>CP139508.1:443018581-443538914 GCA_021014915.2 Artemisia tridentata subsp. tridentata
GATGTTTGAACAATTTGATATTTGGTTGTATGTGTTGAAACAATATGGTCTGTAATAATTTAGGGAAGGCATCTGTTTGCCTTAAAACATTTGTTACATTGATTTTATTTATCGCATGCTAGCCTTATTTATTTGCTTTATTTGCTTTATTTGCTTTGTGTGTTTATTTATTTGTTTGTTTGTTTTTATTTGTTTCCGTATGTGTGTTTAAATTTTATTATTATTGATTCATGTTCAAAAGTAAATTGTGAAAATGATTTATGTTGTTTTTAACTTCGTCTTAACTACATATAAAGGTATTTTGCAAAAGTTAAGTGTAAGGGAAATCTAAATCGGTTTATTAGAACACAAATGAACATGAATCATAATAATAATAAATGAACATACATATTAGTGTGTGTTTGAGTCAAATGCTTGTATCGAGTCATAATGATGTTTTGCAGGAATTCCAGGAAGTAAGGTAAAGGTTTTTCCAGAAATTTTCCGGAAACTTAAAATGAAAATTTTTGTCAGGTCATTTCTGACGGCGTCAGGGTTCATAACCTGACGGCGTCAGATTTAATTTTCAGAAATTTTTGAAAGTTTTGTTTTTAGAAAAGTTTTTATTAAAATCTCCAACTTATAATCTCCAGGAATTTGCAAAGTTATCATTCCACAAGCATTATATCCTTATATATAGATTTTATCCCGCCGATGTTATGCAGGTTTTCGTGTTTGTTTTCTCAGGTTTAACAGGTTATTTTGGACAAGGAAATGTTTTGAATCAAGCTTGTGGCGATGCATTAGTCATGGGGCTTCAACATTCTCTTTGGAGGAAGATTTAACCGTGTAATTTCATTATCCACCGAGCGAATCAGGGGAGTATTTGATTTCATTCTTTTACTTTATACTTTTACATCTTGTTATTTGAACATTGGGGACAATGTTCATCTTAAGTGTAAGGGGAGGGTAAAAGTACGATTTTAGAGAATACAATTACGCTTGACTTTTGTTTGTTTAATAGTAGATGTGTAATAAAACTAAGAGAAATACTTGTTAAGGTAATCTTAGTGCCAAATTTAAAATTTTTTACAACATATAGGAGTGAAACTTTGATCTTAATGAGCGTCTCACGGATAGGAGTTATATGACTAGCACAAAAACCGTACCACAAAAAAATTTTCCACCCCAAATATGTGAGGTTCGCCCCTAGAATTGGTAGGAAAAGCATTTATGCTATGATGTGTGTACCGGTAGCACTTAGATTCTAGAACTTGCGTTAGGACCATTCCAAGGCCACAAGTGAGACTACATTCGTGTAGTTAGATTTACTACATGATAAGAGGCATTAGGATTAACCCATTGTTTTACACCTGTGTTTTTGTTATAATTACTTTGGCTACATTGGTCAAGTAATTCTCCCACACCCTTTGCGTTGTACTCATTCTTAGTACACGATACCCCTAGTACACCCCTCAGAGCCTATCTTTTCGTTTCGACCTTTAAGCATTTTACTTAAAGGAAGAATTTGTTACACCCCACTTAAATGTACACCCAAATCGCCTTAGCCTACCTTGTATGCACTCATTTTTAGTGCATTATTGTTACAACATTTGTTTAAACCTAAGTTAATTATCTAGTTGATTACATGGTTGCTAAGTCGAGTCATATCCTTGTACATATTGTTTTGGGACGATTGGGACTCATGGGTAAAGTACTAGTGTAATGGAGTAATGGGGAAGAACAACATTATTACCCCCATATGTGCTAAATGTTTTAAAAGTACTCCAAGTTTTTCAATTATCTTAATTCGAGTCATTAGATTAGTATTTGTAAAGTTATGTAAAAGTTCAAGTGTAAGGGGGATGCAATGCCCTTTGATGTATTATTTTGGATGGTAGGGCAAAAGTGTATGCAAAAAAAAAAAAAAAAAAAAAAAAAAAAAAAAAAAAAAAAATCAAGAAAAACACAAAAAAATGAGAAAATGAAAAATAGAAAAAACATACGGACTACCATCCCGTTTCATTTTATGTTTATTTTTATGTTTTTGTTATTTTTTTATTTCGTTTCTAGCTTAAGATCGAGTCTAGTCTTGGCTTAGCAACGTTGTATAGTACATGTAATTAATCAAGATCTTTAACTCGCCACCAGTAAAATATCCCTTATCCAACAAAACCGTGTTTTCCTTTTCCCTACACCTAACGTTATAACCCATTTAAAAGCTCTCTTTGATAGTTTATCTTTGGTGCTTACGCCTAGTGGAGGAGGTTTTCGATCCTTTCCCAAGCCTATGGTAATCTATTTGCTATGACAGGTAGTGAGAGATATTATCCGTTTTCATTTATGAGATTTATTTTGATGACACTTGAGAGATGTGAGTATCTAAACACTACTTGTGAGGTGCTAGTATGTAATCTCCGTGCTTATTATGATTGAAGTGGAACGATTATTTGTTGTAATTACTTTTATGTTTGCATTAAATGACCCCTAACTTGTATTTTGATTAGAATAAAAGCGCATTTGCTTGAGGACAAGCAAATCACAAGTGTAAGGGTATTTGATGAAGCGAAAAGTGTACCGCTTTTAAGGGGTCATTTAAGCCCTAAATCGTATTTATTTGATCAAATATTGCCCTAAATCGTTCCTTTTGTCATTTTAGGTACTTTTGAGGAGAAATCTGGAAAAGGAGGCATTTTGGACGTTTTTGGAGCATAAAAGTGAAGAAAACGACAAAGTCTCAAAAATCGGCTAAAAGTTACTCTTGACGGCGTCACAATTAACTCTGGACGGCGTCATGCTTTGGCAAGAAAAAGTGGACGTGAAATTTACTCATGATAAGCCAGTGAAAATACCATGTGAATTCTGACGGCGTCACGCTTTAACTTGATCAAGGGCGTCACGGCTTAAATCATAAGGGGACGGCGTCACGTTCACGAGCTGACGGCGTCAAGCCTTGATAAGCCAGAATGGATTTTTGAAGAGCTAAAGAGGGACGGCGTCAAGAAGGTCATCCGGGAACCCTAGAAGCGGCGAGGTGACGGCGTCACAATCCATAAGGTGACGCCGTCAGATCCAAAAGTCTATATATAGTTTTCTAATTTTTTGTCATTACGGAGAGCTTAGTGTGTGGAATTTTGGGAGAAAAACCCTAGGACGAATTTAGCTTCTTTTTCAAGGCTTTTTGCCTTGAGATCTTCCATGTTACATTGAAGATAAGTTATCAATTAATCATTCAATATGTCTATGTGTTGTTTGATTCTATCTTATTCTTGTCTTTTGTTTAACATGTTAGGCTAAATTTATCTTGTGTTTGCTTAGATCTAATGAAACCTAGCTATTGATTATTGGTTATTAGTGTGTTGTTAGTTGTATTGGATGATTGTTTATCTATGTTAGGCTTAAGAAAACTGGCTAACTTCCTATTCGGTAACTTGCTTGAACGTCTTAAGAAACATGAACCAAATGCGTACTAAAGGTTTTTATGGTTGTATTTAATGCACAAGCGAATTCTAGTGATCCCATGTTAGGAGCTTCCTAGCCGGCTCGACATAGGAGTGAAGTAGGAGCTTGTAGAGTTGGGGAAGTAAGTACGCCACCCCACGAATGGTATTAAGGAATACACCCGTCATCCACGCGACTAATACACACTAATTAACCGGTAAAAGATAGTTAGGGAGTAAGGAAATCTAAGTAAACACATTTCTCTACACATAAGTTTCTCACCACATTTTCATTTCAGTTATTTATTTTATTGCATTCGTAGTAATTTGGGTTAGTTGACTAGCAACTAATTCCGCCCACTCCTTCAAAACCGAGATTTTACTTGCTTTCATAAAAATATAAAAACATAAAAAAGAATCTTCCTCAACCCTTAGACCTATTAGAGTAGTCTTTCATTCCTAACGAACACTATTCCCTGTGGAGAACGATCAATCCCCCGTACTTACCACTACACTATACTACATCGGTCAGGTACACTGCCTGGTGGGGTTGTAAGCCTCTTGGGATCCCTCGAGAGGTAAAACCTGTTGTAAGGTTGCAAAACCCACGCATCAAAGGAGATGTGTTTAGAATTTGAGAAGCTTATGAAAAATAAGTTTCAGATGAGTTCCATGGGGGAACTTACATTCTTTTTGGGTTTGCAAGTTAAGCAATCATCTGAAGGCATATTTATTAGTCAAGACAAATATGTTGCAGAGATACTTAGAAAATTTCAATTTGCTGATTCAAAAATAGCAAGCACACCAATGGACTCTAAGAAGCACCTTCTGAAAGATGAAGATGGAGAGAATGTGGATGTACACTCTTACAGATCTATGATAGGCTCTTTGATGTACCTTACATCATCTAGACCTGATATCATGTTTCCTGTTTGTGTTTGTGCAAGATTTCTAGTAACTCCAAAGGTTTCTCGTTTAACTACAGTCAAGAGGATTTTTAGATATCTCAAAGGTCAACCAAGGTTGGGTCTATGGTATTCAAGGGAATCACTTTTTGACTTGGTAGCATTTTCGGATAGTAATTATGCTGGTGCTAGCTTGGACAGAAAGTCAACAACTGGAGGATGTCAATTCCTTGGGTGTAGACTTGTCTCATGGCAGTGTAAGAAGCAAACAAGTGTAGCAAATTCAACAACTGAAGCGGAATATATAGCTACTGCAAGTTGCTGTAGTCAGGTTCTATGGGTTCAAAACCAACTCCTTGACTATGGGTACAATTTCTTAAACACTGTTATTCATATTGATAATAGTAGTATAATTTGTATTATTAAAAATCCAGTGCAACATTCTAAAACAAAACACATTGAAATTAGACATCATTTTATTAGAGATTGCAATGAGAAAAGATTAATTCAAGTTCTTAAAATTGCTTCAGAATATAATTTTGCAGATCTGCTAACAAAAGCTTTTGATGTTGGAAGGTTTCAGTACTTGGTAGCAAGTATTGGAATGCTAAATCCTTAAAATTTCTAATCTTTGTGGTTTTTATATATGTTAAGGTTGTACTGATATCTTTGAAAATTGATACTGTTAATGGAACAGTTAGCACTGCTAGTTCAAATTTTGCTTAAACAGTTCATACTGTTGGTCATATATTGATACTGCTATAAGACAAATGCTATGTGTGGAACGCTTTGTTGTTGTTCTTGAAGTTCAAACACTTGGGATATGAATCTTAGTAATGTGTTTGAGAGATATTTATGTATTGAATGTGTTTAGCATGCGGAATCTACTACAACACACTTTAAAAGAACACAAGGTGGTGAGTTTAAGTAAATGAGTGAATGCAATGAACAAATAACACAACTTAGGTTAATACAAAACGATTCAATATTATTGATGAAATAATACGGATGATCTAAGTATCACCGGGATTACAAAGTAATCTTGAATCTATGATTGTCAAAAAGGATTTGTGATTCGAAGTAACTAAGTTACTTGAGAGATAGTTTGGTTTTTGGTTATTTTGGTTGTGAAAGATTGCATGCATGAAGAAGTGACTAAGATATCCTTTTATAAGATAAGGATATCTTATTACATGTTGTCAAGTAGATGAATATATACTATACTTTGACTATATTGGCGCCTACAATTAAATACAACTACCCATGTACACTCTGATATATTCTTCTGTCACCACAGAAGACTATTCTACTTCTACATAACGTATAACAATGTACAAAGACTAATAATTCAACTAAATATCTATTACAAAATATCTAATCGACTTGACATAAGCTTGGCAGGCTCTTCATTAGCTAGCAGTACCTTCTACCCAGAAGGTACTGGTAGAACATCTTCGTACATAACAAAATCAACTAGCAGGCTCTTCATCGACTTGGCAGGCTCTTTGACTTTGATCATTTTATTCCCAACAATCCTCCCCTAAACTTGTTATTTCCATTAAAATACACAAGTTTTTGATGAATAAAATACATACCTTGAGGATTTGAGAACTCTTCCAAAAACCCTTACTTTCTATCCTTCCTTTTTCTTTCACATTGTTCAAATATGCTCCTTAGCAAACTTTGAACAATTTCTGAGTTTTCATCATCTTTGTCACACCTTAACCTCTTGGAGATCATAGTTGAGAGCACTTCATAACTAAGTGGATACTCTTTCTCAGCCAACATAAAGAGTTCAATCCCACTTGATGTGTACAAATGATGAACATTGCAATGACTTAGGAATTCCCAGGTTGTAGATGGATCATAATATGGAAACTTCCAATAATCATCTTTGGGATCAGGATCAAACATCCTATTGAATTCAACCCATAATTCCTGTTCCTTAACATCATTGCTAGAATTTGTGGCTAGCCTAATCTGCACTAGATTCCACAATTCTTCCAAATCTGCTCTATCAGATGCTCTAACTAGATTTTCAAAATTCTTGAAGATAGCAGACTGTCCCCCAACCCTTGATACTTTCCATGACTTACCAAATCTATCATGGTGTATTTCCCAATCAATTATAGGGTGTCTAGACCTAATTGGATCAGCATGTATGATAGTAGGTAAAGTTATCAACATTTTACTTACTTGCTCTGTGTCCAATTTTGCTACTTCTTTCATCTGAGCATCTTCCTTCTTCTTTGAAGACCTTTCTTGTGTGTGTTCAGGAGGAGTGCAGTGGTTCTTTTTGTATGCTTCAATGTATAGATGCTGCAACTCTTCAAATGATTTTCTTTTGAGTTGATGATCCTTCCAATTTGCTGACCTTTTCAGATATAACTTGAAGAACTTCATCTGCTCTTTCTGATCATGTGGCAATTTAAACCCTTTCTCCTTATACTGCATGATCTGCTGAAATACATCATTTAAGGCTTCTTCTCTATACTTTTTGGTAATGAATTCTTCAAGCTTGGCTGTCTTTTCTTCTACACTGAGAGACTCATCATCCATATACACAGAGGCTTGACCTCTTACAATTGGATCAATAGAGATAATCCATTGTAGTTGTGCATCAAATATTTGTGCAGCTTGAGAATCAATAAGAGCTTGAGCAGCATTTTCAGCATCTTTCTGCTCTTTCATTACTTCAAGCATTCTTGAAGCTTCAAGTGCTTTTAGCTCTTCTTCATGAACCCTCTTGGCCTCTTCTTCTCCTAAAGCCATCTGAATTTGCTGAGTTCTTTTCAACTTCTTGGACTTTGGCTCATCTTCAATCAGAATACCTTTGCCCTTATCCTTTGGAGGTGAATCTTGTGATGGAGCAGAAGATTGCTCATCAGCAATTAAAACTCTCTTTCTCTTGTACACTCTCTCAGCAGACCCTTTATACCCCATAGCCAATAGCCTTTCTCTCCTAGCAGACTCTTCTTCTGGCCTAGCAGGCTCTTGCCCTGCTCCAACAGGCTCTTGCCCTGCTCCAACAGGCTCTTCATCATAAACTTGAGTTCCATCATGGAATTCAAATTGAGCCTGTTCCTCCTCTTCTTCCTCATCTTCAGACCTATCCTTCCTCCCCTTTTTGGAAGAGTGATCTATCCTATCAGCATCTGACTGTGAAGAACTAGATAAAACAACCTTTGCAGACTTTTTACCTTTTAACTTCTTCACTTCACCCTCCAATCTCTTAACCCTCTTGACCAATTTGATGTTGATCTGAGAAAACCTTTCATTTTGACTTTTAAGAGCATTCTCTAAGAACTTCACCTTGTCTTTCAACTCCTGCATTGTCTGAGGTGATTGGGTTTGTGATATATGATGTGGGGATGGTGGTGGTGTTGCTGATGGTACTGGAGATGGTGTTGGTGATTTTTGATGTGTTTGTGAAATGAAACCATGTGAAGAACTAGATGATGGTGTATCAGCAGATGGTGTGGGTTCTTCTGGATGTTGTGGTACCATTTCATCAAAAAGTGGAACTTCCTCCCCTCTAAAACCAATTCTCATATTTGAAAATACTTTGTGAGAAAGTTTTGGTGTTTCATAAACTGAGTCTGTGGGAAGCAACACATGTTGTAATTTTCCAATGATGCAACCAATAAATCTTGGATACATCAAAAACTTTGTTTTACTTTTCACATTGTTTATTAATCCTTCAAAAATATATTTAGAAAAGTTGTATTTTCTGTTTGTTGCTAAGCAAATGAGAGCAGAGGCCATGTTGCCACTAAATTGCTCCCAAGAGGTTTTCTTCTGGCTCAAACAGTGAAGGATTGTGTGAATCAAAAATCTCCATTGTGGAGTAAGATGCTTTTTCAGAAAAGTGAGTTTGTTGGACTCAGCATGATACCCCATTCTTGTTAAATTTTCAAAAATTTCAGTATCTGGTAACTGACTAATACCATCAGAATCATCCAAATGAAGATGCCTTCTTAAGGATGACTCAGTAAGAGTCAAATGTTTACCATCCACTTTGGCTTTTATTCTTTGTTCCCCATTTTTAGAAGTTTTAATTTTAGCAGATTGCCAAAATTGTAAAATTTGATTTTCATAAATAGTGGGATTGACTAGCAAAGCAAACCTGATGTAGGAGTTGTTTAAAAAGTCCACTACTTGATGAAATGAGGCATTATCCTCTGACTTTTCCAAAAATGCTAACTGATTGTGACGTTGGACAAAATCTAGAACAACTGTGGAAGCCATAATGAAAATTTTTTAATATGTTGGTGGGATTTGTTGGTAGTACTGGTAGAAGATGAAAGGTGTATGTGAATTATGATAGTGACTGATGAAAGAAGATATGAGAGAATTACTTTTAACCGACAATAAGAAAGATTAAAATAAGTAAATGAAAAGGCGGTTAAAAAGATCTTTTATATGTAAAATATAATATAATATAATCATCAGTGAATTACATAACTACCCCAACGGCTAATTTTAACTACCAGGCCTAATGGCTAAAACTTTTTCTGACAGGCTCAACGGCTATTTAGCAGTACCTTTTTATACTAGCAGTACCAATTTTGAACTACCAGTACCTTTGAAAGTTTTATAAAAATCCCTTATAGTTTTTAGCAAACTACCAGCTATCAACGGATTTGAGTTGTCTTTACCAAAAGCCGTTTGCTTAAGGACTAGCTAACTATTTACAATTAAGTATGGTTAGTTAACAACCATATAGTTTTTGGTAAACTATCAACCATCAACGGATTTGATTTGTCTTTACCAAAAGCCGTTTGCTTAAGGACTAGCCAACTCTTAAGTTTGTGAAAACTTGGTGAGCTGAATACCAAAAGCCATGATGGCCCAAAGATGGTGCAATTTCCTTGGATGGAGGAAATTTAGAAAGGCAATGATGCTGTGTATCTTGGATGATTAGTTCAACAAGTGAAATCATCTAATGTCATGCCTTTGAGTTGAAACCTTTCTTAGTTTGATCTAGATAGAACTTTCTCCTTTGAGAAATGCTTCATCCCTTCTAGATATATGATCTAACTCTCTCTATTTCAACTCTGCATCATCTTGTATGCTTTTGTCTTTTCTTTCATAAATTGGTCTTTCTTCCATTTTGGGCTATTAATTCCTCCCTGAGATTGTTATTTCTCCTGAAATGAATATAACTTTTGTTGCCCCTTTTGTTTGAAAGAACTCTTGTTTTGTTATCAACCTGAAATATGTTAGTTGCAAACCAAAAGAACAAAGTGTAGAACATTTGATCTATATAATTGTAAACATTCAAGCATTTATATGAACAAAACATAGCAATTTTGTATCAGCAGGACCAATTATGAACTAACAGGACCTTTTGACTAACTAGCAGTACCATGTTTAAAATCCAATACCAGTTAATTTTATGAACAAAAACACATGTTTTTCAAAGATTTATCATTCCAATACCTCCTACAAGATATTTGAATCTACCTAAATCAAAAGCTTTGGTGAGAAGGTCTGCATAATTCTTTTCAGAATCAATTTTAACTACTTGAATTAACCTCTTCTCATTGCAATCCCTTATGAAATGGTGTCTGATTTCAATATGTTTTGTTTTTGAGTGTTGAACTGGGTTTTTAATGATGCAAATAGTACTGCTATTGTCAATATAAATAATGGTGTTAAGAAAATTGTACCCATAGTCAAGCAGTTGATTTTGGATCCAAAGAACTTGCCCACAACAACTTGCACCAGCAACATATTCTGCTTCAGTTGTAGAATTGGCCACCATTGTTTGTTTCTTGCATTGCCAAGAGATTAGTCTGCAACCAAGAAATTGACATCCACCAGTTGTGGATTTTCTGTCTAGTGTTGCACCAGCATAGTCACTATCCGAATAAGCCATCAATTCAAAAGATGATTCTCTTGGATACCAAAGACCCAACCTAGGTTGACCTTTAAGATATCTAAAGATTCTTTTGACTGCTGTGAGATGAGAGATTTTGGGATGTATTTGAAACCTTGCACATACACATACTGAGAACATGATATCTGGTCTTGATGATGTAAGATACATCAAGGACCCAATCATAGATCTATAATTGTGCAAATCCATATCTTCTCCTTCAGCATCCTTGAGTAGCCCTTTGTCTGGATCCATTGGTGTACTTGCAACCTTAGAATCAGCAAAATTGAATTTCCTTAAGATCTCTGCTACATACTTATCTTGGCTGATAAATATGCCTTCTTTGGATTGTTTCACTTGGAGACCTAAAAAGAAAGTAAGTTCCCCCATGGAACTCATTTCAAACTTACTGTGCATAAGTTTTTCAAATTCTACACACAAGTCTTGGTTTGTTGATCCAAAGATTATGTCATCAACATAAATCTACACTAACAAGATGTCCTTCTTTGTCCTTTTGATGAACAAAGTTGGATCAATCCTGCCTCTTTGGAATCCACTTTCTAGTAGAAAACAAGCCAATGTTTCATACCATGCCCTTGGAGCTTGGTGTAGGCCATACAAAGCCTTGGTAACTTTGTAAACTTTATCTGGATACTCAGCATCAATGAAGCCTGGAGGTTGAGATACATATACTGGTTCTTCAATTTTACCATACAAAAATGCACTCTTAACATCCATTTGATAGACAGTGAAGCCTATGAATGAAGCATAGGCTAAGAAAAGCCTAATTGCTTCAAGTCTTGCAACTGGAGCAAACACTTCTTCATAATCTACCCCTTCCTCTTGAGTATATCCTTGTGCTACCAATCTAGCCTTGTTTCTGATCACTATACCCCTTTCATCTTTCTTGTTTCTGAACACCCATTTGGTTCCAATTGCCCTATGACCTCTTGGCAAATCAACCAATATCCAAACCTTCTGAATCTTGAATTGGAGAAGCTCTTCTTGCATAGCTTCCACCCAACTTGCATCATCTAAAGCTTTGTTTATATTTTTGGGTTCAGCCTGAGATAGAAAACATGAAAACAGGCATATATTGGAATTATCATTATTCTTTTCTTCATACATAGAGGAGATAAACCCTTCTTCATCTGTAGATAAGACTTGAGATAAACCAACTTGAGATCTTGTTCTAACACCAGAAGTCATGCTTCCAATCACATCATCAGTTGAGTGATCTTTGAGAATTCTAGTGTTTGGTGTTTTAGGAACTTCATATGTAGTTGGAAGATTGCTAATCCCAACTTCTTCTTGAAAAGAATCTTCTATTTGAATATTCAATGGCTCAGCAGTACCAATACTTGTACTAGCAGGACCATCTGAAGAACTGGCAGTACCATTGTCATAAGCACCACTTTCTTGATTCTTTTTATTCTGAGTTCCTTGATCTTCTTCATTGCCTTCAATTGTTGTGTCTGAAGGTCCTTCTTCACTTGAAGATAGATCCATACTTTTCCAAATTGGCATCCAGATGTAATCTTGATTTTTAGGAGAGTCAACATTGTCTTCAGAACCTGCATTTTCATTAGCATTTTTACCTGTAACAGGCACATAATTCATAGATTCTAAAAGCCTATCAACATCAAACATCCAATCTGGTCCAACTCCTTTCACATTTGCTAGTTTCTCTTGAAACTCTATGTGAAGATTTTCTTCTACTAGCCTAGTGCAAGTGTTAAACACTCTATAGGCCTTACTCTGCAAGGAATACCCTATCAAAAAGCCAACATCTGCTTTTCCATCAAATTTGCCTAAATGATCTTTGGTATTGAGAATAGTGACATGACAACCAAAAGGTCTCATAAAACTTAAAGATGGTTTTCTACCAAAGAAAAGTTCATAAGGTGTTTTTCTATGTGGTTTTGTCACAAGAACCCTGTTTTGTACATAACAAGCAGTACCAACTGCTTCAGCCCAAAATGAAATAGGCAACTTAGAGTCTACTAACATAGTTCTAGCAGCCTCTATAAGTGTTCTATTCTTTCTTTCTGCTACTCCATTTTGCTGAGGTGTTCTAGCTACACTAAACTCTCTTTTTATGCCTTTTTCCTTGCAAAAGTCATCCATAACTCTATTCTTGAACTCTGTCCCATTGTCACACCTGATGATTTTGACTTTCTTATCAGATTGGTTTTCTACCTCAGTGATATAGGTTTTAAGTATCTCACTAGTTTCATGTTTAGATCTTAAGAAGAAAACCCATGAAAATCTGCTATAGTCATCAGTAACAACCAGACAATATTTCTTTCCATTCAAGCTGCACACATTAGTAGGACCAAAGAGATCCATATGAAGCATATGTAAAGCCTGAGTAATAGAGTTTTGGGTCTTGGGCTTACAAGAAGCTCTATGTTGTTTGCCTTTTAGACAGTCAACACAAGTTTGGTCGTTTTGGAAAATCTTTTTGGGTAAACCTCTTACTAAATCATATTTTGCAATAGTGTTGATTGTTTTAAAGTTTACATGACCAAGCCTTCTATGCCAAAACATAGATTCATCCAATGAGGCTTTTGCTACCAAACAAGTTAAACCTTCCTTGGGATCAATGTTCTTTAAATTGACACTATACATATTGTTCCTTTTTGGAATTTTAAGAAGTATCTGACTCTCATCAGGCATCTTAAAATCAGAAGAAAGAACCATACATCCATTGTCAGTAAATAGAACATTGTTCTTTTTGTCACACATTTGTGAGACACTAAGAAGATTAAACTGAAGTTCTTTCACAAAATACACATTTTCAAAATCTAGTTTACTGGTTTTGATAGTACCTTTACCAGTGATCTTTCCTTTTATTCCACCCCCAAAGGTAACATATCCTCCATCAAATGTTTTGAAATCTGAGAGGAATGACATGTTGCCTGTCATGTGCCTTGAACACCCACTATCAACATATCCTTGATCTTCAAAATCAGTTGAATGTTCCTGCACATAAAAAAAAACACATTAGTTTCCTTGGGGTACCCAAGCCATGACAGACTTGGGTTTGCCTCTTGCATCAATGAAGTCAAACCTTTTCAGGATTGTTGATGCACCTTTTGATTGGATTGGTTTCCAAATCCAACATGCTGAGGACTTAACAGCACTTTCCCTTCTAATCCATTGTGTGGTCTTTGGTCTATCAGTACCAATTTTGGCAATACCAATTTTGGCAGTACCATGTGGTCTAGCAGGACCTTTTGGTCTAGCAGGACCTTTGGTTTTTGGACTCCAAACTTTTGTTTTGACCACATTTTTCTTTTGAATAGGATTCTTCTCAACTTTTGGTACACTTTTGAAAGTGTTTCTTGTACCCTTTTCAGTTGGTTTTGTAATAACAGGCTTATGTTGTCTAACAGTATGTTTAACATTTGTGGTGTTAGATTTAACAAAACCTTTTCTGGGGTGAGTAACATTTGTTTTAGCTTTTGATTTACTCCCAGAAACCCATTTATTACAATAAGCATGAAGATGATTAAAGCTACCACAATAATAACAAGCCTTATTAAACATAACAAAGTCATCACCTAGTTGTTGTGACTTTAGGTTGTTCCAATTTCTTTGGCTTCCCCTAGGTTTGTTATTACAATTTTTACAACTTTCAACTGTTTTCAAAACAGTTTTGGCCTTAGCTTTAACTTCTACTTTCTTAGGACTGGTTGGTCCTGCTTTGATTCCTTTGATAGGAATAGTCTGATCTTCATCATCATCAGATACCCAATCCTCAATAATCAGGACATCTGGTCTCTTATCAGTGAGCACCTTAGAGAGTGGAACATTCTTAGCACTCTCAAAAGGTTCACTTATCACTACAGGTTTATCCAATGGTTTGTTAACAAATTCATGTAAACCTGATACAGCAAGATCACTACCCTGGGGACATGGAATTCCTCTATAAGGAGGTGGACATTCATTATATCCTATCCCTGATTTTATTTTCTTATTCAACTGATTCTCTACTATGCTCTTAGTACACTCAGAAGCATTTTCCAATTTAGTAACAGTCAGTTGAATATTGTCTCTAGCTAATGTCACTTTAGTGCACTCAGTCCTTAACATTTCTATTTCAGTATCTTTCAAATATATTTGTCTATTAAGAGCACCTTTAGCATCAGAAAATGTGAGTTCATTTTCTCTATAGTGAATGATTTGTTTTTCTAGCTTGGACATACCACACTGATGGTTAAATAAGGTTTGTTGGGTTTTTCTGTGTTCTAATACTTCTGTATCATAAGCTTTACTTATGATTTCTAATTCTTTAAGAGATTCACAATTATTAGGACATTTGATAATTTGTACCTCAGGGGTGGAGAATGCCATCAAAGCCAATTCATCAGAAGTTGACTCATCTTCACCCATGAAACTCCAATCAAAACCCATGCCATCAATAGCAACCATTGCTTTTGGCTCTGCAACTTCAACAACCTTACTCTTGCTTTCAAAGCTTCCTTTCTTCTCAAAGCTTCCTTTATTTCTGTTGTCAAACCCTCTACCCTTGTCATCCTGCTTCTTAGGTCTTCTACACTCTCTAGAGTAGTGACCTTTCATGTGGCAGTTGTAACACTCCACCTTTGACTTATCATAGCCAGCAGGCTCATTTCCATCTATCAGAATCTTCTTGCCAGTCCTCATCATCAACTTCTTGGCTCTAATGCTTAAAAGTGAAAGTTGCCACTTTATGTCCATTTCTTCAAGATCATCAGGATGAATCTCTTGAAGGTCTTCAAATGATAATACAGACCCATTGTGCTGAGATGTAAGAAAAGCACACCCAATTGTTTCATCTAATATGGATTTGGTACTACCAGAAGTACTAGCAGTACCAAAGGTTGTATTAGCAGTACCTTCTTCTCTGCTACCTTGTTCTTCATTATCAACCTTTGACATGTTTGGGGATGAAACAAAAGCCATATTTCCAGAACTTGACCCAGTAGTCTTCTTTACTTCATGCTCTACTATTTTGAAATTGTTGTAGAGATCATTGAGACTCATCTGGTCAATATCTGACTTGTTCTTCCATACAATGACATGCATAGACCATTCTGAAGGTAAACTTCTAAGAAATTTAGAGTTTAGGTCTTCTTGAGTTATCATCACTTCATGGATGGCTAACTGACTTGCAAGCTTCTGAAGTCTATTGAACATACTGTCCAAAGACTCATTGGTTGTGGCTGTGAAGTTCTCAAATTGTTGTTTGAGAAGTGTTTTCTGTGTTTTCTTGGTAGCATCATTACCACCAAACCTAGCCACAATTGCTTCAAAAAGGGTTTTGGCATCTTTGTATTTGTTGAAGATCAGAAGTTGATCATTTGGAATAGTCATCAGTAACATACTCCTTGCCTTTAGATCATTTCTCTTCTGAACTTTTTCATCTGCATTTGATGGTTGATCTTGTATTCTTGTTACAAGAGCATCATTTACTGTTGTAGTGGTGATTTGGGGTTTAAATGAATTGCCTTGTTCAATGATCTCCCAAAGTGCATAGTCCTGCACTTGAAAGTATTGTTCAACCCTTAGTCTCCACATTTCAAACTCGTTTTGCTTGAGTAATGGAAGTTTAGCTGCAACATTGGTTTGAATATGTTCAACATCCATTTTTCTTTTAAATTAGTAAATATCAAGCCTAGCTCTGATACCACTTGTGGAACGCTTTGTTGTTGTTCTTGAAGTTCAAACACTTGGGATATGAATCTTAGTAATGTGTTTGAGAGATATTTATGTATTGAATGTGTTTAGCATGCGGAATCTACTACAACACACTTTAAAAGAACACAAGGTGGTGAGTTTAAGTAAATGAGTGAATGCAATGAACAAATAACACAACTTAGGTTAATACAAAACGATTCAATATTATTGATGAAATAATACGGATGATCTAAGTATCACCGGGATTACAAAGTAATCTTGAATCTATGATTGTCAAAAAGGATTTGTGATTCGAAGTAACTAAGTTACTTGAGAGATAGTTTGGTTTTTGGTTATTGGTTGTGAAAGATTGCATGCATGAAGAAGTGACTAAGATATCCTTTTATAAGATAAGGATATCTTATTACATGTTGTCAAGTAGATGAATATAATACTATACTTTGACTATATTGGCGCCTACAATTAAATACAACTACCCATGTACACTCTGATATATTCTTCTGTCACCACAGAAGACTATTCTACTTCTACATAACGTATAACAATGTACAAAGACTAATAATTCAACTAAATATCTATTACAAAATATCTAATCGACTTGACATAAGCTTGGCAGACTCTTCATTAGCTAGCAGTACCTTCTACCCAGAAGGTACTGGTAGAACATCTTCGTACATAACAAAATCAACTAGCAGGCTCTTCATCGACTTGGCAGGCTCTTTGACTTTGATCATTTTATTCCCAACACTATGCATTTTGATTCTTGGTTTTGGACTAACAATTTCAGGTATGAACTTTGAGTAATAAGGAAATTACAAGTGAAATGGAAGCAAAAGAAAAGTGATTCCAGTTGCTTTCATAGCAGGTTTATGATGGACTGAGTTTGGGAATGTAAAACTCCTTAAAACTTCTTTCTTGAAACCTGGTTATCATATTTCACATTGAATTGATGACTTAGTTGGTCAGATAGTAACTAACTCAACTCACTTTCTATCATTTTATACTCTTAATTATAATGTGCAAGTCTAAGGACATCTGATAGAAAGAACAGCTAGTAAAAGTGAATCTAACACTTGTTTTAGAGGTAACAATTACTATGAGCTGGAAACCCTGTCAAGAAAGCCTTTTGAATAAGTTTATCTGCAAACAGGCAGTTATTTATAACTGAAAACATTGGTTCTCACACAACCAGAGGTTGCTTTAAACCGAAATTTTGATTAAGTGTCTGTTATACACTTAATCTCTTCAAAATGGTTGAAAGTAGTATGATTTTTCAATTCTAAAATCATGAACATACTGCTAAGTCAAACAATTTCTTAAACAAGGATTTTCAAGGATTCACAAAAACCATCCATTGATGGACCATGAGTCAAATGTCCACTGATTCACCTCTCATAGGAGTTAACACACCTAGAAGTGATGAGGGCAGTAACTTAAACTCTTAAGGAATTGATGGCTTCATGTACAACATTGTCTGAAAACAAGTTCACATTGGTAGATCAGATAATGATGGGATGATGGTGAGAGATCTTCCAAACAGGGGAGGATAAAAATTTTATTTGCTTCAGGGGAGGAAATAAAAGCCCAAGAAGGGAAGACAAACCCAATGAAAGGGAGGAAAAGACAAGAGCATACAAGATGATGACATAGAGGTTGAAAATGACAAGAACATTCCAAAGGAGAAAGTTCTATCTAGGTCAAACGAAGAAAAGTTTCAATTTCAGTTTACCACGTTTGTTCATCACTTGCAAAGACATGCTGATAGATGATTTCACTTGTTGAAACAAGCATCCAAGATACACAGCACCATTGCCTCTTATGGTTCCTCCATCCAAGGAAATTGCACCATCTTTAGGTCAATGTTTGAAGACTAAAGATTAGTGTATTGATATTGTTGAAGTCAAAGATCAGAAAGCAGATGAGCTACTAAGAAAGATATTCAATCTCTCAGAACAGAAGAAAGTTCAGATCAAGGGTCTGACTATGAAGTGTTTGAAAGATCTTCACAATCCATAATTTAATTCAGAAACATGTTGAAATGGATTCACATGTTTAGGGGAGGATTGTTGGGAATTAAATGTTCTGAAGTTTAAGTATCAAGAATTACAAGTATTAACAGTTCTAACTGCTGAGAAGAATACTCTAACAGTTTCAACTGCTGGTGTATATCTTAGGACTGCTCAAGCTATAACTAACCGTTCTAACTGGTAGTACAAAGAAGGGACTGCTAGTTGATACTGTTGAGTTGAGACTGCTAGATGGATAAGTATTGAAAAGATATTAGTGTACTAAAGTCAAGAATATATGGTAGATAATATCTTACCCCATGTGCTTAGTTATCAAGTTGTGTACAAAGATACATGTTGTATCTTATGTACTGACACACTCAAGATAAGTTAGCAAGTAGTTCGACTAGACTTTAAGCAATATTGTAAAAATCTTCTTGGACTATAAAAGAAGATCTTAGTAGAGAGATAAGTGCATAAGTCGAATAGTGTGTTATTTGTGTGCGTTATTATTAGAAAGTTCATAGCTGTTAAGACATAGAACAAAAACAAATATATCACAAGTTGTAAGAAACTAAAGATTCAAGGTTGTAACCCTAGTGATATTTCAAGATCACTCGTATTATTATCATTAATAATATTGAATCATTTGGTGTTAATCTTTCATTGTTCATTGTCATAGAACTAACACAACCATTCCATTTTCATAACACAAATAACCTTCTAAGTGTGATTAAGTAGATTCCGCATACTTAATCATATTCACTCAATATATCATACACACAAAGAACAAAAGGTTTAACCACCTTAACCGTGTGTCCAATCCTAACATTTACCCACTGTCAGCTCACTCCACAGCCCACTAGGGGCACCCTAGCTAGTTAGTATATAAACCCCTTCCCACACTTGGGAAGTGATGAAGCGAAAAGTGTACCGCTTTTAGGGGGTCATTTAAGCCCTAAATCGTATTTATTTGATCAAATATTGCCCTAAATCGTTCCTTTTGTCATTTTAGGGACTTTGGAGAAGAAATCTGGAAAAGGAAGCATTTTGGACGTTTTTGGAGCATAAAAGTGAAGAAAACGACAAAGTCTCAAAATCTGCTGGAAAAGTACATGTGACGGCGTCAAGCCCCAGTGTGACGCCGTCAACCCTTGATAAGCCAGAGAGGATTTTGGAAGATTAAAGGGGGACGGCGTCAAGAAGGCCGTCAACCCTTGACGCGCTAGAGAGGATTTTGGAGGATTAAAAGGGGACGGCGTTAGGAAGGCCATCAAGAAAACCTAATCGCGGCGAGGTGACGGCGTCAGCTCTATAACGTGACGCCGTCAGATCTGATTTTCTATATATATTCTCATAATTTTTAGACATTAGTGTGCAACTTTGTGAGGAGAAACCCTAAGACGATTTTTCTGCCATTTTTAAGGGTTTTATACCCTTGGATCTCCCATGTTCAATTGAAGATAAGTAATCAATTAATCATTCAATATGTCTATGTGTTGTTTGATTATATCTTGTTCTTGTCTTTTATTTAAAATGCTAGGCTAGATTTATCTTGTGTTTGCTTAGATCTAATGAAACCTAACTATTGATTATTGGTTGTTGGTGTGTTATTAATTGTATTGGATGATTGTTTATCGATGTTAGGCTTAAGAAAACAGGCTAACCTCCTATACGGTAACTTGCTTGAACATCTTAAGAAACATGAACCAATGCGTACTAAGGTTATTATGGTTGTATTTAATGCATGAGCGAATTCTAGTGATCCTATGTTAGGAGCTTCTTAGCCGGCTCGACATAGGAGTGAAGTAGGAGCTTGTAGAGTTGGGGAAGTACGTACGCCACCCCACGATTGGTATTAAGGAATACACCCGTCATCCACGCAATTAATACACACTAATCAACCGGTAAAAGATAGTTAGGGAGTAAGGAAATCTAAGTAAACACATTTCTCTCCATATAAGTTCCACAACCTTTTTATTTTCAGTTATTTTATTTTATTTGCAATTGTAGTTATTTGGGTTAGTTGACTAGCAACTAATTCCGCCCACTCCTTCAAACCCGAGATTTTACTTGCTTTCATAAAAATATAAAAATACAAAAAGAATCTTCCCTCACCCTTAGACCTATTAGAGTAGTTTTTTCAATCCTAACGACACTATTCCCCTAGAGAACGATCAATCCCCTGGTAGTTGCCACTACACTATACTACATCGGTCAGGTACACTGCCTGGTGGGGATTGCAAGCCTCTTGAGATCCCTCGAGAGGTAAAACCTGTTGTAAGGTTGCAAAACCACGCATCAGGAAGGGTTGGAACTCTTGTAACTTTCACACACACTAATCTAATCTTACACAAGTTTTCCCTCAACTCTCTCTCTCTAGTTCATCTCTCTAACTCAACAATGAAGCTTATCTTCCACAATCCAAGACCACCCGATCCTCACAATCAATATGTTTATAACTTACAATTGGTATCAAGAGCCATGGTTTGGTTCGGTTGATTGTGTATGATTGGTCTTGGATTCGCGGTGCTTCATTTTCCTTGCGTTCATTTTTTTGATCCGTATATTATTTGCTCAAATATGGTAACTGTTTGTTGATTTAAATATTTTGTGCTTTAACTTATTTGGGCTTTAACTAATTCGTGGTTTTGGAGTGTTTGATCTTGGTGGTAACAGTTTGTGGTTTTCTAGTTTACTGACTTGACAAGAACATTTGATTTTCAAGTGTGCTATTCTAGTTTGTCCTCTATCCTTCTCAGTTTATTTTTTAGTCGAATATCAATATTGGTGTACTTTCTTATTTTTGAATATTAATCCACTTCGTGGTCTGAATATTGGTTCGACGAGTTGTTGCTCTTGTTGCATTTCGTGCTGTGTTTGTGGCTTATTTCTGGTTAGAGGTCCAACTGTAAAAGGTGATGGTTGTTACATATGTTTTACGTGGGTGTTTTTGTGGTCAAAAGGGTGATGTTTTTTTTAGATGCTAAAAACACCACAAGTTGTTCTTATCTTGCTTATTGAAGTTTTTGTGGTTTATTTGAGAAGTCATAAGCTCGGTTTTGAAGGGTGTTCTTGGTAGCGTTTTGTGTATACTTTTGGCTGCAAATGTTCTTGGTAGCATTTTGTGTATACTTTTGGCTGCAGTTTGGAATGTATCCATAAAAGGCAATAGGACAAGTTTGTGAAAGTGACTTGTGGTCCTAAACTTGTTGCGATTTGTGTTAAAAAGCTGCATACGTTGCGATTTGTGTGATGCTGACTCGCATTTTGGATTGTTGCCAAATCGGGTATAAGGACAATACTATGTGAAAGCGACATTTCACTCACAATTTTGCAATGTAGCGATTTGTCCTCTTTCTCTAGCGTTTTGACTAGAGTTGCGACTTGTCTTAACTTGCGATTTGTCATCCAGTTCACTGAAAGTTGCGACTTGTGTCTAAAAGATTTGTTGCGACTTGAAGAAATTTTTGTGGTCAAATCTAAACAAAGTGCTGCCAAAATTTCATGAGATGTTGCGTTTTGCTATACCAAGCCAACTGACCAAATGAAAAGAGATGAAAAGAAAACGTTGACCTCACCAAATACCAACACACTTATGACTTATGTTTTTAATCATCATCAGTCAACAAGAAGTTAAAACCAGATCGAGATTAAACAACAAAAAAAGAAGACGTGGAAGAATAGATCGAGACACAATAACCAAAATCAAACCATAACAAATCCATATCTAATCCTTAATCCATCACCCCTTCTCACATATATTCTACAACATCAACAGCCCATATCAACCAACATCATCATCTCACTTATTCTAAATCCCATCTTCTAATCTCCTGATAATACTCAATCGAAAGGAAAATGAAAACAAAAGGAGATCTCAAAAATGTTTTCGCCTCATATCTCGTAAGAGATTACAAGATCTTTATAGATCTATTCGACAAGAATACAAATCATCATAGATCTAATTTTTGAAGATTAAACTTCATTAATATCCGAACAATTAAAAGAAAAATCAAAACAATAAAATGTTTTAATCTTCTTTTCATTCGGTTAAATCGAAAACAATACAACTACATTAAACCCTACCCGAGACCCACAAATGGATCTTGAAGACTTTGTATAAATTCCTTGATCCAGTTTGAGTATCAAAAGAAGATATAGGGTGCGTATGCTTGGGTTTGCGTGTATGTTGTTGATTAGATGGACTGATGATGGATCGATTTAGTTAGATGTTGATGCTAATATGAGATTGTGATGAGGTGTTGATATTGGTGTAATAAGATTAGGATCAGGTTGACGGGTTGGTGAGCGGATTCTCTTGATTTGCCAGAGATGTGAACTGGAAGGTGAAAAGTGTAAGAGAAATGGCGGATTAGAATGAGATTAGGATTAGGGATTGTGGGTATTAATACCGAATAATTAGGGCAATGAGAGTAATGGATCGGGTTTCTTTTGTTTGGGTCGGATCATTCTTGTGTTAGTGGGCTGCATGTATGAATATACTTTGGATATGATTGGGCTGTGAACAAGCAATGGACTTGGGCTGTGTTCACAAGTTTTGGTGTTGGGCTTCGTGATCTTTTTGCTTTGGACTGATCTCTTATGGGCTGAACGGTTAGTAGTACAAGTTTTCATGAGGATACACACGTCACGGCTAGTTCTTGGGTATATGAGTGTCAACGTGAATTCAGAGTTGTGGATTCGGCAACATTGTCCTATTGGTGTCCACGATTTGAGTGAGCCTGCAATTTGATCTTTGTGATTTGAGTTACATTTGACTAATTGCGATTTGGTTAATTGCAAGTTGACAAGTTGCTACTTGACTTGTTGCGACTTGACTGATTGCGATTTAACCAGTTGCGATTTGACGTTGCGAGTTGACACTTACGATTTGACTAATTGCGATTTGGTTGATTGCAATCTGACTTGTTGCAAATTGACAAACTGTGACTTGACTTGTTGCAACTTGATCAAGTTGTGAGTTGACTTCTGTGACTTGAATTTCAAAGATTAGTAGTGCACTTCACTCTAGGCTATTCTTGTTGATTTCACGGTTTCTCTTGTAGATTTTAGAAAATCCCGCGAAAGATTCAATTTCTCGGTTTAAATCTCAAGAGTAGTAAAATCCCGTCAAATTAATTTTGGACATGTGGGCTGGACTTGGACTTAGACATAATAAAACTTACGGGGTTTGATGATTTTTCGGGATTAGTTTGTGCTACCAGAACGGTAGGAATTGGGAAATTATGGTAGCTTGGTTGGTTTGTTAATTCACGGGTTGGTGTACTTAGTGTCTCAAACATCTCGGGGTGGATGGATGCACGATGTTTGATGACCCTTGCTCGAGCGTATTTCTGGTGATTAGACTTGGAAGTTCAAGAAGTGGATGTATACAATAAAGGATGGAAGGTTGGGTATATATCACTGCCTATATTTAAAGGAGTTACGTCGTTGTGCTCAATATAGGTTCTAAATCACAAATTTAGTGCAAGAATAAGTCGTGGACTTGTCCTTTATCAAGCCTCATCAAGAGATTGTTGTTTCTCAAGCTTCTAATGGGATTGTAGTACAAGATCTTCTCAAGAGGTGGTCAGACTTAAAGACAGGAGGTGGATTGTTCAGAGACGTGTTTTAACCTTTGACTCACTCTGAAGTTAAATGCATATCATCAAGAGGTTTTGGCATGTTACGAGCTTCAGTGAATTTGTTAATCTGCTAAACCATTGATGAGGAGACAAGCAAGGGGTTACTACAAGAGAGTCTTAATCACCATCTTCTTTGCAGTAGTTTTATTTGTCTCTTTCCATGTATTGTGCCTGACAAATTCACAACCATCACGGACTCTCTGCTTTGGCAAAAAGGTCATTGCATGCCCTTTTTGAGGGGGAGAATTAGCGCGTGTTTCCTAGCGGTCCCGTCTCCAGCGGGTTGAATCTTAGCGGTTCCAGTTTCAGTGGTTTAGCTTTCAGCGGTTTGGGTTTTAGCGATTTGCCTATGATTTCAGCGGTTGGATACTTACTGTTGTGCAGTTTGTTCTTGAATTTATCTCTCGGTTAAATCTCAAGAACTGTAAAATCCTGTGTACAGTATGACAACTATACCATGCACTGCATCTGATGACATCCAAGCAGCTGGGTCAGACAGCTATGCCTAATAGGATTGACTATGAGTCATGGGCACTGCTAAGAATTAGCGCATGTTTCTTCTCTTTTTGGCTAGTCAACAGCACAAGATGATCACGAAGTTAATTTGGTATTCCTCATTTGAGATTGAAGTTGAATTTCACGAAGGCGTTTACTTATTTTATCTTGAAGTCGGGGTTGGTTGGATGCATGACCTTCAATGATAACTTGCTCGGGCTTAAAATTGTAAGTTGAAGACTTAGGTTATCTAGTTACTAGTAGTCAGGGTAACTATCACTTAAGAGTTACGTTGGAGTACTCAGTGTCACACGTCAATGACGTTGTCAATAATCGCAAGAGGTGGTAATGTCTCATACTTTGGTTGGGTATTGAGCACTTAGAGATTTGCTTGGAGCATTAATTCTCTACAACGTTCTTCCGACATTAGTGTTGGATCGACATACTCTGACCAAACTAACTTGTAGCTTGTCTACGATTTAACAACCTTGAATAAATTCAAAACTGTTAATGATGAAACACTGATATACTTTGCTAAGTATGCGGAATCTACTTCAACAAAGCTAAGAAGAATTAATAAACAACTTCGAATATTATTAAAACCTTGAACCTGCTCTTTACACAGATTCACTAACAAACTCTAATCACTAATACTCTAACAAGCTTCTAATATTCGTATGAACTTGTCTCTCTAAATTTGTATCTCTAATGCCAACCTAGGGATCCTTTTATAGGCACAAGGAAAACCCTAGTCGGTTTACAATACTTGAACGACAAGTAATTCTAATTATAACTCTAATCTAATACGAACATTCTAGAATTACACATTAGTCCTTAAACAATTTTGCATAACAGTCCTTCAACGAGCAGCAGTACTTTGACTTCCAGCAGTACTTTGATATTCCAGCAGTACTTTAACTTTATAGCCCAACAATCCTCCCCTAACTTGAATTCTACTTGCTTGATTTCAAGTTCCTTTGTATTTCTTTAACTTCAACACTTTATCTTCAAGGAAAGGTTGTATCTTTGAAATCTGTCTCGTTGTTGTTTTGTCATCATCAATGCAATCAGTATCTACAATCTTCATCAGCAACAATTCTTTTCAGCAACTTATCTTTTCAGCAACTCAGCATCATATTGGCAATAGGTACATCAGATCTTAAAAAGTTTCATACTATTCTCATCACTTCCAGGTGTGTTAACTCCTGTGAGAGGTGAATCATTGAAAATTTAATGGATTTTGATGTCTCTTTACCAAAGCCATTAACTCTGGAGTAGCCAATGTTTAGGTTTAAGAAACCATGGTACATTGATAACCATATGATTTTTAGCAAATCATCAGCTATCAACGGATTTGATTAGTCTTTACCAAATAGCCGTTTGCTTTTGGACTAGCTAGTTCTTTTAGTACAATCACTACCATGGTGAACTAATTACCATATAATGGTTTTCCACAGCCTTTACCACAAAGCCATTATCTTGTGGGCTAGCCAACTCTTCACTAACATAGATATGGTGAGTTGAAAACCATACAATTTTTAGTAAATTGTCAACTAAAAACGGATTTGATAATCACATCAGAGCCGTACCCTCATGATGAGTCAAACTCTTTCTTGTTTATTAAACATGGTGAGTTGATTACCATTTGTTGTGTAGTACAAGTACTAACACCATGTTGTTGCTTTCAAAACCATTTGTTGCTGTTTAATCTTTGTGCTTCAAAATGTTTTTGCACTTATCAAAAATTACTGATTTTATCAAAAGACTTTACTGGTTTCATGCTGCAAGCAGTACTTTGAGAAAGTACTGTTTGACTAGCAGTACTTTGAAGAAAGTACTTATTTTTCAAAAGATTTATATAATAATTAAACCATACCAGTAGTTATGCATTAATCTTCAGATTCAGTTGTCCACTTGATGAACAATTTTATGACCATCAATGCTACTTCATTCTCTTGTTCCACTTCCATGCCATGCTCTAGCATCCTGTTCATCAGATCTCTTGTGAGTGGATATCTCTGTTCTGCTAGCATATGAATCATAGTGCCATCCTCTAACTCCAAAACATGTATTCCAACTGATTCAAAGAATCTCCATCTGTTAATCTCCCAGTTATCTTGATTTTCCCACAAAGTACTGTCCTTTGTTTCCTCTGTCTCCCAGATGGTTGTGAGATCTCCTAACAATATCAAACCTACTCCTTGTGGTGGAATATGCTCAAAATAAGTTTGCACTTGGAGATATAACTGAAGCATATCATCTCTGTCAATCAGATGTAGTATATCCCATAATGAATTGAATACTCTAAAACTTCCATCTTGTCTATGAAAGATCAGATAATCTCCTTCTTGTGATTCTACAACTGAAAAAGTAGATATCTTGGACTTCTTATCAACATCTTCTTTTAATTTTGGATGTTCAAAGTCAACAACTCTAAGATAATTCCTTAGCTCATCAACTGTGTCTGTTCTTAATTCAAATGCATCTTTGAACTTGAACTTCTTTGATGGCTGTTCATCAGTTGTTCTTTTCCTTTTTGAGCTCCTTGTAACAGCTCTTTCCTTTCTTCTATCTTCAAGCTCCTTATCTTCAAACGAAATAATGCTTGCAAGATCCTTTTCTATAGCTTCCCTAACAGCATCATACAGATCCTTCATCTCTGTATATGTCAATCTGACTAAACCTGTGTATCCTTGACCTTTCAGATAAGCCATCATATCATTCCTTTCTCTAGCTTTACTAATTGGCCTTTGTGATTGAACTATAAGCTTCCTAGATTCTTCAGCATCTATCTTAGCTTGCAATAGTCTAGCTGCTTCCTCACCTTTGGCAATCTGAATTTCTCTTAACTATGCCAATGTCAACTTCTTCTTCTTCTTTTCTACCAAGATCCCTTTACCTTTATCTTTTGGATCTATCTCCTGAGTAGGTTGAGAAGAAGTATGATGCTGTTGTTCAACCTCATGAATACTGATGCCTCTTTGACTTGACATATTAATCATAATGTCAGCAATTGTTTCATCATCACTGTTAGTATGAGCTATAACATCTTCTTCCTGAGCTGGTTTAGAAGGGCCAACTTCCTCTTGAACTTGACTTGAAGGACCAATATCTTCTTCAAAATCCAAAGTTCTAGGTCTAATTATAAATTGCCTCTCAGTACCTTGTTGAGCAGTACTTTCAGCCTCAGCTCCTTCCAAATTTACTTCCTCAGTATCACCACTTCTTACTTCAACAACAGCTTCTTCCAAATTGATTTGCTCTGTTTCATCACTCTTCCTCTCAGCAGTTTCTTGAGGAATATTTTCAAGTGGTGTCATCTGAGTATCATCCATAAATCCAGCATCTTGATTAAATCCAGCATCTTCATTCAAATTCTCTAAATTCCTCCCCAATTGGAATGAAGATTGCTTCTTTGACTTTTTCTTCTTTGACTGAGAAGACTTCTTAGGTATCTGACCACTCTTCTTCTGAGACTTCACCCATAATCGATGGTGTTGAACTAGTGGCCAAACAAACTTCTTCAATCTTTGAAACTTAGTCTTTAATTTGACTATCTTAGCAGCTTGAGCCTCACTCTCCTTTTTCAGCCTCCTTAACTCCCTTGTTAAAGCATAATTATCCATCTCTGCCTCTTCTTCTTCAAATTGCTGAGACATATTTGTTGAAGTATAATCATTAGGAGATGGTGGTTGATTCATACCTTGGTCTGACTCCTCATGGATAGGAATGGACATAGGAGCAGCATCTTCCCTAGTAGCAGTATGTGGAGAAGCAGTATTTTGAGAAGCAGTAGGTTGAGGAACACTATCTTCTCTTGAAACTGGAGACTCTTGACTTGTTGATTCAGAGTTTGCTTCTTGCTCTTGCTCTTGCTCTGCAGCTCTAACTACTTGTGCAACTTCCAATATATGAGCAGTCAAAGGTGTGTTTGGTCCAGAAAACTTGATACTCGTTTTAGATAGAAAAGTAAACACCTTTGGTGGAAGTTTGACAGTGGGTAAAAAACTTTGAGGTTTAGGGACATCCTCAAGTTGATTGTTCAAGAATAACTGAACAAACCTTGGATACATTAAGAATGGTGTACCATTAGCAATGTGTGAAAGCATACCATCAAGAATTAGTCTTGAAAAGTTGAATCGTTGATCGGTAGCCAAACCCACTAATGCAGATGCAATATTTTGACCAAATTGATCAAAAGAAGTACTCTTGGGACTTAAGCAGTGAAGTAAGACATGAATTAGGTACTTCCAATGAGAACAAAACAAAGGCTTCTGAAAAGTAAGTTTCGAAAGATCTCCCTCATAGCCTATATCGCTTAAAGTGTCCCAAAGCACTTGTTTGTCAAAACGAACAGCCCCTCCTTCATCATTAAACATCAAAGCATCCCTAACTGTGGCTTCAGAAATTCGAATAGTTCGTCCAGCAACCGTAGCCCTAATTAAAGAATCATCTTCAACCATTGCAGTAGCCCAAAATTCTTGAATCCATGGACCAATAACATCAGGATCAACTAAAATAGAGTAGTTGATGGAAGACCCAGTTAAGAAATCAATGATCGCATGAAAATCAACATTATCCCCTGTCTTGTCTAAATTAGCGATCATGTTGTGTTTGCTAACTGTGAATCGATTAGCCATGATGAGTCGTAGAGAAGGATTCGCTTTGAGTGTGTGTTTCGTTAAAAAGATTGTGGTGGAAGAGTGAATGAGGGATCTCGAATTAAGTTAAAAGGTGGGGAATAGGTGAGAGTTTCTTTAAATAGGATGGAAACAAATCAAACTTAAAATAAGAAAGTTACCGTTTTGATGGACTTATTATCTCCGCCGTAAGAAATTAATTAACCGTAGCCCCACACTTTTTTGACCGTTGGAACAGTACATCCACGTAAGCAGTACGTTGAAGCAGTACGTTGTTGAGCCAGTACGTTAAGCAACAAAGCAGTACGTTCCATCTTCTTTTCCACAATCAACACTTCAAACTTAAACCAAGAACTTGTAATTGGCGCATGCATAAGTTCTAACTATTTTGCCTCCCCTCAAATACAACATATGGTCTAAACTAAACTACTAAAAACCAATACTTTCATTAAGAACTAAAAGAAAGTATATTTACTAATACTAAAGCCTCCCCTCAAATGTAGCCTAGTAGTTAATCATCCCAATGCTCACAACTAAGTGGTTGAATCTTGAAACATCAAATCCCTTTGTGAGTAGATCAGCTACATTATCATCTGTGTGAACCATGACCACATTTATAAGCCTGTGCTCATAACAATCCCGAATGAAGTGATGCCTAATCTGAATATGCTTGGTCTTGGAGTGATAAACTGGATTCTTCACAATACAGATGGTACTCTCATTATCAATGTTGATAGGAGTGTTTTTGAAGTTGAATCCATAATCCAAGAGTTGATTTTGCATCCACAAAACTTGTCCACAACAGCTTGCAGCAGCAACATATTCTGCTTCAGTAGAGGAGGTTGCAGCAATTGTTTGCTTTTTACATTGCCAGGAGACTAATCTTCTTCCAAGATATTGACATCCTCCTGTGGTTGATCTTCTATCATAATTATCTCCTGCATAATCACTATCTGAAAAAGCTTCCAAGTGAAAAGGTGACTCCTTAGGATACCATAATCCTAACTTTGGTTGATGCTTGAGATATCGAAAGATCCTCTTGACTGCATACATATGTGAAACCTTGGGTGTAACCTGATATCTTGCACACAAGCAAACAGCAAACATGATGTCAGGTCTTGATGCAGTTAAGTACATAAGACAACCAATCATAGATCTATAAAGCTTGACATCCACAGCTTGTCCATCTTCATCCTTGCCTAGTGGTTTATTGTTATCAATGGGTGTGGTGGCAGGCCTGAGATTTGGAAGGTCAAATCTTTTAAGTATGTCTGCAACATACTTTTCTTGGTTAATGAAGATTCCATCTCTTGTTTGTCTAACTTGAAGCCCCAAAAAGAAAGTTAATTCTCCCATAGAACTCATTTGAAACTCCTTTTGCATAAGTTCTTCAAATTCTTTCACCATAGACTTCTTTGTGGCTCCAAAGATAATATCATCCACATAGACTTGGACTAACATAATGTCTTTCTTATCCCTTTTGATAAACAAAGTCTTATCAATTGCTCCTCTCCTATAACCATGTTGTAATAGAAAATTTGAGAGTCTTTCATACCAAGCTCTGGGAGCTTGATGAAGGCCATACAGTGCCTTGATCACCTTGTAGACTTTGTTTGGATGTGCAGGATCTTCAAAACCAGGAGGTTGTTTAACATAAACTTCCTCAGAAATTGTGCCATAAAGGAAAGCACTTTTCACATCCATTTGGTAGACAGGAAATCCCATATATGATGCAAAGGCAAGAAATAACCTTATTGCCTCTATCCTTGCAACAGGAGCAAACACCTCATCATAATCCACTCCTTCTTCTTGGCGATATTCTTGTGCAACCAATCTAGCTTTATTTTTTATAACATTCCCTCTTTCATCTCTTTTGATTCTGAAAACCCATCTTGTACCAATGACTCTTTTGCCATCTGGTAGATCACATAATACCTAGACTTCTTGAAGCTTGAATTGTAGAAGCTCCTCCTGCATGGCTTCAACCCAACTTTCATCAGCTAAAGCTTGAGCTACCTTCTTGGGTTCTTCTTGAGATAGAAAACAAGCAAACAGGCATGTTTGTTGATCCTTGTGATTCATCCTGTTTTGTTTGTAAACAAAGCTAAGTAAAGCAGTATGTTGCTTAGAAAGACCTTTAACTTTGTTTCTTGTAACCACTCCTGAAGAGGGTGATCCAATAATGTTGCTTTGAGGATGAGCTTTATGAACTCTCAATGTAGGAGTTGGTGGAACTGCAAGATCAGATTCCAAATTAGTAAAATCAATCCCTTCATTGGTAGTTGAGAAAATACCTTCTTGATTAAGCTCATCATCAAGTTCTTCTAATCCAGGAATGTTAGCATTATCCAAATCATCATCATCAATATTGGAATCATCAGCATTGTTCCAATTTGATGGTTCTATCACACCAGAAGTACTGTCAAAAGGGTCATCAGTACTTTGATCAAAAGTACTGTGGACAGTATCTTGAAATTTACCCTTTTTCTTTGCAGCTTCATAAGCCCTCCTTTGTTCATCTTCATAGGATTGTGCTATAGTTTCTTGAAAAAGCATCCTATTAAGTTTATCTTGTATGGCTTGATCTTCATCAGATACTGTATTGGATGGTTGAGCAGTACGTTGTTCCTTAATAGTAACTTCAGGTTCTTGGTCAGGAACATCTTCTGGTCTAACATTGACTCCATGAACAATGTACTGTGAATCATCTTCTTTGTGATTAGCCTGATTCTCTTCTCTAATAGGCACATAATTCATAGATGGAGTGAACTTGAGATCAAGATCAAACATCCAATCAGGACCTTTACCTTTCTGAGTTTCTTTATCTTCCAAAAATTCAACATGAAGACAATCTTGTACCTTTTTGGTACTCCTTTTATAGACTCTAAAACCTTTGCTATTTGTACAGTAACCCAATAGATATCCTTCATCTGACTTACCATCAAATTTTCCCAGAGAATCAATGGTATTTAGAATAGTCAGAGAACAGCCAAAAGGTTTTAGAAAACGAATGTTTGGTTTCTTCCCCATTAGTAACTCATAAGGTGTCTTCATTTGAGGTTTAGTTACTGAAACTCTATTTAATACATAGCAAGCAATACTTATGGCTTCAGCCCAAAAGAGAATAGGTAATTGGGAGTCTGCAAGCATTGTTCTAGCTGCTTCTATCAAAGTCCTGTTCTTTCTTTCTGCAACACCATTCTGCTGTGGTGTTCTAGCAATGCTAAACTCTCTCTTGATCCCTTTCTTGGCACATAATTCATCCATATGCTTGTTCTTGAATTCTGTTCCATTATCACATCTAATACCTCTTACTTTGAGTCTCAATTGATTTTCAAGGGCTACTATCAGGTCATGGATAGCATCAAAGGTTTCATCTTTGAATCCCAAGAAAAAGACCCAACTAAATCTGCTACAATCATCTGTCACAACCAAGCAGTACTTCTTCTTGTTTAAACTCTCTACTGAAACTGGTCCAAACAGATCCATGTGTAGCAATTCCAAAGGTTCTTTAATATCTCTTTCCCCAAGCTTCTTACATGAAGCTTTATGTTGTTTACCCTTCTTGCAAGCCAAACATGAATGATCAGTCTTGAATGTTTTAGAAGGTAAACCTCTAACTAAATTTCCTTTGACTAACTTGTTGATGTTCTTGAAATTTACATGACCTAGTCTTCTGTGCCATAGATGTGCCTCTTCCAATGATGCCTTGGCTACTAAACATGTTGCTCTTCCAGCAGAATTGAGAGTCTTTAATTCTAAACTGTACACATCATTGGTTCTTGGTACTCTCAAAGTTACCAAGTGATCATCAACAAACTTGAACTCAGGAGAGAGAATGAGACATTCTGTATCAGTAAACAGAATGGGGTACTTCTTGTCACAAATCTGAGATACTGACAAAAGATTGAACTTGAGCTCCTTTACATATCTAACATTCTCAAAATCAATACATCCAGCCTTGATTGTTCCTTTGCCAGTGATTCTCCCTCCATCAGGATCATTGCCAAATGCAACTCTTCCTCCATAATATGCCTTAAAATCTGACAGGATCTCCTTGACCCCTGTCATGCTGCCAGAGCAACCACTATCAACAATAATATGATCTTTTAGCTCCTCCTCTGGGTTGCCCTGCACAATAAAGAAAAGGGTTAGTTTCTTTTAGGAACCCAAGCCATTACTGACTTGTGTTCCCCTTGTGGAGTGACATACTTGAATTCCTTCAGTATGTAATCTCCACTGGTTTTAAAGGCATGGTCAATGATTATTTGCGTTGGTCCCATGTCCTGTGTTGTATTATGAACAACACTCCCTGTTTCACCCTTATCTGATGAAAGTACTGCTTGTTCCCCATCAGTACTTTCTTTCTTAACCCAATTTCATTTGACCTTAGGTTTCTCTGATCTAGGTACTCTACTTGAAGTGTAAGACCTTTTATATGAATTGAATCTCTTAGGTCTTCTATATGAAAAAGTGTTAGCAGTACCATGATTGGGTGAAAACTTATCAGTCCTTTGAGAAGGTACTTCTTGAGACTTATCAGTGTGTGAAGGTACTGGTGGTTTGGAAAACATTCTTTTCTAGTGAGGGTACCTATAGTCTTTAGAGAAATTACTATGGTTGACCCTATTTGAGTGATTCCAAACTGGTCTAGTCTCTCTTGGCTTATGGGTGGTAGGTCTATTCTTTGGGAACTGACTTAAATATTCTGAGTGTAAGTCACAGTGCTTAATCAAATGATCAGGACTATAGCATACATAACATAACTTTCTCTCCATATTCCCAAATCCTCTTCTATGATTAAAAGGTTTCCTATAGTGAGCAGTATTTTGAAAAGTTTCTCTTGGAGGTACTGCTGAATGTCCAGCAGTACTTTGAAAAGTATTTGGAGGTACTGCTTGTTTTTGAAAGGCTGTAGGAAACTATTGATCATTACCCCTTTGAAAATCATCCTTGGGTTTCTCAGAACTAGATTGACTAGTAAGCTTCTTCCTAAACTCTAGGTTGTCTACACCATAACGAGAAACATCTGTCCTAAGTGGTTGAAACCTACCAGTAGGTGGAGGAACTGAGTGGTACCCCTTATCTTTCTTAAACTCAGGAGGTGTTTCATTAATTGGTTCCTCATTCCTAGATGTGTTTTCTTCTGAGCTAGTGATTTCATCATCACTAGGTGAGATCTCTTCCTTATCACTAGGTGGAGTCTCTTCCTTATCACTAGGTGGGGTCTCATCTGAACTACTATCTTCACCATAACCTAGTCCAGCTCTACTGTTTATTACTCTTTGTTTTTCAACAAATTGAACATGTGATAGACCAGCCTGTTTAATACTACCAAGTTTTTCTAACAAAGCATCTCTTTCCTTAGTAATCTTTTCTAATTCAGACACCTTACATCCTAACTTCCATTCACTTAATTTCAATTGGTAATCTTGTTGCTCATATTTTTCTGCCCAAGCCATTTCATTATTTTCATGTGTTAATATTTTGGCTTCCATTGACTCTAAAGTTAATTGATAACCAGCTACCTCAGACCTAGCTGTTCTACAATTATCTCTTTCAGTCACATATTCTTTAAGCAACTTTTGATAACCAGCATTACACTTAGAGCATACCTCAGACCTTGTTTGGCTTTGAAATCAATTCCCCTTCCTGTCTTGTTCATGAACTTCTTGATCCTTGCAGTGATCATAGCTACTTGCCATCTTATGTCAATCTCCTCTAAAGCATCTTCTTCAATCTGCAACAAGTCTTCTTGATAGGTAACAGGTAAAGTGGCTTGTTGTGCAAAGAAGGAACATACAACATCATCAGAATTGGTGTTGTTTGTTGGTGATGGGTTGGGGGTAGTTGTGGTTGTGCAAACATGCTGTGTATCACCAACAGTACTTTGAGAAGGATAAGCAGTACTTTTAGTAGAAGTACTGCTTCTGTTTTCAGAAGACACAAAAGCTATGTTGTGAGTTTTCTGAGAACTGTGACCATTCATCTCTTGGTCATACACTTTCAAATTGTTGTAGAGATCATCAAAGTCCATAGACTCCAATCCAGGTTGTCCTCTAATCATAGTAGCAACCACATGCCAGACAGATGGCAAACTCCTTAAGAACTTCAAATTTGCATCTTCAACAGATACCTCTGCTCCATACAGTTCTAGCATACTAAGTAGATTTTGGAATCTGTCATAGGCAGCATCAAGACCTTCTCTTTCACCAACGGTGAAAGTTTCAAACTGCTGCTTCAATAAGTTTCTATGCATCTTCTTTGAAGTATTGATGCGTGGTTTTGCAACCTTACAACAGGTTTTACCTCTCGAGGGATCTCAAAAGGCTTGCAATCCCCACCAGGCAGTGTACCTGACCGATGTAGTATAGTGAAGTGTCAAGTACCGGGGGATTGATCGTTCTCTAGGGGAATAGTGTCGTTAGGATTGAAAAACTATTCTAATAGGTCTAAAGGTGAGGGAAGATACTTTTTGTATTTTTATATTTTTTTATAAAAGCAAATAAAATCTCGGGTTTGAAAGAGTGGGTGAAATTAGTTGCTAGTCAATGATGAAGCGAAAAGTGTACCACTTTTAGGGGGTCATTTAAGCCCTAAATCGTATTTATTTGATCAAATATTACCGTAAATCATTCCTTTTGTCATTTTAGGTACTTTGGAGAAGAAATCTGGAAAAGGAAGCATTTTGGACGTTTTTGGAGCATAAAAGTGAAGAAAACGGCAAAGTCTCAAAATTATGCTGGAAAGTACCTTTGACGGCGTCAGGGATTGGCCCAGACGGCGTCACGGCTTGGCAAAAAAGATGGATATGAAAATTACTCATGATAAGCCAGAGAATTTCACAAGGGAAAATCTGACGGCGTCACCCTTTGAAGTGATCAAGGTCGTCACGGTTTAAGCTAAAGAGGGACGGCGTCAAGCTCATTTCTGACGGCGTCAAGCTTTGATAAGCCAGAGCGGATTTTGGAGGTCTAAAGAGGGACGGCGTCAGGAAGACCATCCGGGAACCCTAGACACGGCGAGGTGACGGCGTCAAGATCTATAAGGTGACGCCGTCAGCCCTTAAACTCTATATATAGTTTTGCAATTTTTTGTCATTAGTGTGCAACTTTGTGAGGAGAAACCCTAAAGACGAATTTCTGCCATTTTTAAGGGTTTTCATACCCTTGGATCTCCCATGTTTAATTGAAGATAAGTATTTATTTAATCAATCAATATGTCTATGTGTTGTTTGATTATATCTTGTTCTTGTCTTTTGATTAACATGCTAGGCTAGATTTATCTTGTGTTTGCTTAGATCTAATGAAACCTAGCTATTGATTATTGGTTATTAGTGTGTTATTAATTGTATTGGATGATTGTTCATCGATGTTAGGCTTAAGAAAACTGGCTAACCTCCTATACGGTAATTTGCTTGAACGTCTTAAGAAACATGAACCAATGCGTACTAAGGTTTTTATGGTTGTATTTAATGCATGAGCGAATTCTAGTGATCCCATGTTAGGAGCTTCCTAGCCGACTCGACATAGGAGTGAAGTAGGAGCTCATAGAGTTGGGGAAGTACGTACGCCACCCCACGATTGGTATTAAGGAATACACCCGTCATCCACGCAATTAATACACACTAATCAACCGGTAAAAGATAGTTAGGGAGTAAGGAAATCTAAGTAAACACATTTCTCTCCACATAAGTTTCACAACCTTTTCATTTTCAGTTATTTTATTTTATTTGCATTCGTAGTTATTTGGGTTAGTTGACTAGCAACTAATTCCGCCCACTCCTTCAAACCCGAGATTTTACTTGCTTTCATAAAAAATATAAAAATACAAAAAAGAATCTTCTCTCACCCTTAGACCTAATTAGAGTAGTTTTTCAATCCTAACGACACTATTCCCTGTGGAGAACGATCAATCCCCCGTACTTACCACTACACTATACTACATCGGTCAGGTACACTGCCTGGTGGGGTTGTAAGCCTCTTGAGATCCCTCGAGAGGTAAAACCTGTTGTAAGGTCACAAAACCACGCATCAAGTTTTTGGCGCCGCAGCCCGGGGAGTAGTTATTGCTTAGGTTGAAATTTTATTTTTATTAGGTCTACTCACAAGATTCCTATCAAGTGAGATTTTTTCTTTTTATTTTGTAGCTTTCTCGTAGTCTATCTTTTCTTTGTGATTTTGTTTGTAATTTGCTTCAAATGGACTTTTCACTTAGACTTCTAAGATTGCAAGATATGGTTGAGTGGCTAGAACACCAAGAAGTTCAAAATACCTCATTTAGAGACACCTATGAATCATATGAGCCTTCACCTAGGATAGATTCTTATGAACAACCTCCATGTTTAAGATCTCGTTTTAGTAAGGCCAATAGGAAATGCGACCTAGTTTGCCAAGGAATTATGGAGAGAGCCGTTGCAACAAACCATAAGTTGGATGAAGCACTAGGTTTGCTGTTATCACTACCTAAGAAAACAATTGAGGAGGATTTAGCCGAGCATGATCACATTGATCAAAAAGACCTAGGTTTTATGACCAATGACTTTGAATCTCAAGGAACACATGATGAATCCTTTAGGCAAATTGAACATAAGATTATTGAGGAAGATCCTTATGATTCGGACATTGAAGTTGAGATGCCTAGAGAAGCACGTGAGATACTTAGGAGAATGCTTAGGATAGATTCTACCAAAACACATGATGAGGATATAGGTGATCTTGACACGTGGAATGATGAGGTCAATAACATAAGCCCACAAAATACTCAACCATCATTTGAGGCACCCACACCGCCCGTGACTTACCCGGAAGAAGTAGAAGAGACTTTAGGAATCCCAATGGAGGTAGAACCCTTGGACCAAGCACCACTAGAGGATATAGGTTTGAATACTTATAGTGATAACCTTACTCTTAGTTCCAGGGAATTTCCTAGTGTTGATGAACCGGAACCTCAACCTTTACACAATTTTCCATCCTTAGATATATTTCTAGGAGACAAAAGAGGAACCGACCCACCCATCAACCCTTATTATCCGGGTAGTTTTAGGATGAAGGAAGCCATTCACTCACCCCCTTCACCTCACGTGGCATATTTCCACCCTAAGGGTGTGTATCGCTACTTTCACCCACACTTAATCCTAAGTGTAGGGAAAACCTCCCCTATTTCCGTTAAATAAGGGTAGAGTCAGGCTCGTGACTCGAACAAAAACAAGCGCTTATTGGGAGGCAACCCAAGCTTTATTTATTTGTTTGTTTGTTTGATTTTATTTGTTTCCGTATGCAAGTTTAATTGTTATTGTTTGTGCTCATGTTTCAAAGTAAATTGTGAAAATGCTTTATTTTGTTTTTAACTTCGTCTTAACTACATATAAAGGTATTTTGCAAAAGATAAGTGTAAGGGAATCCAAATTTGTTTACAAGAACAAGATTGAACATGAATCACAACAATATTAAATGAGCATGCATACTAGTAATTGTTAGAGTCAAATGCTTGTATTGAGTCATAATGATGTTTTGCAGGATTTCCAGGAAGTAAGGTATAGGTTTTTCCAAAATTTTTCCGGAAACTTAACATGAGAATTCTGTCAGATCATTTCTGACGGCGTCAGGGTTTACAACCTGACGGCGTCAGGTTTTAATTTTCTGAAAATTTTGAAAGTTTTGTTTTCATAAAAAGTTTTTATTAAATCTCTAACTTATAATCTCCAGGAATCTGCAAAATTATCATTCCACAAGCATTATATCCTTATATATAGAATTTATCCCGCCGATGTTATGCAGGTTTTCGTGTTTGTTTTCTCAGGTTTAACAGGTTATTTTGGACAAGGAGATGTATTTGGAATCAAGCTTTTGGCGATGCATTAGTCTTGGAGCTTCTACATTACCTTGGAAGAAGATTTAACCATGTTACCCCTTTATCCACCGAACGAATCAGGGGAGTATTTGATTTCATTCTTTTACTTTATACTTTTACATTTTGTTATTTGAACATTGGGGACAATGTTCATCTTAAGTGTAAGGGGGGGGGGGTAAAAGTACGATACTTTAGAGAATGCTATTGCGCTTGATTTTTGTTTGTTTAATAGTAGATGTGTAATAAAACTGAGAGAAATACCTGTTAGGGCAATTTTAGTGCCAAATTTAAATTTTTTTACAACATTTAGGAGTGAAACTTTGATCTTAATGAGCGTCTCATGGATAGGAGTTATATGACTAGCACAAAACCGTACCACTAAAAAAATTTTCACCCCCAAATATGTGAGGTTCGCCCCTAGAATTGGTAGGAAAAGCATCTATTCTATGATGTGTGTACCGGTAGCACTTAGATTCTAGAACTTGCGTTAGGACCATTCCGAGGCCACAAGTGAGACTACATTCGTGTAGTTAGATTTACTACATGATAAGAGGCATTAGGATTAACCCATTGTTTTACACCTGTGTTTTTGTTATAATTACTTTGGCTACATTGGTCAAGTAATTCTCCCACACCCTTTGCGTTGTACTCATTTTTAGTACACGATACCCTAGTACACCCCTCAGAGCCTATCTTTTCGTTTTGACCTTTAAGCATTCTACTTAAAGGAAGAATTTGTTACACCCCACTTAAATGTACACCCAAATCGCCTTAGCCCACCTTGTATGCACTCATTTTTAGTGCATTATTGTGACAACATTTGTTTAAACCCAAGTTAATTATCTAATTGATTACATGGTTGCTAAGTCGAGTCATATCCTGGTACATATTGTTTTGGGACGATTGGGACTCATGGGTAAAGTACTAGTGTAATGGAGTAATGGGGAAGAACATCATTTATTACCCCCATATGTGCTAAATATTTTAAAAGTACTCCAAGTGTTTCGATTATCTTAATTTGAGTCATTAGAATAGTTATTTGTAAAGTTATGTAAAAGTTCAAGTGTAAGGGGAATGCAACGCCCCTATGATGTATTATTTTGGATGGTAGGGCAAGAGTGTATGGAAAAAAAAAAAAAAAAAAAAAAAATCAAGAAAAATACAAAAAAATGAGAAAAAGAAAAGTAGAAAAAACATACGGACTACCATCCCGTCTCATTTTATGTTTATTTTATGTTTTTGTTATTTTGTTTTTAGCTTAAGATTGAGTCGAGTCTTGGCTTAGCAACATTGTATAGTACATGTAATTAATCAAGATCTTTAACTCGCCACCAGTAAAATATCCCTTATCCAACAAAACCGTGTTTATCATATCCCTACACCTAACATTATAACCCGTGTAAAAGCCCTCTTTGATAGTTTATCTTAGGTGCTTACGCCTAGTGGAGAAGGTTTTCGATCCTTGCCCAAGCCTATGGTAATCTATTTGCTATGACAGGTAGTGAGAGATATTATCTGTTTTCATTTATGAGATTTATTTTGATGACACTTGAGAGATGTGAGTATCTATACACTACTTGTGAGGTGCTAGTTTGTAATCTCCGTGCTTATCTTAACTACATATAATGGAGCAATGGTCAAAGGTGGAAAAAGTGAAAAGTTGAAAGTCAAATGAAAGAGAAAAATACAAATGCTAAAACCTATTGCAGCAAGTCTCACACACGCAAAACCCTTTCATCTCAAACGCCACCACCGCCACTACTCCAACCACCACTCAAACGCCACAGAATCCAACGTACCACCGCCGTCATCCCAACACCACAGTAGCGATACCACCGAGAGGAACCACCAAGACCTACGACCATCAAAAGGGTTTTTCAAGTTTTGAGGTATTCTTTTGAGTTTTTTAATTGATCTATGAGTTTTGAAGGTTTTTTTTATAGATCTATGTATATTAACAATTTTGGTGTTTTTTTTTAGTGCCGCCGCTTACCACCGCTGTAGCCGCCTCTTTTTCGCCAGAAAAAGTAGCCGCCGCCGGGAAGTGTTGGTACCGACGAAACCCCACCACCAAATATTGAGGTATTTTTTGTTGAGCAATTTTATAATTTTTTCCCCTAACAGTACGTGATTTAATAGGTATATTTGAAGCTAAATTAGGGGTTGTTATGAGATTGTATATCGATTGTCGTTCCTTATTTGAGTACGTTTTTCTGCTTATTGCATTGTTTTAGAGCCATTTTGCATTCATAAAACTTTATTAGTATAAATGGGGTGTTTGGATCAAACTATTATCTTTTTTTATGTTGTGGTGATTTATTTGTCAGCTTTTTAATGTTGTGACTAATCAGTATATATGTTTTTTGGTGTTTGGTTGATCAAAATATAAACTTTATGATGTTGCGATGATAATAATAGTAAATGTCTTTTAGAATTTTGGTAATTAATTTATGAATGTTGTGATGATAAAAGTATATGCTTTCTGTACTTGTGATAATCGGGTAATTAGATGATCGAGTGGTTGCAAGTTTTGGTTATGTTAAAAAATTATCTAACTAATGAGATAATCGTATTACATTCTATTGCAACTGCATACAAAGTTACAAACTGATTTTGAGAACCAATCATTTGAAACAACTAGATAATGAGATTGTTTTCTTATTATACTTAAAACACTAGAAAGTAGAAACTGATTACTTGCAAGTGCAAACGTGTTTTAAAGATAGTAATCACTTGTAAAGCAACGCGTTATGAAGATAGCAATCAATTTAAACGCGTAAAGCCAAACACCTCCAAAAGAAGTAGTTGCATTTATGTTTTGAGATAACAGAGTGTGTTGTTTACAGAAGTTATATGGTTTCAAGGGTAGACCAATGTGACATCTCATCTCATTATAGAGCAAATTGCTAAATAGATATACAATAGTATAATGTTATATAACCATAGATCTTTGAATCTTGAAATCTACGCATAATGTATCTGTAACCGCTTATTATGTGGTGTACTCTGGTATATATGTAATTGTAACCTTTTGTTTGTTGCGCTTGTGATATCTGTAAAACTCGATGATTTGTAGACAGAAAGCGTTTTGAAGTTTAATTTACGTTCTCATCATATGTGCTCTGCTTTTATACTTGTAGGAATATAGTGTCTACTGTCAATCTGGAGTGCAAATTGGATTTGAAGCCCATCGCATTACATGCTCGAAATGCATAATACAACCCAAAGGTATGCTGCAATTATTATTATTATTACCGTAAGCCAGATAGGATAGGATTCAGTCTTGTAGTTATTATTATTTTGTTCTAAAAAAATTATCTTTTGGGTTTCTAATGTCATATTTTATTGAAATACGAATCCTGATATAAATATTGATGGTTGCATTATATAATTTGATTTCAAATCTATTCTAATCCTTCAACGGAAAATATGTATGCATGCTTTCATTGATGAAGATGTGATTTTAGAATCTGATATCCTTTATCCCGTTAATAGCATCCGTATATATGATTGTTCTTTTTGTGCACTGCAGCGTTTTGTTGCTGTTATTATGAGGATAAGAGACCCAAAAACTACTGCATTGATATTTGCTTCCGGGAAGATAGTGAGTTTTTCATTGTAGCAATATTGTATCATTCATAGTCTGAATTTCAAAACTATAGAACTTTTCGAGTGTCAGATTTAATTTACATGTGCTATGCAAGACGGTAACAAATCACGGCCTTCTTAAAAAAAAAAAAAAAAAAAAAAAAAAAAAAAAAAAAAAAAAAAAAAAAAAAGTAGTTTCGGTTTATAACCAGCTAGGAGCTCTTATACAACATGGGTTAAACTACTACTACCCTTTGTTTGGCTGTTATGTCATTTTTTTAATTCTGTTTTGGTTTTCAGGTTTGTACGGGTGCCAAGAGTGAACAATCATCAAAATTGGCAGCAAGAAAGGTACACGAACATTGTAAAGAAATTTATTAATAAAATGAAGAACCCTTACAAACACCATAGTATAAAACAAGCACATAATACTAACATATAGCGCTGTATTTTTTTTAACATATAGCGCTGTATTTTTGGGCGGGTGGATCATTCACGGACGATGGGGAAGTGGGTGTAAAGCTGGGGGAGATGTGTATCGTAATTAATAGGAAATGTTCTTCGGTGTTTGTCTGTTATAATTTACAAATAAACGAAGATCATTTTTAAGCTGCTGGATATTATCTACTGACAATTCGTTTGGTTCTTACATGGCTATTGGTCATCCTGTTAATATACTTCATTGATGATCAAAATTTTATCTGATGCAGGGGCCACAAATCTGTAATGGTTATCAGGCGCAATACAGTTGTTGGTGGCATTACATATCGCCCTTATATAAGGTAGAAATTCTACGCTGACATGATTTACTATTCTTTTTCTATTCGGAATAATTTCATTTTGAAAAGAGAGTTTTTGATATTCATTTGCGTTTATTGCTTCTCGATGCTTATATAGATGGTCTTTTTGGCCTTTTGGGTGTATTTACTCCTATTTCTGTCATATAGTTTCTTCCTTTGATTCTTCTTCGGTTTGTTTCTGTCAAAGAGACTCTTTTCTTCATTTTTTAGGCCATTTATAGAATTTCTGTATGTTTAAGACTCTTTCATCGTTAGTCAAATATATACCTCATCATGTTTCAGTTGATTCTTATTATCTTCTGTCTCAATTTGATTCAGATATCTGTTTTGCTAAGTTGTCACATGTCTCAGTAGGGATCAAAAGATGTTCATGTGTTAACTATGTCTTATTGCTCATAATGTCTTCGAGTTAATTATTTAATTATTTATGTAACATGTCAGCCAAAAGTTTGGAGAGATAGCTTTTTGTGCAATCACATCAGATGAGCAAGTAAAGGGTTATGGCACCAGTCTGATGAATCATTTAAAACAACATGCACGAGATGTGGATGGGCTTACTCATTTTTTAACATACGCAGACAACAATGTTGTTGGTTATTTTAATAAACAGGTTGGACATTTTTTCAGCTCTTATAACTCATTCTTATTCTAAAAAGTAGGCATTTATGTTCAGTTAGTATGTTTCCTTGCATCTCGATTACTTTCTTCTAAATCAGTATGTTACCTTGCATGTCTGTTACTTGACCTCTAAATATTGTGTTTTGCTACATGTTTAAACTTGTCTGTAAATATCTTAGTGAACTAATTTAAATGTATGTTTTATCCATTTGTAGGGTTTTACAAAAGATATTTTCTTGGAGAAGGAACGGTGGCATGGGTATGTATATCTATCCTCATATTTCATTTCTTATCAATATTTCTTCTTTACTACTAGACCTTATTGATTATCTTAAAATTGTAGGTATATAAAAGATTATGATGGAGGGATTCTTATGGAATGTAAAATTGATCCAAAGCTTCCATACACTGATTTATCAACCATGATTCACCGTTAAAGACAGGTAAAAAAAACTTATTAAATGTGAATCTGCATGATTTGGCTTTAATATCTTGATCTTAATATTAATAAAGGAATAAGAGAGCATAAAATAGCATGACAAGTTGATAAATCAACAATCTTTTTCAGATGGTGAATATGTACAGTTATCTTTATGTAACTTTTGGTTGCTTATTGTCTTTCAGGCAATTGATGAGAAAATAAGAGAGCTTTCAAATTGTCACATTGTCTACCCTGGTATTGATTTCCAAAAGGTGCGTGTTATGTACGATGAGCATGCATATCTGTATTTGACAATTGAGGTGCATGATATTATATATCACATTAAATTTGACCAATGATGCAAATAGATTTATACAATTAATATACTTGGGCGTATAAATCACTTTACACCACATCTACATATATTTAATGTGAACTTTGATGACAATTTAGTTAAGAATCTTCTTCCTATGATGTATAATATGGTCCTGATATTCTGTTACTGGTCTGAAGGTCTGACCTGTTTTGTAATTCTTTTTATCAGAAAGAATCTGGAATTCCGAAAAGGGTCTGTAAACTTGAAGATATTCCTGGTTTGAGTAAGTCCATCGGTCCCTGTTTTTATATCTATTTTGCTCTATTTTGTGTCATAATGTTTTGTATCATGTAATTGAGATCAACTCATTACCATATGTCAATCTGTCATTGGTCTCTTTAAAAGCTATACTATTAGTTACATACTCACATAGCAGATTTTGATTATATTACTTGCCAATTGATGTTAACATTTTGACAACTAATTGTTTCAAATAGTCTTATTGAGTAAGGGATTCTTAGCATGTCATTTTGGTATTGTATCATCCTTCTGACTAATCAAATATTTTTTGCAGGAACGAAGTCGTGAGGATCCCCTAAATCAAGGTGTAGTTGCATTGTTATAAAAGTGCACTACAAATGTCGTGTGCCAAGAAGTTTAACGTGACAAGTAACGTGCATTGTTAGTTATTATCTCATAATTGATGTAATGTTTTATTTTCCATTTCACTAAATGTTTTTATATATTTTTGATACATGTTACGAAGTTTTGCTTGATCGAGTTGAATTATTGCATGTTATAACCATTTGCAATTACATTTTGATCTTTTCACGTTCTATTTTGAACGTTACACGAAACACTTATCACAATATTGCATATCGTTAATTGTCTGCCGCTAGGAATTTCCGTTGCTATGCACGGGTACTCGCCTAGTTATGATTAAAGTGGAACGACTATTTGTTGTAATTACTTTTATATTAGCATTAAATGACCCCTAACTTTTATTTTGATTAGAATAAAAGCGCATTTGCTTGAGGACAAGCAAATCACAAGTGTAAGGGTATTTGATGAAGCGAAAAGTGTACCGCTTTTAGGGGGTCATTTAAGCCCTAAATCGTATTTATTTGATCAAATATTGCCCTAAATCGTTCCTTTTGTCATTTTAGGTACTTTGGAGAAGAAATCTGGAAAAGGAAGCATTTTGGACGTTTTTGGAGCATAAAAGTGAAGAAAACGGCAAAGTCTCAAAATTATGCTGGAAAGTACCTTTGACGGCGTCAGGGATTGGCCCAGACGGCGTCACGGCTTGGCAAAAAAGATGGATATGAAAATTACCCATGATAAGCCAGAGAATTTCCCAAGGGAAAATCTGATGGCGTCACCCTTTGAAGTGATCAAGGTCGTCACGGTTTAAGCTAAAGAGGGACGGCGTCAAGCTCATTTCTGACGGCGTCAAGCTTTGATAAGCCAGAGCGGATTTTGGAGGTCTAAAGAGGGACGGCGTCAGGAAGGCCATCCGGGAACCCTAGACACGGCGAGGTGACGGCGTCAAGATCTATAACGTGACGCCATCAGCCCTTAAACTCTATATATAGTTTTGCAATTTTTTGTCATTAGTGTGCAACTTTGTGAGGAGAAACCCTAAAGACGAATTTCTGCCATTTTTAAGGGTTTTCATACCCTTGGATCTCCCATGTTTAATTGAAGATAAGTATTTATTTAATCAATCAATATGTCTATGTGTTGTTTGATTATATCTTGTTCTGGTCTTTTGATTAACATGCTAGGCTAGATTTAACTTGTGTTTGCTTAGATCTAATGAAACCTAGCTATTGATTATTGGTTATTAGTGTGTTATTAATTGTATTGGATGATTGTTCATCGATGTTAGGCTTAAGAAAACTGGCTAACCTCCTATACGGTAATTTGCTTGAACGTCTTAAGAAACATGAACCAATGCGTACTAAGGTTTTTATGGTTGTATTTAATGCATGAGCGAATTCTAGTGATCCCATGTTAGGAGCTTCCTAGCCGGCTCGACATAGGAGTGAAGTAGGAGCTCATAGAGTTGGGGAAGTACGTACGCCACCCCACGATTGGTATTAAGGAATACACCCGTCATCCACGCAATTAATACACACTAATCAACCGGTAAAAGATAGTTAGGGAGTAAGGAAATCTAAGTAAACACATTTCTCTCCACATAAGTTTCACAACCTTTTCATTTTCAGTTATTTTATTTTATTTGCATTCGTAGTTATTTGGGTTAGTTGACTAGCAACTAATTCCGCCCACTCCTTCAAACCCGAGATTTTACTTGCTTTCATAAAAAATATAAAAATACAAAAAAGAATCTTCTCTCACCCTTAGACCTAATTAGAGTAGTTTTTCATACCTAACGACACTATTCCCTGTGGAGAACGATCAATCCCCCGTACTTACCACTACACTATACTACATCAGTCAGGTACACTGCCTGATGGGGTTGTAAGCCTCTTGAGATCCCTCGAGAAGTAAAACCTGTTGTAAGGTCACAAAACCATGCATCAGTCAACTAACCCAAATGACTACAAATGCAAATAAAATAAAATAACTGAAAATGAAAAGGTTGTGAAACTAATGTGGAGAGAAATGTGTTTACTTAGATTTCCTTACTCCCTAACTATCTTTTACCGGTTGATTAGTGTGTATTAATTGTGTGGATGACGGGTGTATTCCTTAATACCAATCGTGGGGTGGCGTACGTACTTCCCCAACTCTACAAGCTCCTACTTCACTCCTATGTCGAGCCGGCTAGGAAGCTCTTAACATGGGATCACTAGAATTCGCTCATGCATTAAATACAACCATAAAAACCTTAGTACGCATTGGTTCATGTTTCTTAAGACGTTCAAGCAAGTTACCGAATAGGAAGTTAGCCAGTTTTCTTAAGCCTAACATCGATAAAAAATCATCCAAAACAATCAATAACACACTAATAACCAATAATCAATAGTTTGGTTTCATTAGATCTAAGCAAACACAAGATAAATCTAGCCTAGCATGTTAATTAAAAGACAAGAACAAGATATAATCAAACAACACATAGACATATTGATTGATTAAGTGATAACTTATCTTCAATTAAACATGGGAGATCCAAGGGTATAAAAACCCTTAAAAATGGCAGAAATTCGTCTTAGGGTTTCTCCTCACAAAGTTGCACACTAATGACAAAAAATTGCAAAACTATATATAGAACTTAGTGGCTGACGGCGTCACGTTATAGATCTTGACGCCGTCACCTCGCCGTGTCTAGGGTTCCCGGATGGTCTTCCTGACGCCGTCCCTCTTTAGTCCTCCAAAATCCTCCCTGGCTTATCTAGGCTTGACGCCGTCAGAATAAGGCTTGATGCCGTCTCTCTTTAGCTTAAACCGTGATGGCCTTGATCACCTTAAAGGGTGACGCCGTCAGACTTTCCATTGCAAAACTCTCTAGCGCGTCTCGTGTATTTTTCATATCCACCTCTTTTGCCAAGCCATGACGCCGTCTAGAACAATCCCTGACGCTGTCAAAGGTACTTTTCCAGTCAATTTTCAGACTTTGTCGTTTTCTTCACTTTTATGCTCCAAAAACGTCCAAAATGCTTCCTTTTCCAGATTTCTTCTCCAAAGTACCTAAAATGACAAAAGGAACGATTTAGGGCAATATTTGATCAAATAAATACGATTTAGGGCTTAAATGACCCCCTAAAAGCGGTACACTTTTCGCTTCATCAAATACCCTTACACTTGAGATTTGCTTGTCCTCAAGCAAATGCGCTTTTATTCTAATCAAAATACAAGTTAGGGGTCATTTAACGCTAATATAAAAGTAATTACAACAAATAGTCGTTCCACTTTAATCATAATAAGCACGGAGGTTACAAACTAGCACCTCACAAGTAGTGTTTAGATACTCACATCTCTCAGGTGTCATCAAAATAAATCTCATAAATGAAAACGGATAATATCTCTCACTACCTGTCATAGCAAATAGATTACCATAGGCTTGGGAAAGGATCAAAAACCCCCTCCACTAGGCGTAAGCACCTAAGATAAACTATCAAAGAGGGCTTTTTAAACGGGTTATAACATGAGGTGTAGGGATATGATAAACACGGATTTGTTGGATAAGGGACATTTTACTGGTGGCGAGTTAAAGATCTTGATTAATTACATGTACAATATGGCGTTGCTAAGCCAAGACTAGACTCGACTTAAGCTAAAAACAAAATAACAAAAACATAAAATAAACATAAAATGAAACGGGATGGTAGTCCGTATGTTTTTTCCACTTTTCTTTTTCTCATTTTTTTTGTATTTTTCTTGATTTTTTCGATTTTTTTTTTCATACACTCTTGCCCTACCATCCAAAATAATACATCATAGGGGCGTTGCATTCCCCTTACACTTGAACTTTTACATAACTTTACAGTTAACTATTCTAATGACTCGAATTAAGATAATCGAAACACTTGGAGTACTTTTAAAGTATTTTAGCACGTATGGGGGTAATAATGTTGTTCTTCCCCATTACTCCATTACACTAGTACTTTACCCATGAGTCCCAATCGTCCCAAAACAATATGTACAAGGATATGACTCGACTTAGCAACCATGTAATCAATTAGATAATTAACTTGGGGTTTAACAAGTGTTGTCACAATAATGCACTAAAAATGAGTGCATACAAGGTAGGCTAAGGCGATTTGGGTGTACATTTAAGTGGGGTGTACCAAATTCTTCCTTTAAGTAAAATGCTTAAAGGTCGAAACGAAAAGATAGGCTCTGAGGGGTGTACTAGGGGTATCGTGTACTAAAAATGAGTACAACGCAAAGGGTGTGGGAGAATTACTTGACCAATGTAGCCAACGTAATTATAACAAAAACACAGGTGTAAAACAATGGGTTAATCCTAATGCCTCTTATCATGTAGTAAATCTAACTACACGAATGTATTCTCACTTGTGGCCTCGGAATGGTCCTAACGCAAGTTCTAGAATCTAAGTGCTACCGGTACACACATCATAGCATATATGCTTTTCCTACCAATTCTAGGGGCAAACCTCACATATTTGGGGGTGGAAAATTTTTTAGTGGTACGGTTTTGTGCTAGTCATATAACTCCTATCCGTGAGACGCTCATTAAGATCAAAGTTTCACTCCTATATGTTGTAAAAAAATTTAAATTTGGCACTAAAATTGCCCTAACAGGTATTTCTCTCTGTTTTATTACACATCTACCATTAAACAAACAAAAATCAAGTGCAATTGTATTCTCTAAAGTATCGTACTTTTACCCCCCCTTACACTTAAGATGAACATTGTCCCCAATGTTCAAATAACAAGATGTAAAAGTAAATAAGGTAAAAGAATGAAATCAAATACTCCCCTGATTCGTTTGGTGGATAAAGAGGTAACATGGTTAGATCTTCTTCCAAGAGAATGTAGAAGCTCCAAGACTAAAGCATCGCCATAAGCTTGATTCCAAATACATTTCCTTGTCCAAAACAACCTGTTAAACCTGAGAAAACAAACACGAAAACCTGCATAACATCGGCGAGATAAATTCTATATAAGGATATAATGCTTGTGGAATGATTATTTTGCAGATTCCTGGAGATTATAAGTTAGAGATTTAATAAAAACTTTTTATGAAAACAAAACTTTCAAAAATTTTAGAAAATTAAATCCTGACGCCGTCAGAAATGATCTGACAGAATTCTCATGTTAAGTTTCCGGAAAATTTCTGGAAAAACCTATACCTTACTTCCTGGAATTCCTGCAAAACATCATTATGACTCGATACAAGCATTTGACTCAAACAATTACTAATATGTATGTTAATTTATTATTGTTATGATTCATGTTCATTTGTTCTAATAAACCGATTTGGATTTCCCTTACACTTATCTTTTGCAAAATACCTTTATATGTAGTTAAGACGAAGTTAAAAACAAGATAAAGCATTTTCACAATTTAGTTTTGAACATGAATCAATAATAATAAAAATTAAACACACATACGGAAGCAAATAAAATCAAACAACAAAACAAATAAACGCACAAAGCAAATAAAGCTTGGGTTGCCTCCCAAGAAGCGCTTGTTTTTGTTCGAGTCACGAGCCTGACTCTACCCTTATTTAACGGAAATAGTGGAGGTTTTCCCTACACTTAGGGTTAAGTGCGGGTGATAGTAGCGGTACACACCAGCTCGGTAGGAGTATGCCACGTGAGGAAAGATTGGTGGATGAATTATATGCTCAAAGGGGTGTGCTCCTTTCATCATAACCTTACCTAGTTCACTTTGGTCAATGGGTGAGTTAAAGTGTTCTCCTAAAAAGGGATCATTTTCTAACAACTTCGAGAGACTCCTAATTGGGAATCCATCTTGACCCAATAGACCCGGTTTAAACCCATAATGTTTCTTGTGATCAATCATGCATGGGTGATGTATACATGTAAGGTCATTTTTCACTCCTATATTGTCTTCCTCACTACAAGGCTTAATGTCTACTACCTTAAACTTAAGACTACCCGGACTATATGTTTTGATGGGTGGATCGAGACCTAATTCAATTCCTAAATTTTCATCCAAGGATGGAAGATTAGGTAACGGTTTTGGTTGAGGCTCCGGCTCATCAAAACTAGGAACTTCCATAGGACTAAAAGAAAGGTTGTGATCACTAAAAGCATTCAAACCTATTTCTTCTAGTTGTGTTTGGTCCAAGGGCTCTACCTCTATTGGGGTTCCTATAGTCTCCTCAACTTCTTCCGGGTAAGTCACGGGCGGTGTGTGTGCCTCAAATGATGGTAGGACTTGTGGGGTACTTAGTGGGCTTGCATTTCTAACCTCATTCTCCATAGTATCTAAATCACCTATATGTTCATCATGTGTTTTGGTGAAATCTATCCCACTCATGCAACTAGGTAGTTCAACACTAACCATCTCAGAATCTTGGTTTGATTCTAAGTCCATGTTCTTAGAAACTAGGTCTCTTTGCTCATACGAATCCACCAATTCGTTCCACTTATGGGTCATGGTTAGGAAGCTTTCCTTAAAATTCATCCAAAGGGCCTGACTAAAAGGAATTGATCCAGATAATGCTCGTCTAATAGAAATCTCACATGCATAGAATTCATTAAACCCATCTAACCTTACCCCTAACTCTTTTTGGAAATCACAAAGATCACACAAAAATTCATAGGAATGATAGGAAACAAATCTATTGGTGAAATATAATTGTTCCTCTATTGTCAATGATGTTGATCCCAGTTGAGCTTCACGATCTTGTTAATTACTTTAGATAAATCTAAGGTAATTGGTATAGAAACTGATCTTAGGTTGTATATCAAATATTATGCGGAAACTAATATTTGATCTTAAGAAGAATAAACACAAACGAATTATCAAACAACACTTCAATATATTAATACGATTGCTCTGAATAGCAATAGGGTTACAAGAAACCTTGAAGTGTAAAATAATACGTATGCTAAGATTACCAATCAATCGATGTCTAACTCTAACCCTAGAACCTCCTTTTATAGCGTAAGGAGTCCTAGTCGGTTTACAAAACTTCCTATACAAGAAAAATATTCATACGTATCTTTTCTATACTTATCTTAACATACTTTACATAATTAATAAGCAGCAGAGTAATCCTTCTAGCAGCAGAGTCTTCGTAAGCTAGCATTAGAGTTACAATGTGCCTATTATACCTAAACAGCAGAGTTACCAAAACAGCAGAGTTCTTGTGCTAATCAGCAGAGTTACATAACTATTCGGCAGAGTTGTAATTCTCCAATCAGCAGCATTTCAGACCCAACAAATGATCTAAATGGAATTTCATCCATCATAGTGACAAATGAAAATGGTTTTACAAACAAAGGGCACAAAGAAAAAGATAGACTACAAGAAATCCTAGAAAAATAAAATAAAAAATCTCACTAGAAAGGAATCTAGTGAGTAGACCTAATAAAATAAAAATTCAACCTAAACAATTACTATTCCCCGGCAACGGCGCCAAAAACTTGATGCGTGGTTTTGCAACCTTACAACAGGTTTTACCTCTCGAGGGATCTCAAGAGGCTTGCAATCCCCACCAGGCAGTGTACCTGACCGATGTAGTATAGTGAAGTGGCAAGTACCGGGGGATTGATCGTTCTCTAGGGGAATAGTGTCGTTAGGATTGAAAAACTATTCTAATAGGTCTAAAGGTGAGGGAAGATTCTTTTTGTATTTTTATATTTTTTTATAAAAGCAAATAAAATCTCGGGTTTGAAAGAGTAGGCGGAATTAGTTGCTAGTCAACTAACCCAAATGACTACAAATGCAAATAAAATAAAATAACTGAAAATGAAAAGGTTGTGAAACTTATGTGGAGAGAAATGTGTTTACTTAGATTTCCTTACTCCCTAACTATATTTTACCGGTTGATTAGTGTGTATTAATTGCGTGGATGACGGGTGTATTCCTTAATACCAATCGTGGGGTGGCGTACGTACTTCCCCAACTCTACAAGCTCCTACTTCACTCCTATGTCGAGCAGGCTAGGAAGCTCCTAACATGGGATCACTAGAATTCGCTCATGCATTAAATACAACCACAAAAACCTTAGTACGCATTGGTTCATGTTTCTAAAGACGTTCAAGTAAGTTACCGAATAGGAAGTTAGCCAGTTTTCTTAAGCCTAACATCGATAAACAATCATCCAAAACAATCAATAATACACTAATAACCAATAATCAATAGTTAGGTTTCATTAGATCTAAGCAAACACAAGATAAATCTAGCCTAGCATGTTAATTAAAAGACAAGAACAAGATATAATCAAACAACACATAGACATATTGATTGATTAAGTGATAACTTATCTTCAATTAAACATGGGAGATCCAAGGGTATAAAAACCCTTAAAAATGGCAGAAATTCGTCTTAGGGTTTCTCTTCACAAAGTTGCACACTAATGACAAAAAATTGCAAAACTATATATAGAACTTAGTGGCTGACGGCGTCACGTTATAGATCTTGACGCCGTCACCTCGCCGTGTCTAGGGTTCCCGGATGGTCTTCCTGACGTCGTCCCTCTTTAGTCCTCTAAAATCCTCCCTGGCTTATCAAGGCTTGACGCCGTCAGAATAAGGCTTGACGCCGTCTCTCTTTAGCTTAAACCGTGATGGCCTTGATCACCTTAAAGGGTGACGCTGTCAGACTTTCCATTGCAAAACTCTCTGGCGTGTCTCGTGTATTTTTCATATCCACCTCTTTTGCCAAGCCATGACGCCATCTAGAACAATCCCTGACGCTGTCAAAGGTACTTTTCCAGCCGATTTTCAAACTTTGTCGTTTTATTCACTTTTATGCTCCAAAAACGTCCAAAATGCTTCCATTTCCAGATTTCTTCTCCAAAGTACCTAAAATGACAAAAGGAACGATTTAGAGCAATATTTGATCAAATAAATACGATTTAGGGCTTAAATGACCCCCTAAAAGCGGTACACTTTTCGGTTCATCAAGCATCATTACCTCCAAATCTTTTCTTGATCGCAGCCCATAATTGCTTTGCATCCTTAGCATCATGGAACTTTAGTAGGTGACCATCAGGAATAGCAGACAACAGTATGTTGAGAGCCTTATCTTGATTTCTCTTTGTAGCTGCTGGCAAGGTTGGTTGAGGTGGTTTGGGTTGGCCTTTAACATGCACAGGTTCGTCAAGAACAACATTACCATTGACAATCACATCCCATAGAGCATGGTCAGTAATAGCAAGGTACTGCCTCATCTTCATGCTCCAGAGATCATATTCTCCCTTCTTGATGATAGGAATTCTGAGTGAGGTGATGGATGGGATAGGTGCAGCTTCAGTCGAAATCGTTTAGGGTTTGTTGATAAATTGGTTTTAAGGGTTTCTTCTTAATCAGAGTCTCCACACAAGCTCTGATACCACTTGTTGGATCGATATACTCTGACCAAACTAACTTGTAGCTTGTCTACGATTTAACAAACTTGAATAAATTCAAAACTGTTAATGATGAAACACTGATATACTTTGCTAAGTATGCGGAATCTACTTCAACAAAGCTAAGAAGAATTAATAAACAACTTCGAATATTATTAAAACCTTGAACCTGCTCTTTACACAGATTCACTAACAAACTCTAATCACTAATACTCTAACAAGCTTCTAATATTCGTATGAACTTGTCTCTCTAAAATCGTATCTCTAATGCCAACCTAGGGATCCTTTTATAGGCACAAGGAAAACCCTAGTCGGTTTACAATACTTGAACGACAAGTAATTCTAATTATAACTCTAATCTAATACGAACATTCTAGAATTACACATTAGTCCTTAAACAATTTTGCATAACTGTCCTTCAACGAGCAGCAGTACTTTGACTTGATTAGCAGTACTTTGACTTCCAGCAGTACTTTGATATTCCAGCAGTACTTTAACTTTATAGCCCAACAATTAGTGCAAGCTTAAGTAACAAATTTGAGGACTTCTACTCCAGTTTTCAATATTGGTATATCGGGTTTCCTTCATCAAGTGGTCACAAAGTGTTGTCTGAGTACGAGGTTGGTTAGTTGGCCAAAGTTTTTAAAAGTTGTGATGTGATTAGTAATTCTCATAGGATATTCATAACCCAAACTGATATTCACCAAGATCAAATCAGTCATGCCACACTCAATATGTTACTATCTCACGGTTTCTTCTTGGTTTTGTAAAATCCCGTGAAAGAACTTATTTCTCGGTTTAAATCATAGATTTGTAAAATCCCGTGATGATAGGTTATGCGCTCTTGACCGTGATCGGGTTAAAACCATTATCAAAGTTCAGTTAAATCATCATAAAGGGCTAGATTTGGGCATTAACCACAAGATGTGACTACGGCGTTAATTCATTGTTATTTATTTGAGGCTGAAGTGAAATTTCATGAGTGCGTGTACTTAGTATCTGAAGATATCGGGGAGGTTGGATGAAGATTCTTCGAGATCCTTGTTCGAGCTTTCAACATTTACAATGACGAGGACTTGGATATCTAGTTATTTTTTTCTTTCTCTCTATTACAAAATAACTATCACTTTAAGGAGTTACGTTGTAGTGCTCAGTGTCACACGAAGTTGTGGATATCCAAGAGGTGATGTACGTCTTATACTTGATGGTTGGTTGGTTGAAGAGTATAGAGTACTTAGGGATTCAATGTTGCACGAAGTCTCTACACCGCTCTTTGTCACGCATTAGTACAAGTTTAAGTCACAAGTTCGGGTTATGTTACTTCAGTCTCAAGTTCATCATATTGGGTTTTTCTCCATCAGTGATCACGACATCAAGCCGATAGAATGATAATGGGGTTGGTAACGAGTTAGATGAGAGATATAGATAAGAGAGAGATGATGTCTGTACACATCAGTGCAGGCCTCGCTCTTCAGCATAATGACGCATGTTCATATCAGTTCAAGCCTCGTTCATCAAAGAAAAGAAAAGTGTACGCTTGAGTGCACTTTATCTTCAAAAGAAGAGGAGTCTTCTTATTTATGGCCATTCTCATCAACAAGTTTTATGCTCTTTCCGTGCTTATTCAGTCTTCAAGTGGATCGGCGCATATTGAAGTATATTTTTATTCACGTATTCAACCAAAAATTGCAGTTGACAGGCATATGCAATTTTTGAGGGGGGGAAAGGGTGAATAAACAACATGTCAGTCTTCAAGAACCGTCAAAGTAGAGCTACTTACCGTCGATGGTATTCATATTCACTAGTTCAATCATCAAAAATTGCAGTTGGCAGGCATATGCAATTTTTGAGGGGGGGGGGGGAAAGGGTGAATATTATTCTACATGTTGATTGATGATTAATAAATGGTCATACGACTCCTGAATACGTCAGTTCAGGAGTCGTGCAAACCATGTTTCTCCAACACTACATCTTCCTTCGTCTATCAAGGTGTTGAAGAACATGGTCATGAAATGCTAATCGACATCTTCTCACGGGCTGATACAATTAGTATCAAAGGGTTTCTAGTCAATGCTTCATGTACACTTCATTAGGCTACATGTACACATCATGATGATGATTCCGATTAATCGTAACCATCAGGGGAGAGAAATGTGTACATCAAGGACGCACAACAGGTTCACGTGATCGGGCTTAATATCTAAGGATACATATCATAGATGATCAGTGGTTCAACTTGTTACCTTGGTATTATCGTTTCACTTCTATGTCATGGGCTGATTAATCGTAACCATCAGGGGAGAGAGAATGTGTACATCAAGGACGCACAACAGGTTCACGTGATCAGGCTTAATATCCAAGGATACATATCATAGATGATCAGTGGTTCAACTTGTTACTTTGGTGTTATACTAAAGACTGAAGAAGGTCGAGTCGTCAGTCTATTCTACATTCTCTGTTGTGTGTTATCATCTCATGTGTACGCTACGGGCTGATGGGTTATATGTAAGGTTACTGGAAGGCATTTGGTGAGATGAAGATGATTGGTATTCTGTTCCTCCATATTGGGCAATCTTGAAGAAGGTCGAGTCTACAGTCTACTCTACATTCTCCGCTATGTGTTAGAAGGCTAAAGACGACATGCATTTGGTTATCAAAAGACTTCTTCATATTATGGGCATTCATCCAAAGTCTTACTCCTATTATGGGTGTTCATCAGAAAGGTTGTCAGATTGGGGGAGAGCACTAATTAGGGGAGAGTGATAAGCCAGTATTAATCCCTAATTAAATGTGCTCACATTACTCTTCAGCAAGTAAAGTGATGGCAGCGGAAAAGATCCAGGATGCTGTGGAGTAATGGTTTTGTTTCGTATCCTTGTATATATTTGCTTCATACATTTTTTTCATATCTTATACCATTTTGTAAATAGATATATAGAAATCCTGCAAATTGTAAATAGAGAATCGTAAAACCAGAAAAACCATTAAAATTGAAAAATAGAAAATACCAAAAATAGTTTCACCTAGGCATGTCTTCTGTTTATCGATAACATTTACGGACTTAGAAATGTCATTCAATAATGGCACGGGTCTTTAAATGAAGCTTGAGCAGAAGTTAAAATGGATGGCTAAAACATGTCTAAATGGCTTGCTATTACTTTAGATAGCAACCCGCGCTTCAAAATGGGGAAAGCACGTCGCCAAAAAGACGGCTGTTCCTCTCACTGGGTGATGTTCACCCGGGCATGGATTACTTCATATCCGTGCATCCCTGACTTGATGTACGTTTCAGTGCATCATTTCTTGTAAAAGAAGAGAAATCTTCTTTGCATGCAAATAGTTTTCATTCTATGATTCTTCTGAAAATTATTTGTGAGACACTTGGTGGTTATGTGTTGCCTGAAATTCTTTTAGACTTGGATTGTGCAAAAAAATTTGTCACTCAATCAACGACTACAAATCTTTAACTAGAATACGGGTCATTGATTGAGGGGGAGAGTGAATTCAAATTTTATATCATCAAACGGGTTTCTTGATTAATTCATAATTCTTAGAAAAGGTTTTGTAGTTAATGGGGTATTAGGTGAAGAGGAAATTGCTAAAATTTATATCAAATGGCCAAATGTGTTAGTTGCTAGAAAGTTTAGGGCATTATGTGCAATTTGCTTATAGTTTCCTAGCTTTATGTATCTAGAAGGTTCATTTGTGTTACTTTGGAATCCTCGTTTAATCCCCTAAATACTTTAAAACTCAAAATCTGAAAGAAGTTAGAAAACCCGATGTGTTTGATGTTCTTGAATACTCCACTGGCATTTGTATGATCTGAATGAATGAGTTTCAAATGTTGTTTGACTTTTGTTAGTCGATTGCTGCTTAATTGTTGTTGATATTGTGCATATGTTCTCAGGATTTGCTTAGGTATATAGCTATCATGTTAGAATCATGTTCCTAAGATCCTGAGATGAATATTGAAATCTATGTGAATTGCCATGTAGTTTGATGTATTACCTGATTGTAGTTTGACTATGAGATGAACTTGGTATTATGATGTGGCATGTTGCTATGTGGTAGCTATTAATGACTAGTGTATCTGTATGTATGTATATCTGTGTGGATATTCTTATGCAGATTCCATGGCCAAAATGAATGTGCCAGTTCCCGCTCTAACCACTTGATCAGACGTTCAAACTCTATTGATTGGCTCGGAATTCACCACAACAACAACATCGGCAACAACAACAACAACACTGTATTCACCTCCACCACCATCATTTCAACAAAGCAGTACTTACTCGGATCTCGCCATGTGGGGATCGACAATACTTGGAAAGATTTGTTGGTGGATGGATAATTGATGTTGACTAATGACTCCCTTAGAGAAGTGGATGATCACATCATCTGCGCAAAAAGGTCAATATCATTTGTGTCACAACTATCATCTTTGTACAAGATAAGCAGTGAATCTCCCTCTTAGATTAAGGGAGAGCATAGTATGTTCCATTATCAGAATACATGTTAAACCTGACTACATTGTCTACCACATTTTTCTAACTTATTTAAATCAATTGGGATCACAAATCTCAAATGGTTTGAAATTTTTGATCGGGGGAGAGAATGTGATTTAAATATGAAATCTGATAAAATGTGATGTTTGGACATAAATGTAAGCTCTCCCGTATGTGCTAAACTCTTTCGTATATCGATTCACATATTGAGGGGGGAGCAAATGGACAAAAGGATTTGGCATCTTATGTGAGAAAGGCTCAGAATTCACAAATGAATTGACGAAACATATATTGTCATCAATCGAAAGGACATATACTGGCCGGGTAATAATTTCAAGCTGGTCTAACCAGTGATGTAAGCGTGTCTCGAAAAGGATGTGTCTGAGTAGAGTGTACCGTTTCGAGAAACTTTATGTGGACTTGACCAGGCCGGGTAATAATTTCAAGCTGGTCTAACTAGTGATGTAAGCGTGTCTCGAATCGGTCATGTTAACTGAAAGTTGATCAATTCAAAAAAGTACGAGCTCTACCTAACATGTGCAAATTTATAAAACAATCATTCAAGCACATGTTGAGGGGGAGCATTTGAAAAATATAAAACTTTCAAGTGTTAGCAAAAATGTTTTTCAGAATCATGAACACTTTGAGAGATTTTTCAAAGATTTGGTTTATGGCAATTGTGGAAGAACACCAAAGACCGACCATTTTATTTATTGTATTGGAGTTATAAGGATGGTAAGGTTAGGTACAAGTTCCCACGATCCCGCCAGAGCCGGAGGGATCTACCCAGGGACAATCCACTAGTTAGTGTAGAAGTCCTTAGGTATGATTAAAAAGGAGAAAAGTGTGATTAAGGGAAGAGCGCCGACTGAGATGGAGCTAGTACTGGAACAAACCCAACAAGGTACTATTAATGAAGTCTCGGTAAGCACTGAAGGGGTTGAAGAATGAAAAAGAAATGTAAAGATAAAGGGTGAAAAGAAAGAAGCCCTCCTTACACTTTAGGCAGAAACCGGGTCAATTCATATGCTGTCAGAATCACTTGGTTGATTGCTAACATTGAAGACAAAGTATCATGGACCCAGTGATACGCTGCACAACCCTCCCTAGCCACTCAAGGTCCCTCAAAGGACTCTTGTTTCAATTGTCACAGAGTTTAATACATTTCTATCGTCTCTCTCACTTCGAGTTAGATGATATTGAAAAGGTGGCAGTCCTCTCCAGCCTCCGATCACCAAATCAAAACGCACAATTGAGTCTAGAGCCACGAGATGAATAATAAGATCTCATAGGAACATGTATTATTTCTACACTGGGTGTTCCACATTAAGGACACCAGTTGTAAACTTATGAGTCCTACGCAGATCTTAGCAATCTGCCAGAACATTTATGAGAGAATTTACAAATGTAATTCTCATTGATTGAATGGAAATTCCTGCCAAGGTCAACATCAAGCAGCCCTGAAAGCAGGTCACTTCGGTAATTCCTTGTGGATTACGCTTAGTGGTCGCGGCGGTTTCAAACGGTCTACAGTCGTGGAGTGATCTCCAGCGACTCACCTAATCGTTGATTTGCTACGGTAAATCTTTAAAGCCCTCTGTGGGTTTTCGATTTAGGAACGGCCTTGGTAAGGATTAGAGAGAGTTTTCACACTATGCTGTTAACAATCTCGAAGTCCAAACCTGTAAGTACCGGACATTTTATTGCTAACTGTCGTATGCAGGAACACCTGGCGGTTGTAGCTGATTGCTGTTGCAGCTGATTGAGGTTGTAGCAGATTGCTGTTGCAGCTGATAGCGGTTGTAGCTGGTTGCTGAACAAGATGCCAATCCATCACCACATGCTCACACTACATCATCAAAGAAATCATGATATATAAAAGACCTTCAACACTGCTTCCGCAACTCTGAGGCTGAAAATCATGATCCAGAAAAGTGTGAACATGTCGGTTCAAAGGGTATCACATCACATGGAGACATACTACTGAAAGATGACTTGAAGACACATGTTGGATGATATTTTCGAAGATTACTCAAAATCATCCAAGACAAAGGATAAGTCATCAATATGTTCACTGCTGAAGACACAATGATCAAAGACATTGAAGAATCAAAGACTACGAGCAATGAAGTCAAGTTCAGAAGAAAGAATGCTAGAACTCAAATTATTATTTCCGGGGTGACCTCCCTTAGGGGGAGATTGTTAGAAATATAAATATTCAGATGAAGGTTCGATCACCCCGAGTATCTATTTAGCATTTATATAGCTCGTAGGCTTATTATTATTACTAGTATAATTAGTATTATTAGCTTAGTTATATTTATATTTATGGAGTGGGTCGGGTCTTTACCCACTGTCAGCTCACTCCACAGCCCACTAGGGGCACCCTAGCTAGTTAGTATATAAACCCCTTCCCACACTTGGGAAGGGTTGGAACTCTTGTAACTTTCACACACACTAATCTAATCTTACACAAGTTTTCCCTCAACTCTCTCTCTCTAGTTCATTTCTCTAACTCAACAATGAAGCTTATCTTCCACAATCCAAGACCACCCGATCCACACAATCAGTATGTTTAAAACTTACAGTTGTTTTATATTTGGTTCAGTTATATACATTCCAATTTTGTTGTATTTGAATTTGTTTTGATATATATTTGAATTTGTTTTGATATATATTAATTTTTTAAATGTGGCTAAAAGATACATATAGTCACACTTATTAACATTTTTGGTCACTATTTGCTTAATTCGTTGTGTGACTAAATATTACAAAAGGCCACAAAAAAAAATTCATGTGGCAATTGGATGATCAATAGTCACACAAAATATGCATTTCTTCACTTTAAACAGCATATGGTCACACTTATTAACACTTTTGGCCACTTTATGCTTAATTGTATGTGACTAAATACCCAAAACAAACATGCTTTGTGTGACTAAATATTACAAAAGGCCACACAAACAAAAAATTCATGTGGCTATTGGATGAATAATAGTCACACAAAATACAAATTTCTTTACTTTAAACTGCATATGGTCACACTTATTAACACTTTTAGCTTAATTGTATGTGACTAAATACCCAAAACAAACATTCTTTGTGTGACTAAATATTACAAAAGGCCACACAAACATAAAATTCATGTGGCCATTGGATGATCAATAGTCACACAAAATACACATTTGTTCACTTTAAACAGCATATGGTCACACTTATTAACACTTTTGGCCACTTTTTGCTTAATTGTATGTGACTAAATGCCCAAAATAAACATGCTTTGTGTGACTAAATATTACAAAATGCCACACAAACATAAAATTCAAGTGGCCATTAGATGAACAATAGTCACACAAAATACACATTTCTTTACTTTAAACAGCATATGGTCACACTTATTAACACTTTTAGCCACTTTGTTTTAAATTGTATGTGACTAACTCCAAAAAAAAACACCCTTTGTGTGACTAAATCATCACAAACGTCACATTTATTATATATTCATGTGGCCACACGACGGGAAATAGTCACAAAAAATACACATTTACTTGAATAAATCATCTCAAATGTCACATATATTATATATTTATCTGGCCAAAAGACGAACAATAGTTACTCTAAAAAACCATTCGTGTAACTATAAAGTGTTTACGGTCACTAATACTGATTAATCCAACAAAACTTGTGCCTAATTTGTCACACCTATTCGGGTTTTGTTCACTCTTTTTCAATGAAAAAGGCTACGAACTCAACAATGTCACACAATTTTGGAGTGACCAATACCACTTTTTGTACCAGTGTGTTTCCTTATTATCTTCAATAGTAACCTTTTTATCTGATGGTGTTCTACGCATCCTTGGAATGAACACTCTTTCTGAAATGACTAACTTTGATTATCTTTTCTTAGACGCAAGTATTCATCAACATCATAACATGTAGTCTTATTCCATTGCACAAACCATCTGATTGGTAAATTTTATGCAAAAGCATTATCGAAGCACATAGTTTTAATGTGAGTTTGTGGTTGGGAACACGGGAAAATTTAAACCCATTTATGAACTCCGTAGAGAAAAAAATCTTTGTTTATACTTCTACCACTTTCCAATTTGAAAATACTGTCCCAAACCAAGTTGAAAACTTTCTCACCGGGAATAGTTCATTATTATTATATTGTTTATCATTTCGAAAAACTTATATGTAGGAGCATAAATAACTAGAGTTACTATAATTTTTGCAAAAGATGTGCATAAAAACAAAACTGGAGCATTCCATATCACATGTAGTGCACCACCACACATTGTGCTCGTTATGGGTCTTGGGTTTAGCTTCACCTTCATGATCAATATATCATTTGCATTGAAAATTTTTTATTGCATATTCAACATTCAAGATGTCACCAACCTTCCTCCCCTAACACTCCCAACAATAATGGATGCAAAAGCGTTAAATATAAATGAGACTACAGTATAATTGATGTTACTATTAGACTTAGTGAAAGTGAGTGTCATTCTTAGATTAGAAACTCGTGACTTGTATTTATCATTTACCATTTGTACACGGTTTAAGTAAGTTGTAAAAACTGTAAGTTATTCTAGTCTTGTATAAAACTCTAACCTATCCCACATCGCCTCAACATGTAAACCATGTAAGGGTTCCTTATCTATAAAAGGAACCCATGACCTCCCATTTGAGGAGTGGAAGACTAGGGGTAAGGTCATAGTTTCCTCCAATTTCTTGTATCTCATCTTATTCTTTATCTTAATCTAATATCCTATTTTCTCTTCTACTTCTCATCTTAATCTCTTCTTTAATATTTTATGTGTGAAATGATAAGATATTAAGGGTCCTACAATTCGTATCAAGAGCGTCAAGATGATTTAGAAGTGTTTTTGTTGCTTAAAAAATCATGTCTTTTAAATTTTTTTTAGCACTTTCAAGTCTCGGTTTAGCTTATTACAAGCTTATTACTGTTTTTTAAGTGCTTATTTTGGTCCAACAAAAGCTTTATCAGTTTTTAAGTGCGTATTTTTTGTCCAATATGTCCAAATTTATCATTTTTTTTGTCCAAAACAGCCTCTTTACTGCTCTTTTTGTCAAGATCTATTACTTTTTGTCAAAACAACTTCATTTTAAGCTTATTTCCAGTTGATTCTGTGTTCAAAAAGTGGTCAATACTCGTCGGAAATAGTGGGTCTTAAAGGTGGTCGGAATTTTTTGTCAAAAAAGTCATCGGAAATCTTTTATCGAAATTGCTTGTAAAGTAATTTCAACAGACCCTATTACATCGGAATTGAACATGAGGGTTTATCGGAATTCACGACTTCATCGGAATTGTAATCGATTTCTTGTAAAGAAATTCGATAAGGGTTGTCGGAATTGAACCTTTCTGTCAGAATTAGATTTGTTGTCAGAATTGGACACTTGTCGGAATTGGATTTGGATATCGGAATTGTGTTTGATTGTGTTATCAGAATTATTTTGTCGGAATTGGACTATAACTTATCATCAAACAACAAACAACACAACAGCCAACATTCAATGACAAACAACAAACAACAACAAACAATACAACAGCCAACATTCAACGACAAACAACAAAACAATCTTGTTTCTCTCCCATGAAAAACATACGACAACTTCTCCTAACCATTTCACAACATAAGCCTAAACCTACAACCACCACAACTTCTCCTAACCATTTCACAGATTCGAATCATACAATTAAAAAATCTAAAAGATCTCAGTTTTGTTCACCTTGGGTACCAATCTTTATAGATTTTTCGTGAGTGAACTATAACCATCATCCATACTTTGATTCGGTTTGAACAAAAAAAAAAAAAAGAAAAAAAAAGAAGAGGATTTCAGCATATCTCTTTTAGCATCAAAGTATCGTTATTGAACATAACCAACAAGAGATTAACCATCATCGATCCGTGTTCGAAGCATACACTTCTTTTTTTTTTCTATCCGAAAACTAAAAAGGAATAACAAAACACAATTGTTTCATTATTCCTATGCTTCGGTTTAAATACACAACAACAAGAACAATAAATACAACCTACCCGATATTTCTTTGTGAAATATTGAAGCCAAAAAGATATATACACAAGAACTGGGCTGAATCTTGTTTCTTTAAGGGTGTTTGTGAATCGGCTGTGGTGAGGGAAGAGAGAAAGAAAGTGTGACTGCCTTCTTTTTAATCAGAGTGATTAGGGTTACAAATTTTTAGGGTAGTAAAATACTAAAGGTGTTATATAACCGAGATTTTTAGGGTTAGGATTATATTATTGGAATTGGGCTTTTGATTGTTTGGGCTGTGATTGACAATTGGGCTGCTAAATCCTACAAGGGACGATTTTTTGCTGTTAAATTCATAGAACGTAAATTGGTTTGTTAGGACTTCAATTTTTTTTGGTGTAAATTTACATATTATTTGGACTTAAATTGGTTTGTTTGGGATAAATCTTTGGGTATATTGTTAGATCACGATTTTGATTGAGCTTCAATTATCCGAGATTAATTTTAATTTTGGGTGAAAATTTTCGGGTTCGTTGATTATAACTACCGTGCTTGAAAAACAAAAATCACTTATTTATCATCTACAAGATCCGTATTCATTTCACACGTTCACAATGTCTTTTCTCAACAATTTATTTTCATCGATTGATATGGATCCTCTTGTTCAATTCTTTGCACCATATCCTAAGACTGAGAAGACGGTGACTGAAACTGAGGAAATATTGACTGAGACTGAGAAGCTGTCGACTGATAATGAACAAGACGTTGAAGAAAATGAGCTTCCAGATCACGTAAAATCACTTGACCTGAGATTTCCTATTACATTCGCTGAGCATATGAAGCGAAGGCAGTTTTCAGAAACGGAACGAAGTGCTGAAGCATTGTTTGAGTCTAAGTCAGATGCACCTGAAAATGATTGTTTTATGACTACGATTAAGAAACCTACATCTGACGCTAGCCAATAAAGAAGAGTCGGGAATACTGTTGACTGCTGAGGAATATGACTTCATGGTTACAACAAGTGTTAATGAAAATGCAGCAGATCTCAATGGAAACTGCAACTTTATGGCTAATCAGCAAGAAACGACATCAAGCAGTGATTCTGATATTCCTCCTACTTATGACACAGAACCACTCCATGAGGTACCAAATTATAGTAATGATGCTAATCCGTTTGGTCATGAAAAGCCACATTTTGTGCCTGCCGAACCTAATTATGACACATATGTGGGGGAGCAAGTTAATCGTGATATTAACTATGAAACTCCATATATGGATCCTAATGGAGTTCAAGTTGCAAAAAATGGTGCTAATGATGAGGAAACCCGTGCTTTCTTTGAATCATTACTGAATAATTGTAGCATTGAGATTGAAAAAGTGAAAAAGGTCAATCACGAATTTAAGGCCACGAATGAGAAAATGACCGCTGAGCTTGAGAGGTATAAGGAAAACGAAAAAGCTTTTGAGTTTAATAAAAAACTACAGTCAGAATTAGAAACTGGTTATCAAAATTCCGTTTTAAGAGAAAAACAATTGCAAATCAAGTTTGACACACTTGATGTTAATTCACACATGAAAATAAAATCCTTAAACGCGGAAATTTCTGATTTGAAAAACCAACTTTCTAAACAAACATCAACTTGTTCTGATCTTGAAAAAGAAAAGAAACAGTTGAAAGCAGATTTTTCAAAACGAGAAAATGATCTTTTTGATTAAATCATTGAGAAACAAGAAACAATCAAAAATTTGGAAGATTTGCTTGTGAAAACGGGTCATTCCGCTCAAACCATTCATATGCTAATTAAAGATCGAAACCCGCTTTTACATACAATGAAGAAAATGGCTATCGGTTGTGAAAACCCTTATAGTCTCAAGAAAGCTCAGAAAAAACAGAATGTTTTGTACAATGGAATTATAATATATGCTAAACATGATCCTCCCGCTGTTCGGGATACTGAAGAAACAATTGAGCTTGCTGAAGAGAGTCGAATTAAAATGAAACAAAAGAACCCATAGATAAAACCAATTGATTACAACAAACTTAACAAACTTTCTGGAATTCCTTTTGTTCCACAAAAACAAACACCAAAGTTTTCCAAAAAACCAGTTGTTACGACACCAGTTGCAAAACAAAAAGTTGTTTCTAAAACTCTTTCAAACTTGGAACAAATGTCCTCAAACAATCCTTTTAACACAAGTGCTGCTAGAGGATATTTTGATGATGTCAAAAAGAGAATTGAAACACTTCAAAATATTGTTGCTTCTAAAACTACTATCAGTATCAACAACTGGCATTCAAGCTTTCATGCAGAAATGAAAAAGGTGTTTGAAACCAAAATTACTATTCCATTGAATAACATCAATGCGAGAGTAATTTTTGAAAGAAACAGCCGACTTTGTCAAGGACCACAAATCCCTGGTGAAGGAAGCTAATGATAATATCGAAAAAATCAAAGTTTTGGAAAATCTAAATGACTCTCTCTTCGAAGCAGTTATGTCGACCGATATTATGTCCATCATTTTACAAACATATTCTGTTGAAAACGATGAAAGACTGCGAGCTGAGACATCTGCAGTTGTTTCAAAATATGAAACTGCTCTTGCCAAACTGGAAAATGAAAATGTGTCCTATTTCAAACAACTTGATCGAAAATACGAGGAATGCAAGTATGACAAATTGTCGTATGAGCGTGCCTACAAGGACATGCAAGAGCAAAATGAATTTTTGAGGGCTCAGCTGGAAATTCTACAGGGGAAGGGTGTGGATACTAAGTTTGCAAAACCATTGACTGAGGAGAAACCAAACACTTCAAAAACTGTTGAACCAAAAATGTCAATTTCCCGGTTTGCTCCAAAAGTCGATCAGAAAAATGATTTGGCAAAACCAGTAACTCCACATTCCTTGCCCATCAAGAAAAGAGTATTAAAGATTGATGAATAAGGTGTTGAAAAAGAAAAAGCGTTTGTCGAGGAACCACAAGTCATTACACTTGATCTTTCTAGGAATAGTACACGGACTATGACAAAAAATCCTGTTAAAGAATCTGTTGGTTCTGACGACATGGTCCACAATCACTATCTAGAAAAAGCCAGGCAAAAGGCACAGATTCAAAAAGACGGAATTTTAGGTACAAAACCCAGGGTGATGAATTCTACAACATTACAAGTCACTGCTAGTTGTAGTAAACCATTACCTAGGAACACTCAACAAAAGACTAATGATTGGCTTGCATCTAAGAGTAGTTGCTCAAAAGAAAATACTATGCACGTAGAATGCAACACTAAGAATTCAAATTCCTCTTCGAACAGGAAACAATTTTCAAATTACAGTAGTGAAAAAATTAAGGTTGCCATTTTAAACAAGAATGTTGAATTTGTCTGTCCTACATGTCAAAAATGTGTCTTTTCAGCTAATCATGATGCATGTGTTGCACAGTATATCAAGAAAGAAAATTTACGTGCTAAGGCACAATCCACTAAGACACCAAATAAAAACAAACCCGTTGATAAGAAGCAAGAGGCTAAGAAACTTAATAGGTGGATCTCTACAGGACGTAGTTTTTCTTAAAATGAGATTTCCGCTGCATCTGAAAAGAAAACAACTCCTAGATCTTGCCTTAGGTGGATCCCCACGGGAAAAGTTTTTAACACAGTTGGCCTTAGATGGATTCCCACAGGGAAGATTCTTGATATTACACCAAGACAAATAATAGTGAAAATCATCAGGATAAGGATGTAGAAACCACTAGAACCATTGATAGTGAACACCTTCAATGTGAGAAAACATGTACTTCTAACACTGTTATTTGCGCAAATTCTTCTTCTGTGGATGCATGTACTTATGAAAGTGTTGAGGGTTCATACACCCGATGTGGAAAAGAAGAACTTTATACCAACATCGCATGTGGAAATCCTTATCTAATTCCACTCTCAACTCCACTTTCACTTGTTCAAACTTAATTATTCTTTGTGAACATTTTTGGAAAATATATATATATATATATATATATATATATATATATATATATATATATATATATATATATAGAATCTGGATCGATTGAGAAGGTTTTTATTTTGAGAAGATTGAGAAGGTTTTCAAAAACGATAGATTTTTAACTTTGATTCATGTTTTTCAAGCGTATATATATATATATATATATATATATATATATATATATATATATATATATATATATATATATATATATTATATATATATATATATATATATATATATATATATATATTTTGGTTCATGTTTTTCAAGCGTATATATATATATATATATATATATATATATATATATATATATATATATATATATATATATATATATATATATATATATATATATATATATATATATATATATATATATAGAATTTGGATCGATTGAGAAGGTTTTTATTTTGAGAAGATTGAGAAGGTTTTCAAAAACGATAGATTTTTAACTTTGATTCATGTTTTTCAAGCGTAAAACTCATTTTAATGTGATTAAAATTCAAAATGTGTAAAAAAAATTTGAATCAATGTTAAAAATCTCTCGATTTTGCGATATATGTAGAATACTGAATCATCTATACAAATTTAATGAATCATCATCATAACTCGATTTTAACAATGATTTGTGAATCAAATTTGTAATTTATAGATTCGATTCACCATAAAATGATATTTTACTTGTGAATCAAATCAAAAACATGAATCAGTTTGTTCAAACGAAGATTTCTCAATCTTCTCAAAATAAAAACCTTCTTAATGGAACCGGATCCTATATAGAATCTGGATCGATTGAGAAGGTTTTTATTTTGATATATATATATATATGTATGTGTGTATATGTAAAGCTATAAATTCTAACCTTTATCACACAAATTATACTACTTATGCTAGATGACACTCATAAGAACAATATAAGAAAGAGATGCATGGTGATGATGTTTATATAATGGCCGAATGTTATTACTAAGAAATGAGAGAACAAAAATATAAAACACACACACTACACACTCTCACCTATACTAGACAATGAGGCACCCAAAATAATGAGGTGAGAGTGTCCTTATATAGGCACAAGGTGCCGCCCTAATGGCCTTAGCTTGGGCTTTGGTGGGCTTTGTTTTGGACTTGGACTTTTACACATTGCATGGACTTATCAATTACATACTAGCTTGGTCTAACATAAATCCTTCCTATACTATTCTTTTACATATAATCGACACACACTACAAAGATAAATAAAAGATAAATGACCATCACTTCAACATATAATTTAAATGCTAACAATCTCCCCCTAAGGGATGGTCATTTTAATGATGCTTCAGGTGATAGGTCTTTCGTCTTCGATGTCTTGAACTTTGTGTGTCGATGTAGAATAGTCTTCATTCTTTGTTCCTTCATGCTATGTGATCTTCTCAGTAATCGTCTTTCGGTCGTTCTTGCCTTGATCAACATCTTCGTGTAGTTAAGCGTCGTGTCCTCCAACATACTCATACATCTTTTGACTTTATACTTATGCATTCCTCACTTGACACATGAACTTGTTCTTGACATCTTGATTCGCTTCTTGACTTTGTCGTAACACTTTTGTCTTTAACTTGATCCTTTTGTCTTGAACTTTTACACTTGAGCTTAGCATAGTTGAGGATGATCATCATAAGTATGAGTATGTGGAGGTGAAGATGTTTGATATATCTAATGATGGTTGATTGACTTTTGTAAGTAGCTGCATAAAACTGTTAGTAATAAATCATCCAACACTTACAGGTTCAGACTTCGAGATTGTCAACAGCATAGTGTGAAGACTTTCTCTAATCCTAGCCCATGTCGTTCTGAATCGGATACCCCCGAAAGGGCTTACACAGACACACCGAAGTGCACCCACGATTCAGTGAGTCGCTGGAGATCACCCCAAGATTGTAGACTATTTGAAGTACGTAACCATCATGATATAAATGGCAAGATCCTAAGATCTCATTAAGACTCTTGTACACCTTGTGTCCTTTTAGGTGAACACAAGGGTATTCTTATGGAAGTGTTCCTAAGAGATATTTTAATGAATCTCATGGCTCTAGACTCGATAATGTGCATTTTGGTTTTTAGTAGTCGGAGGCATGGAGCAGAGTGCCACCTTTTCAATATCAACACATCTCGGAGTGAGAGGCCGATAGATTATGTAGTGTTCTCCATGAGAAATGAAACAAATATCTTTTAAGAGATATCTGAGTGGCTAGGAGGGGTGGTGCAGTGCGTCACTGGGTCCATGATGTCTTGTCTTCAATATCAGTATCAACTTTGTGTTAACCGATAGCAGATGTATTGACCCGGTTTCTGCCCTAAGTTTTCAGGGAGGGCTATTTATTTTCACCCTTTCATTAAACTTTTCTTTTTCATTCTTCAACCCCTTCTTTCTCCTTTCTCGTTTTACTCATTTTTTAAATCTTTCCTAAGGACTTCTAATTTTAATCTATTGGAATTGTCCTTGGGTAGATCCCTCCGGATCTGGCGGATCATAGGACATAACCTAACCATAATCACCTTATTATTCCATGATTATCCTAGATTTGTTGATCACATACCATAAAACCTTTTGTGAAAATCTCTCGAAGTGTTTATGAATAAACGCATTTAGTTAATACTTCGAGAGTTTTACATTTTTGAAATACTCCCCCTTCACATGTGCTCATGCATTTTTAAGATAAATTTTCACATGTTGGGTAGAGTTAGCACATTTTGAATTGATCGATTTTCAATGAACATAACTGTGGAAATCTAGAAGGGGGGGTTGAATAGTTTTATGTCTTTTTAATTTTATTATGAAAACTTTGTTTATTTTTAAAACCTTAGATTCGAATTTATGTGAACTCAACTCTTGAACAATATGAACAAATATAAGTAAATCTAAATAAACAATGCAAGTAAAGTAATGAAATGAAATGAAAGATAGAGATGGAAAGATCTAACCGCGTGACAAAGGATTTATAGTGGTTCGCCTACAAGGACACCTTCCTTGCCCTACTCCACTCCTCGAGCACCTAACTCGAGAGTTTTCTTCACTATGTCAACAAGCTCCCTCATGGCGGAGAAAACCTTACACAACTTTTGCTTACACCAGCTTAACGACACAAAGCTAAATGTCGGATTCTAATCGTAGCTAGAACCAATCTCACAACTTCAACACAACTTCTTCACAACTTCTACACAACTTCTTCATGACTTCTTCACGACTTTTTCACTAATTCTTCACAATAGCTTCACACCTACTTCACTACCTAGCACTACTTATATGTTCTTCTTCTTCTTCACACCTTCACTACTTACACACCTTCACTTCTTCGCAACTTCTCTACTTACACACTAATCTAGCCTAATCAATTGTGTTTACACTTATCTAACAAATATACACAACTTATACACAAATGAATGAATGATTACACAAACAACTTAGATAGAAAGATGATACTAAGTTGCAATACTTCTTCTCTAGTTGTTGAAGGAGTATTCTTTTTTTGCACTTAGGTGGTAGAAGCTTGGATCACTTGGAAACCAATGATTAAGAGAATATGATCAAAGAATTTTAGAAATGATTTACAAGGATTAGAGGAGATTTAGAACAGAAGGTTTGGGGTGCAAAAGGTGAGAAAAATCCAGGAAATGTCCAGTATTTATAGGCAAATCTGGACAGGCTGGAGGAGTGGGGCGGTCCCTTTAAATAGGGGGGCGGTCCCCTTAAAATTAAGGGGGCAGCCTTGTATATTTAAGGGGGCCTCCCATCTGACCGTTGCCCAGATTTGTCTTTTTGTGGGGAAGGTTTTTCTGGAACATTTTTGCCATTTTTGGTTGAAAATTTGAATTCATAAATTTATAATGGATTAAACCTTTTTGTTTATTACCAAAAATGTTTTTCAAAAAGATATAGAAAGTTTATGAGATTTTATAAAAAATCTAGTGATTAAGAAAATGTTCCTTTGATCATATAATGCATTAAGCATTTGTTTATTCATACCTTAAGTGATTAAGTTGTAGAAATTAGGGCTGTAAACGAAACGGACAAACACGAACGGAGCTTTGTTCATGTTCGTTCATTTAATTTTAGCCGGACAAATAAACTGACACGAACGAATTTTCTTGTTAATGTTCGTTTATTAAGAAAATGAGTTGTTCATGTTCGTTTATGTTCGTTCATTAAGACACTAAACGAACGCTAAATGAACATAAACGATCGAACATAAATGAATATAGACAAACAAACATAAACTTTTTTTAATTATGCAAAATATATTGTTTTATAAGTGTTGTATTGTTTAAACAAACAAATTTTATAATTGTACAATTAAAAGATATGATATACGAACATAAATAAATAAATGAACATAAACGAACGTTAACGAACACATAATCAGACGTTCACGAACATAAATGAACGGACACGGCTTTTGTTCATGTTCGTTCATTTAACTAAACGAACGTAAAATATTGTTCATGTTCGTTCATTTAATAAATAAACGAACATAAACGAACTTTTTACCGAACGGTTCATGAAATGTTCATTGAACGTTCAGTTCATTTACGGCCCTAGTAGAAATGAATATTTACAACTAAATACTTGTTTACTTAATAAGTTTATGTTTAATGAGTTTACATTTTATGATTATCAAAACATAGAGATATCAAGAAGTATTAATAATGTTTTTAGGCATTATTTATATCGACAATCTCCCCCTTTTTGATGATTACAAAACTTAAACTCATTAAATCCAAAATATTATTTTTGGACAAGTATTTAGTGAGTTTATATTCACTTCTCCCCCTTTTTGTAGAATCAAAAAGGTTATGCCGACAAGTTTTAGATACAAAATTTGTCGGAACGAGAACTCTCCCTTGATGTGTGCTCCCCCTCGTTTGAGGGCATCAAAGAATCGAGATATGGAATGCTTGCAAAAAAAATATTAGAAGCACAAGCATATATAGCAAAATATGGAATAAAAAAAAAACAACAATCATGGCAAACAAATATTAAGAACACATAGCAAGACATTGATTAGTATGCTTGAAACATATAACAAAAAAAAAATCCTAAATTGCCAAAGAGAGCTTTCGGACTTGATTGCGACACGAAAGCTTTGAAAATAAGCATATAGTTAAGCTTAGATGGTTGATGGTAGAGTGTTTGGGATGGAATTTGTTGAGTGAGGGTAAGGATGTTTGATTAATAGAGGTATATTTTTAGAGGTGGAGAGTTTGGAGCAGAATCGGTTGAATGAGGGTTAGAGTGTTATGCTAGTGGAGGTGTTGGATAAGATCCAGTAAGAAGATACTTAGTACAAGTGAAATGTTTATTTAAGGCAATGATTTGTTTTTGGAGAAGTACACAACAAGAACAATTGTTGACATGATTATCAACTTGATTCAAGTTGTGGGGGTGAGGAAAGCAATTTGAGTTGGGTGAGGATGGAGGATGGAGGTTGGCCCTTGTTGCAAGGTGCATAGCAAGGAGATCACTACAGTCATGGATTTGGTTTATCTCTTCACGGAACTTTTCCTTTTCCGTGGGAATGTTGATTTGGTCATTTGGTGGAAGTGGATGAAATTGGGGCGTGTAGTTGGAAGTAAAGTTGGATGTTTGACTAATATGATGAGGGTTTTGAAAGGTTTCAATGAGGTTGGTTTAAGGTTGAGATGTGTAGTTTTGAACGAAGGTGGAGGTTGAGGTTATTTTGTGATGAAGGAGGGCTAGAAGGGAGTTGATCCAATTGAGCAAGGTGTAAGGCAAGAAGAGCACAAAGCTCATGGGCTTCTTTAAGTTCTTCAATGAACTTCAAGTGTTTGGAAGAAGGTGATGATGGTGGAGTGTGGTTGTTATGATGGATGAATGAGCACTAATGATGGAAAAGGGTATTTATAGTGTAAGAATGGTGTGGTTTAGGAAGGTAAATTTTGGAGGGTGGTTTAGAAAGGTGATGATGATAGAGTATGGTTGTTATATGGGATGGATGTTTGAACATGTAACATAGGAGTAACATGTGAGTTGGTAGGAGGTGGTGGTGACATTTGTGAGCTTGGGTAATTATGAGTGGATGAGGATGGAGATATGGAAGAAGGGGATATTCCAAGAGTGGTGAGTGTTTTGGATGGTGCATTGGTAGGTTGAATAAGATGTGAGGTGTTGTGAATGAGATTGGAATCATTGTTTAGGGATTGATCATGCTCTTCATATGAATCATATGGATGAGATGAAGGTGTATTTTTGGGAGTAAAGATGGATGGCTAGTTATTATGATGAGGTTTGTGAAAGGGTTCATTGGAATGAGCTTGAGGATTCGGAGTATAGTTGGGAACAGATGTGGGTGGAGGTGTTGTTTGTTTAGCCACATCATTTGTTAAGATAGACTTGTTTCGGGGATTATGTTTTCTTTTCCAAACGGGTTTTTCGGTCATCCTTGCTAACCTTGAGGTTTTTGGCTTTGGTTTGATGGGAGATGGTGTAATGAGATGATGGAAGATTATGAGGAATGGGAGTGTTTATAGTGTAGGATTTATGGGATTAAGGAATGGATAATTTGTTGGATGGATAAGATATGTTTGTGAATTTTGGGAAGTGTATGATGAAATGGGCTAAAAAATAGAAAAAGGGAACAACACCTTCGACCATCAGATGGCCGGTCCCCTTAATTAAAGGGCCGGTCCCCTTAAATATTAAGGGGGCCGCCTTATGATTTAAGGGGGCCGCCCATCTGTTGGTTCCAGATTACTGGAAATGGGTTTTTGGCAGAAAATTGTAGAAAGGGTTGTGTTTTGGGGTTTAGTTTCAAGAAAGTCCAACTCTTTGAGGCAATTAAGCATGTAATAGATAATTATGCAAAACATGTTAATTAAAGAGATTAAGCAATCAAGTAATTTCATCTAGCATGTAAACATACTCATCAAGCAAGTAATATATATGGACTAGGAAGCAATAAACTACACCAAGTATTTTCTTAATTATATGTAAGTGGGAAGATTAATGAACTATTTGAGGGATCCTAATGTGTGCCTATGTGCAATAAATGGGAACTTAAGATAGCATGGACTTCTAGACTTGTTACAAACAAAATCTTAATAGACAAACCATGGTCCGCTTGATTTGACTTAGTTCACTTATACATGTCATGTACGTAAATATAGATAACAAATATGAGATCACCATACATGATTTAAAAAAAAAATGTTTTTAGCATTATTCAACAATGTTTGAAAGTGGGTTTTTATGTAGATGTTAAAGTTATTTGAATAAAATAGATTGGGTTTTATTTCAAAATGTGTTTATGAAGAATGGGTAAGAAAAAGAATTCCCAATCTTTGACTTTGATCGAAACAGAATTATGGACATAGATTAAGAAGAAAAATGAGACAGTAAAATGTGTTAATAGAAAAGTGAAATAGTCATCTAAAAAATCATCTTTCCAAAATATGAAGTTTCTGTATATTTTTAAAGATACTAGATTTTTGACAACAAAAACCATTAATCCTAGATTTTAAAAAAATGGTTGTTAAAGATCTCATGCTCAAGGGAATTGGTTAAGGCTATTGTCACATGCTACCCGTTTCTACATATCCTATGGTCATAAGGAAGCGATGACGAAATTCTATAAGTTTGATGTGAGAGTGTTGAATGGGATATAACCTAACATATATAGTTCTTTTTTTGTCGCACACTTATCTAACTTCAGGCCATAGTCTAGGAGATCTTGTTTCATCCATAGTTTTCTAACGCGAGAAATCTAATCTTACTTCTATGTTAATGATTAATCCACTTAACTCATTTCACTTCATCACCATGAGTTTTCTAATAGTGGACATAGAAGATTTCCATTTTAAATTTGAGAAGGCTAAATGAGTTCGACAGTGAATACTTCATTTAATACTTAGGGGGCTAACTAAAGGGTTTCTAGTTTATTAAATCATAAAACGGATATAACTAAAAGTGTAAATGCAATGCAACCTATCAAACTAAGCATATCCTAAGGCAATGATTAATAAGACTATATGTATGAAGTAGCTACTCATGAAATTTAAAAAGAGAACGTACCTTATGTCCAGCTTTTCTTCAAATACTTCAAGGTGATATATTGACTTATAGAAGCCAATCATAGATGAGTTTCTGAATTATTCAATGAGTGACGATTTATCCACTTGGTCCCCATTGTCCCATTTGTCCAAAATTGTTTGAACCAAACATGGTTTGCATTTGCATGTATGGTGAAAGTATTCCCCAGGGGTTGAAACTTGGTTGAAGTGAATAATTCCACATTGGGTGATTATTATTATTAGGAAAGTTTTGTCTACCTTGATTTCTTCTAGGTTGAGGGGTTTTAGACCGAGGATGAGGATTATTTGGTTTATTTGGAGGTGGAGTTTTAGATCTTAATTTCAGTTTAGAAAATCCGGTTTTGGCTTTTAATGATGGTTTTATAAAAACTTTTTACTTCCTCATCACTCGCAATATGTATTTTTCTATCTTTTATAAGTATATACTTAGGCTTTGACTCCAATGGTTTTTGTTTACTAGATTGACATTCAAACTTTACATTTTTATTTTCACTAGTTGAAACATTATTTGAGTTGAATCCTAGACCGGTTTTATCTCCCGAAGTTCCTTGACCACTTATTATTTTCTTAAGTGAGTTACTACTATTTTTAAACTTGTCAAGTTTGGAAATTTCATCTTTAAGTTTTTCGTTTTCATTTTTGACCTCTAGACATGTTTTACATTCTATAAAAACTTCTTGTCCTTTTTTTAAATGTTGTAGTTTAATTTTTAATTCGAGTACTTCATTTTCTAATCGATTATTAATATGTTTTAGTGATTTATTTTTAGCCATGACTTTTTGACCTAATTTGCATAACCTATTATATTCATTATCTAGGTCTTTTTCGTCTAATGATTGATTTTTGTCACTAAAGTATTCGGTTTCGGAAAGTACCTCATTTGATGTCTTTGCCATAAGACATTTTTCGTCGTTTGCTTTGTCCGCTTCGTCTTTGTCGCTATCACTCCATGCTCCACTAACAAAGGCGCTTTGGTAATCATAACCCGGTGGCTTTGGACATTCGCCAATGAGATGGTTTGGGCTTCCACATCTAAAGCTCTTTCTTTTCCCGTAGTTATCATTCCTATTTCTTTGAAGCGATCTTCTTTCATCTCGTGGTTGTCTTGTGAATCTTCCTCGTTTCTTTAGAAATTTCTTGAACTCTCTTACGGCCATTGCATATTCTTCGTTATCACTCTCGGAGGTTGAGCTATCCTTTTCACTAGATTCCTTCCTAGCTTTCAATGCAATTGACTTGCTTTCCTCTCTTTTTCCTTTGACCATCTCGGAGTCTTTCTTTATTATTGCTTCGTAGACTTTCAAGTTGCCGATCAAATCGTCAAGTTGAAGAGTTGACAAGTTCTTCGATTCTTCAATCGCCGTAACCTTAGCCCGCCATTTTGGATGAAGAGCCCTAAGAAATTTCCTAACAAAATTCTTACTAGAAAAATTCTCATCAAGTGCTTTTAAACTTGTGATGATAGTGTTAAACCTAGCAAAAGCATTATCTATTGATTCCTCTTCCGGAATCGTAAATTGTTCATATTGTTGAACAAGAAGATCTATTTTATTATCTTTGACTTGACTATTACCTTGGTGAGTTATTAGTAAGGAGTTCCAAATTTCTTTTGCGGTTTTACACATAAAGATCCTTTCGTATTCTTTACGTGGTAACACATTATAAATAACCATTTTTGCCTCATTATTTTTAGCTAGTTTCTTTTTCAAATCATCATTTTGTTTTTCAAAAGGTAAAATTTCATCTCTTTTAGTTAAAGGATTATTTTGAATAGGGGGAAAATCACCATAGGTAATAACATGCCAAAGATCAAGATCATTTGATTTCACATAAGTTTCGAATCTATTTTTCCAATAAAGAAAACCATTACTTTCAAATAGCGGTGGTCTTTGCATAGATTGCCCTTCTAAATATTTTTTCGATTCCATAGATCGATTCAAGTTTTAAAATACAGTTTATTTTAAAAATCTTGTTTGACGTGGCTCTTGATACCAATTGTGGAAAACTAGAAGGGGGGGTTGAATAGTTTTATGTCTTTTTAATTTTATTATGAAAACTTTGTTTATTTTTAAAACCTTAGATTCGAATTTATGTGAACTCAACTCTTGAACAATATGAACAAATATAAGTAAATCTAAATAAACAATGCAAGTAAAGTAATGAAATGAAATGAAAGATAGAGATGGAAAGATCTAACCGCGAGACAAAGGATTTATAGTGGTTCGGCTACAAGGACACCTTCCTTGCCCTACTCCACTCCCCGAGCACCTAACTCGAGAGTTTTCTTCACTATGTCAACAAGCTCCCTTATGGCGGAGAAAACCTTACACAACTTTTGCTTACACCGGCTTAACGACACAAAGCTAAATGTCGGGTTCTAATCGTAGCTAGAACCAATCTCACAACTTCAACACAACTTCTTCACAACTTCTACACAACTTCTTCACGACTTCTTCACTACTTCTTCACAATAGCTTCACACCTACTTCACTACCTAGCACTACTTATATGTTCTTCTTCTTCTTCACACCTTCACTACTTACACACCTTCACTTCTTCACAACTTCACTACTTACACACTAATCTAGCCTAATCAATTGTGTTTACACCTATCTAACAAATATACACAACTTATACACAAATGAATGAATGATTACACAAACAACTTAGATAGCAAGATGATACTAAGTTGCAATACTTCTTCTCTAGTTGTTGAAGGAGTATTCTTCTTTTGCACTTGGGTGGTAGAAGCTTGGATCACTTGGAAACCAATGCTTAAGAGAATATGATCAAAGGATTTTAGAAAGGATTTACAAGGATTAGAGGAGATTTAGAACAGAAGGTTTGGGGTGCAAAAGGTGAGAAAAAGTCCAGGGAAAGTCCAGTATTTATAGGCAAATCTGGACAGGCTGGAGGAGCGGGGCGGTCCCCTTAAAATTAAGGGGGCCGCCTTGTATATTTAAGGGGGCCGCCCATCTGACCGTTGCCCAGATTTGTCTTTTTGTGGGGAAGGTTTTTCTGGAACATTTTTGCCATTTTTGGTTGAAAATTTGAATTCATAAATTTATAATGGATTAAACCTTTTTGTTTATTACCAAAAATGTTTTTCAAAAAGATATAAAAAGTTTATGAGATTTTATAAAAAATCTAGTGATTAAGAAAATGTTCCTTTGATCATATAATGCATTAAGCATTTGTTTATTCATACCTTAAGTGATTAAGTTGTAGAAATGAATATTTACAACTAAATACTTGTTTACTTAATAAGTTTATGTTTAATGAGTTTACATTTTGTGATTATCAAAACATAGAGATATCAAGAAGTATTAATAATGTTTTTAGGCATTATTTATATCAACAATGACCATTGCGAGACACGTTTACATTACTAGTTAAACTAGCTTGAAATTATTACCCGTCCCGGTCATATTCAATGATAATCTCTCGAATTGGTACATTCTACTCAGACAAGTCCTTTGCGAGACACGTTTACATCACTGGATAACCAGCTTGAAATTATTACCCGTCCCGGACAAGTCTTTTCGATAACTGACATTTAGTTTTCGTCAATTCGAGGGTTAATACTGAGTCTTTTTGGAGAGCTCATCTGAGATTCAATCCACGATCTTTGATAACATTTAATCACGTCTTCTCCCCCTCAAAAACATTATGTAGTGATATTTTTTATATCAACTGATTAAATGAGATTCTTTGTGAAGAGATAGACGAATTTGCATGAAGTTGGAATATTTTGTTTTTGATTGCGAGTCCTGATCTGAAATAATCAGAAGTCTTCCTTTAGGTGCGGGTTTCATACTGAAGTATACGAAAGCCATCATTGTAATGCGGGTTTCGTACTGAAGTATACGAAAAACATCAATGTAGTGCGGGTTTCCCACTAAAGTATACGAAAACCATCATTGAAGTACGAGTTTCGTACAGAAGTATACGAAAACCATAGAGAAGAAATTTTGAGAGACGATATCTTCTCGCTTAAGCATCTGTACATGTTCGTATCATTGTTTAATGACATTTCTAGACATGTACAGAATATAGATTATGCGAGAGACATATCGGAAGAAGAATATACATCATTTTTTTTATTATTCTTATATATATATATATATATATATATATATATATATATATATATATATATATATATATATATATATATATATATATATATATATATATATATATAATATGTATATGTGTATATGTATACACATATATACATATATATATATTTTATATCTATATCTATCTACAGCGAAATGATTTCAAGAAGTTTGGAGAAGACTTTCTAACTCTTTGGGAGTTAGGCTTCGCATGCCAATTCTTCGAACTAAATTGTCGAATCTGTCTTTTGGAAGAGCTTTAGTGAATAGATCGGCGAGTTGGTATTCGATCTTCACGAAAAATAGTTCCACAGTGTCGTCTTCTACGTGTTCCTTTATGAAGTGATAGCGGACTCTAATATGCTTGGTCTTGGAGTGTTGAACTGGATTGCACGAGATGGCTATGAGACTTTTCGAATCAAAATACATAGGTATACGGTGGAAAGTAAAGCCATAATCTGTGAGTTGTGTTCTCATCCATAGAACTTGGGCACAACACGCAGATAGAGACACATACTTGGCTTCTGCGGTTGATAACGCCGTACAGTCTTGTTTCCTTGATGACCAGCCTACTAGCTTTTCTCCCAAAAATTGTGCTGCCCCGGATGTACTTTTTGCTGTAACTTGGGAACCAGCATGGTCCGCATCTGAAAAGGCTGTTAGTTTAAACTCTGAATCCTTCGGATACCAAAGTCCCATGTTAATGGTTCTTCGTAGGTACCAAAAGATCCGTTTAACCTCTTGGAGGTGAGGTTCGGTAGGCCTTGCCTGAAACCATGCTAATAAACAGACAGCAAAATGAATATCAGGTCGACTAGCTGTTAGATACATGAAAGAACCAATCATGCTCTGATATTTCTTCGGATCCATGGGTTTCCCATATAAATCAGCTCCTATTTTGGGTGAAGTGACCATTGGTGTACCAACAGAGTCAAAATTTTCCATTCCATGTTTTTTCAAAATCTCAATTGTATATTTAGCCTGATTAATAAAAATACCACCTGGTGATTGATGAATTTGTAATCCCAGAAAGAATTTTAGTTCCCCCATCATGGACATTTCAAATTTGATTTTCATGAGATTTTCAAAATGTTTTGAATGTTTCGAATTAGTGGACCCAAAGATTTTGTTGTCCATGTAAATCTGAACAATCAAAATGTCATCTTTGAATTTTCTAGTAAACAAAGTCTGGTCAATTGTTCCTTTGGTGAAATTATTATGATGAAGGAAAGATGATAATTCGTCATACCACGCCCTTGGGGCTTGTTTCGAACCATAGATAGCTTTCTTTAACTTGTAGACCTAGTCGGGATGATCTTTGTCAACGAATCCGTCTGGCTGACTCACGTACACCTCTTCTTTCAAAGTTCCATTCAAGAATGCTGTCTTGATATCCATCTGATAGACCGTGATGTTCTTGTGAGCTGCGTAGGCTAAAAAAATACCTGACTGCCTCAAGTCTTGCTACTGGCGCGAATGACTCTTCAAAATTTATCCCCTGTTCCTGTCTGAATCCCTTGGCCACGAGACGAGATTTGTTGCGAATTACAGTCATCTCTTCATCCTTTTTTGTTCTTCCATAAGCACTTAAGATCAATGACAAGTTTGTCAATTGGTCTTGGCACTAAATCCCAAGTGTCATGTAATTGATATTGGAGAAGTTCTTCCTGCATCGCTTCAATCCATACATTGTCTGCCATCGCCTCCCGAATGTTCTTTGGCTCTTTTAGACTGACTGAGCAGACGTAGATGCACATATCAGAATCAGTGGCGAGCTGTTTTCTCGTCTGAACTGGCCTTGAAGGTTCACCAATAACATGTTCTATTGGATGGTCTTTAGTCCATTGTAACGTAGAAGGGTACCTTGGATTTGACGAATGTGTGGTAAATGGTTCTTGTAACCTAGAAGAAGATTCAGCAGATTCCGTTGCAAATGGGTTTTCAAATGGTTCTTCTTCTAACACAACATCGTTTTGTTGTTGTTCTTCGTGAATTGGGGTATTGTGATTTTGCTCATCAACTCTTGGTAAAACAATCTCAATTACTGGAGTTGCTTATGTAGATGTTGATGACGTTGAGGGAGTTGGTGCGTCAGCTTCGATTGTTGTAGATGCATCTTGCGGTGGTGGTGGATGATTTTGGGCGGGTGCAGCGGAACGTTGTTGTGATGCATTTGTCGAAGCTCCACCATAGTATTCATCATACATAAACTTGAAGAAATTTTCTACTTCTTGAGTTATCGGTTTGTCAGTATTGGTTGACTGAGCTCCTTGGGGTACGAGTCCTGAACTGATATGTCCAGAAGTCTGACTGTTTGGTGCGGGTCCTAATCCGGTACGATTAAAAGCCATCGGGTTAAGCGCGGGTTCTAGAGCGAGTCTCTCAGAAGCCATTGGTGAAATCTCGTCAAACTTCACATTCATCATCTCCATTATCCTTTTAGTTCACCTGTTATACACCCTGAATGCCCTCGAGTTTTCTGAATAACCAATGAAGATTCCAATATCACCCTTAGCTTTCAGCTTCCCCAGATCTTCTCTGTCGTTCGTTGGATAGCACAATGCGCCAAATACATGAAGGTACGAGATGTCGGGTTTTCTGTTGTTCACTAGCTCATATGGGGTTTTATTGAATCTTGGATGGATAAGGGATCGGTTTTGAGTGAAACAAGCAGTGGCAACAGCATCAGCCCATCAGAATAATGGTGCACTAGAATAAATCAGCATCGTGCGAGCAGCTTCCACAAGAGTACGATTTCTTCTTTCAACTACCCCGTTCTGCTGTGGTGTTCTAACAGCTGATGTCTGGTGAGTGATTCTAGTATCTTCAAAATATGTTCTTAACTCCTGATTAGTAAATTATGTGTCATTGTCTGTTCTTACGATCCTAACTAGAGCTTGAAGTAGAACTTGAATATGCTTCAGAAAGGTAGTGATGATGTCTGGTGCTTAGTCTTTTGACCTCGGAAACTTTACCCATGTATATCTTGAATAGTCATCGACGATAACAAGAATATACTTCTTCTCATTGATACTTTCAACTCTCATTGGGCCACATAAGTCCATATGCAACAAATGCAACTTATCGACCGAACTGGGGTCGGTTTTGGGTTTGTATGTTGCCCGTTTTCTTTTTCCTTGCTCACAGTATGGACATAAGTAATCTTTGGTGTATTTGAACTTTGGGAGACCGTTGACGATATTGTCTTTGGCTAGCTTGGTTAAGGTGTCAAAGTTGAGATGGGATAATCATCTGTGCCACAACCAGGACCTAGTTTCGCAAGCTCTTGTCATGAGACAAATTGGAGATGAAGAGGCCATTTGGTTGATGTCGATAGCATAAAGATTGGTGCCACGATTTCCGGTTAAGAGATCATCTCCAATCAAATTCCTAATGAAGCAAGTGTTTCTCCTAAATGCAACCTCTAAATCTGCACCGTAAAACTGCCCAACTGAAAACAGATTGTGTCCCAACCCTTCAACATAGTAAACCCGAGTGATTAAGAAGTTTCCAAACTGAAGATCTCCATAACCCAGAATAGCTGCTACATGATCATTTCCAAACCGAACAGTTCCCATGAACTTCCATACAAAGTTAATCAGCACCTTCAGATTCCCGGTTACGTACTTGGAGCAACCCAAGTCGACGATCCAAAGACAAATTTCGATAACCTGCCAAGAACAGATGATTTTGCATTTGGAAACCGTTTAACATTTGGTTCCATGAGGTTAGGGGTAACAAACGAATCACACTCATTGAAGGTTTCTATTTGTTCATTTGGAACAACTTTTAATTTGCCATTCTTAAGTGTAAACTTTCTACCCATCGGTTTCCATACGCACAACTTAAGATAGTTCCTAGGCAATATGCGACTAGTGGTTGACCTAGATTTTGCAAAAATCTTTGAATATATCTAGTCTTAGCACTAGTTCCTGGAGGAACATATTTCTGTTCAGGCATAGTATTCACATTCACATTATTGGAAACAATATCATTACAAGCATTTTCAGATAACGATTTCTAGCACATTAAACAAACAGAGTCATTACATGCACTTAAAACAGTACTCTTAACATTACATCCAGATGACATATGTTTCTTATTAGAAAGTGATAAATTCCTAGGGTGTTCTTCTACTTCTTCCGTTTTATTCTTACTTTCACTCTCAGAGGCAGGCGAGACTCTATTATTCTTTGTATTGCTCCTAGGCTGTGGTCTGCTGCTCCTAGAGGTACTTTCTACTCCTGAGAAGGTAATGCACACACATTAGGATTTATCATGTTGTCCTTTGAAATTGTTTCAGCATTCCTAGTCTCTTTTGGATTATGTTTCACACACTTGTCTATAGCCCTATATGTTTGAGATGTAGAGGTAGACGCACTAGTGGGACTAATCCTATAAAGGCCAGGTGCTATCACATTTGATGTTTCGACAACTGCTTTCTCTTTTCCTTTCTCACTTCCTTTTGCAAAGGTGTTAGAACACATTGAGAAATTGACATTTTTGGTTTTGCAACCTTAGTTTCCTCACCCTTCCCTTTTTGACTCTCCAGCTGAGACTTCAATTGATCATTTTGCTCTTTCATGTTTTTGTAAGCACGCTCATACGATAATTTTTCATACTTGCATTCTTCCTTTTTCCGATCAAGTTGTTTAAAATATGTGACATTTTCTTTTTCAAGCTTAGCAAGCGCATTTTCATACTTTAAAACAATTTCAGAAGTCTCAGCTCGGAGTATTTCATTGTCTTCCACAGAATATGTTTGGTAGATTATGGACATAATATCAGTTGACAGAGCTACTTCGAAGAGAGTGTCATTGTGTCTTTTCAAAACTTTGATGTATTCAATGTTTTCATTTGCTTCCTTTACCAGAGATATGTGGTCCTTGGTAAAGTCGGCTGTTTCTTTTAAAAGCGCATTTTCCACATTAAGTATTCTTATACTAATGGCAATTAGTGGAGGAATAATTTTTGTGTCAAACAACTTTTTCTGTTTAGCATGAAAACTTGAATGCCAGTTGTTGTGATATTCGTTTTGGATTTAATAAGACATTGAAAATTTTCCATTCTCTTTTTAAGATCATCCAAATATCGTCTAGCTTCACTTGTGTTAAAAGGGTTGCTAGAGGACATTTGTTCGATGTTAGAAAGATTTTTGGAAACAACTTTTTGTTTTGTTGAAACAACTGGTCTTTTGAAAACCATTGGTATTGGTTGTTGTTTAACAAAATTGACTCCAGAAATTATGTTAAGCTTATTATAATCAATTGGTTTAATTTCTGGGTTCATTTGTCTCATTTTATTTCTGCTCTCTTCGGCCAGCTCCATCGTTTCATCAGAATCCTGAACCTCAGGAGGATCATGTTTATCAAATAGCACATTACCATTATACAACACATTCTGTTCTTTCTGAGCTTTCTTGAGTGTATAAGGGTTTTCACAACTGATAGCCATTTTCTTCATTGTGTGTAAAAGCGGATTTGGATATTTAATGAGAATATGAATTGTTTGTGTAGAATGACCCGTTTTTACAAGCAACTCTTCCAAATTTGTAATGGTTTCTTTTTTCTCAATGATTTCATCAAGAAGATCATTTTCATGTTTTGAAAACCTTGCATTCAACTCTTTCGTTTCTTTTTCAAGATCAGAATAAGTTGATTTTTGTTTAGAAATTTGGTTGGTTAATTCTGAAATTTCTTTGTTTAATGATTTTATTTTCAAGTTCAAATTAACATCTAGTGTGTCAAACTTGATTTGCAGTTGTTTTCCTTTTGAAACAGAGTTTCGATAACTAATTTCTAATTCTGACTGTCGTTGTTTATTAAATTCAAAAGCTTTTTCATTTTCCTTATACCTCTCAAGCTCAACGGTCAATTTCATATTCGCGACCTTAACATCGCGATTGACCTTTTTGACCTTTTCAATTTCAATACTACAATTTTGCAATAATGATTCAAATAACACACGTGTTTCCTCATCATCCTCAGTATGCTGTGACTCGAGGCCTCCATTTGGATCCATATCTGGAGTTGCCAAATTAGTATTGCTACAACTTGGCGTGTCCATATATGTATCATAAATGGATGCAGGAGTCGCAGGATGCTGTTCATTCTGAGGTGACATATCAAATATTTCATTATTGTGACATGTAGTGAATGGTGATACCTCAGAGACTCCATTGATATCATAAGCAGGAGGTGCTTCAGAATCCGTATCATACTTTGCCTCCTGAAGATTTGCCATGAAAATGCAGTTGGCATCGATATCCTCAAGGTCTTCCATATCATCCATAAGTGCTATGAAATCATTCTCTTCAACATTCAACTGAAACCCTGCCTTTTCCTTCTAAGCCAGAAGCACTGCTTTATGAAGATACTCAAGATCCTTCTTTTTCGGCTCAGTTAGACAGTTCCTTGCCATGTGACCAATTCCTTGATAGTTGAAACACTTTAACAAATTCCCTTGATTCACATTTCCAACATTCCAAGAAATTAGAGCAACATTCCCAAACTGATTACCAACATTCTGACCTCTCTGATTTCCAACAACTTGGCCCATCTGATTCCCAATATACTGACCTATCTGATTCCCTACATACTGCCCTGCATTCTAATTACCCATCTGATATCGAGGAGCATATCCCTGCTGATTCCCATAACCTCCAACCATCTGTCCTTGCTGACCCATGTTGAAGCTCGGCTATGCAATTTGCCTGTTGCGAGTGTTCGATGAGATCCGTTGGTTGTTGTTAGTGGGTGTAGAGTAGCGTCCTTGTAATACCTTTGATAGTAAAGCATATGCTTGTGTCATAACAGCAAGAGATTCATCATTGTCAGTAAATTCTGGTTCTTGGAATTGTGGGTATTGTTGTTGTAGCATGACTTGTTGTTGTTGTAGGTAGAATGGTTGTTATGGAACATATTGTTGTTGCATGAAGTTCTGAGTGGAAGATGATGATGATGGTTATGTGTTCACTGTTGTAGGTTTTGGTGTTTGAGCAATCAATGCTAGAGGATCATGTTGCTTTGCTAGTTTCTCTCTCCTGACTTCATTTGCCTTTGCCTGGTTTTGTTTAAGGAAATCGTAGAGCTGATCATAGTTCACCTGATGAAGGTCCTTTGTTTGATTGACAATCGTGACAAATCGTCCCCATTCTTCTAGTAGATTGTTGATGAACTTGATGTTTTTGACAATTGGCTTTGGTGTCAACTTGTTCTTGATTAGCTCGTTCATGAGAGTGCAAAACCGGGTGTAGTAAGATTCAATAAGTTCCGCTGGGGTGGATGTGAACTTTTCTCATTCAGGTAGAAGCTTGTTTTCAACATCTTGTTGCCCAATTTCCGTGCCATGACAAAGCCTTCTAACTCTCTCCCACATGTCATAAGCAGTTTCACAACTGTCAACAGCAGCAAATATTTCTTGTGGTAAACCAAGGTGAATTAAGTGCATTGCTAAGTCATCAGCTGTAATTTGCTTCCTATCCTCGTCTGTGTATTCATATTCGTATTGATCACGATAGAACGGTGGTGTGGGAGGTGTTCCATTTGTATCCCTAGGGTCTAGAACTTGACGAGGCTTGAATGGTACATGATTGATGGAGTGAAGAAGGAGTTTACCATTTTCTTTGGTTTTGATATAGCGAAGCATACGGCTTGTCCATGGAAGATATCCACCTTTTTCAAACATAAGAGGTCGGTTTTCAACACCGGCTGTATGGATGTCTTGTTGAGTAGTCATTTTTAATGTTGTATTATAAAGTGGATGCAGGATCGTTGCAACAAAATAGGAGTTGTGGTTGGTGTAGGTTAAACTCAGTTGTTGTTGTAGTGAAACCTTGGTCCTTTGCTGAAGATCGTTTGAAGTTACTTTGCAATTTAGATAAACTACGACAGTTTAGATAAAAGTAGCAATTTAAATAAAGTTACTAATTTCGACAAGGCAAAAATTTAGACAAGATCAAATGTTCACAAATTCGACAAAGTTATGTAAATTACAATTTAGATAAAATGACAATTTCTATAGAAATCTTAATTTAGACAAAATTTTACAATTTGGCAAAATCTTAATTTAGATAGAAATATGCAATTTATATAAATTTGCAATATATAAAAAATCTATCTAATTTATACAAATTAGAAGATATATTCCTTGTCGAAGTATTCGTCACACTTAGCTTATACAAGCGAACCGAGTTCACGTTTGATGTTGTAGAAATTAAGTGCAATGCGAAATTAGTTAAGTTTATTAAGTTGCTACAATTTATAACAATTGCGATAGAAGATCTAATTGACAATTGCGATAGAAGCTCCTTGTGACAATTGCGATAAGAATCCCAAAGCACAATTGCGATAGACAGCCCAAGTAGAATTGCGATAAGAGTTTGACCAACAATTGCGAAAGGTTTGACTTTAGTGACAATTGCGATAGAATCCTTCTGACCAGAATTGCGATAGCCTTCTAATGAGAATTGCGATAGAACCTTCTGAAGCAGAATTACGATAAGAACATAATTTCTATAGATTTCACAATTCCTATAAACCCTCTTTTATAGAAATTCTTATACAAGAATTCCTATAAATCCTTTTCTATCTAAATTCTTATACAAGAATTTAGATATTTTTGCAAGTCGAAGAAGCTTCAAAAACACGTCACAACCAATCGTTTGTCACTTTTTCACGATCAAAATACTCCAAAAAACACGTAAACCTTATAAATCTTGAACCTTTTGTCGCCAATATAGTATAGTACCAATTTTTCGACACAAAGATTGAAACTTTTTTTTCTTAACGAGCAGATTCAACTTTTTTACGCTAAGATTCAAATGAATAACAACCAACTACTTCTTAAATACCACGTAAAACTTGAAAAGCTACAACCTTTAACCTTAAAACTCGTAAAAACCAAATATAAAACACAAAAGTACACATTTTTATTAACAAAAAAATGCAACTTTTGTTTACCGTGATACACAAACCGTACACAACTAAATCCTATTTCGATGTTTGGCGTATTGATACCACTTGTAAAGCTATAAATTCTAACCTTTATCACACAAACTATACTACTTATGCTCGATGACACTCAAAGCAAGAACAATATAAGAAAGAGATGCTTGGTGATGATGTTTATATATAATGGCCGAATGTTATTACTAAGAAATGAAAGAACAAAATATAAAACACACACTACATACTCTCACCTATACTAGACAATGAGGCACCCTAAATAATGAGGTGAGAGTGTCCTTATATATGCACAAGGTGCCGCCCTAATGGCCTTAGCTTGAGCTTTGGTGGGTGATGCGTGGTTTTGCGACCTTACAACAGGTTTTACCTCTCGAGGGATCTCAAGAGGCTTGCAATCCCCACCAGGCAGTGTACCTGACCGATGTAGTATAGTGTAGTGTCAAGTACTGGGGGATTGATCGTTCTCTAGGGGAATAGTGTCGTTAGGATTGAAAAACTACTCTAATAGGTCTAAGGGTGAGGGAAGATTCTTTTTGTATTTTTATATTTTTATGAAAGCAAGTAAAATCTCGGGTTTGAAGGAGTGGGCGGAATTAGTTGCTAGTCAACTAACCCAAATAACTACAAATGCAAATAAAATAAAATAACTGAAAATAAAAAGGGGGTGGAACTTATATGGAGAGAAATGTGTTTACTTAGATTTCCTTACTCCCTAACTATCTTTTACCGGTTGATTAGTGTGTATTAATTGCGTGGATGACGGGTGTATTCCTTAATACCAATCGTGGGGTGGCGTACGTACTTCCCCAACTCTACAAGCTCCTACTTCACTCCTATGTCGAGCCGGCTAAGAAGCTCCTAACATGGGATCACTAGAATTCGCTCATGCATTAAATACAACCATAAAAACCTTAGTACGCATTGGTTCATGTTTCTTAAGACGTTCAAGCAAGTTACCGTATAGGAGGTTAGCCAGTTTTCTTAAGCCTAACATCGATAAACAATCATCCAATACAATTAATAACACACCAACAACCAATAATCAATAGTTAGGTTTCATTAGATCTAAGCAAACACAAGATAAATCTAGCCTAACATGTTAATCAAAAGACAAGAACAAGATATAATCAAACAACACATAGACATATTGAATGATTAATTGATTACTTATCTTCAATTAAACATGGGAGATCCAAGGGTATAAAACCCTTAAAAATGGCAGAAAATTCGTCTTAGGGTTTCTCCTCACAAAGTTGCACACTAATGACTAAAAATTATGAAAGTATATATAGGAAAACATATCTGACGGCGTCACGTTATAGAGCTTGACGCCGTCACCTCGCCGCGGTTAGGGTTTCTTGATGGCCTTCTTGACGCCGTCCCCTTTTAATCTTCCAAAATCCTCTCTGGCGCGTCAAGTGTTGACGGCGTCACAATTGTGCTTGACGCCCTCTCTCTTTAACTTAAACCGTGACGGCCTTGATCACCTTAAAGGGTGACGCCGTCAGACTTCCTTTGTAAAACTTTCTGGCGCGTCACGTGTATTCGTCATATCCACCTCTTTTGCCAAGCCGTGACGCCGTCAGGAGCAATCCTTGACGCCGTCACGTGTACTTTTCCAGCAGCTTTGGAGACTTTGTCGTTTACTTCACTTTTATGCTCCAAAAACGTCCAAAATGCTTCCTTTTCCAGATTTCTTCTCCAAAGTACCTAAAATGACAAAAGGAACGATTTAGGGCAATATTTGATCAAATAAATACGATTTAGGGCTTAAATGACCCTCTAAAAGCGGTACACTTTTCGCTTCATCAAATACCCTTACACTTGAGATTTGCTTGTCCTCAAGCAAATGCGCTTTTATTCTAATCAAAATACAAGTTAGGGGTCATTTAACGCTAATATAAAAGTAATTACAATAAATAGTCGTTCCACTTTAATCATAATAAGCACGGAGATTACAAACTAGCACCTCACAAGTAGTGTTTAGATACTCACATCTCTTAGGTGTCATAAAAGTATATCTCATAAATGAAAATGGATAATATCTCTCACTACCTGTCATAGCAAATAGATTACCATAGGCTTGGGAAAGGATCAAAAACCTCCTCCACTAGGCGTAAGCACCTAAGATAAACTATCAAAGAGGGCTTTTAAACGGGTTATAACGTTAGGTGTAGGGATATGATAAACACGGTTTTGTTGGATAAAGGATATTTTACTAGTGGCGAGTTAAAGATCTTGATTAATTACATGTACAATATGGCGTTGCTAAGCCAAGACTAGACTCGACTTAAGCTAAAAAACAAAATAACAAAAACATAAAATAAACATAAAATGAAACGGGATGGTAGTCCGTATGTTTTTTCTACTTTTCTTTTTATCATTTTTTTTGTATTTTTCTTGATTTTTTTTTTCTTTTCTCATACACTCTTGCCCTACCATCCAAAATAATACATCGTAGGGGCGTCGCATTCCCCTTACACTTGAACTTTTACATAACTTTACAATTAACTATTCTAATGACTCGAATTAAGATAATCAAAACACTTGAAGTACTTTTAAAATATTTAGCACATATGGGGGTAATAATGTTGTTCTTCCCCCATTACTCCATTACACTAGTACTTTACCCATGAGTCCCAATCATCCCAAAACAATATGTACAAGGATATGACTCGACTTAGCAACCATGTAATCAATTAGATAATTAACTTGGGGTTTAAACAAATGTTGTCACAATAATGCACTAAAGATGAGTGCATACAAGGTAGGCTAAGGCGATTTGGGTGTACATTTAAGTGGGGTGTAAACAAATTCTTCCTTTAAGTAAAATGCTTAAAGTTAGAAACGAAAAGATAGGCTCTGAGGGGTGTACTAGGGGTATCGTGTACTAAAAATGAGTACAACGCAAAGGGTGTGGGAGAATTACTTGACCAATGTAGCCAATGTAATTATAACAAAAACACAGGTGTAAAACAATGGGTAAATCCTAATGCCTCTTATCATGTAGTAAATCTAACTACACGAATTTAGTCTCACTTGTGGCCTCGGAATGGTCCTAACACAAGTTCTAGAATCTAAGTGCTACCGGTACACACATCATAGCATAAATGCTTTTCCTACCAATTCTAGGGGCGAACCTCACATATTTGGGGGTGGAAAATTTTTTAGTGGTACGGTTTTGTGCTAGTCATATAACTCCTATCCGTGAGATGCTCATTAAGAACAAAGTTTCACTCCTATATGTTGTAAAAAATTTCAAATTTGGCACTAAAATTGCCCTAACAGGTATTTCTCTCAGTTTTATTACACATCTACCATTAAACAAACAAAAATCAAGCGTAATAGCATTCTCTAAGGTATCGTATTTTACCCCCTTACACTTAAGATGAACATTGTCCCCAATGTTCAAATAACAAGATGTAAAAGTAAATATGGTAAAAGAATGAAATAAAATACTCCCCTGATTCGCTCGGTGGATAAAGAGGTAACATGGTTAGATCTTCTTCCAAGGTAATGTTGAAGCTCCAAGACTAAAGCATCGCCAAAAGCTAGATTCCACATACATCTCCTTGTCCAAAATAACCTATTAAACCTGAGAAAACAAACACGAAAACCTGCATAACAACGGCGGGATAAATCTATATAAGGATATAATGCTTGTGGAATGATTATTTTGCAGATTCCTGGAGTTTATAAGTTAGAGATTTAATAAAAACTTTTTATGAAAACAAAACTTTCAAAAATTTCAGAAAATTAAAACCTGACGCCGTCAGGTTGTAAGGCCTGACGCCGTCAGAAATGATCTGACATAATTCTCATGTTAAGTTTCCGGAAAATTTCTGGAAAAACCTTTACCTTACTTCCTAGAATTCCTGCAAAATATCATTATGACTCGATACAAGCATTTGACTCAAACAATTACTAATATGTATGTTAATTTAATATTGTTATGATTCATGTTCATTTGTTCTAATAAACCGATTTGGATTTCCCTTACACTTATCTTTTGCAAAATACCTTTATATGTAGTTAAGACGAAGTTAAAAACAAGATAAAGCATTTTCACAATTTAGTTTCGAACATGAATCAATAATAATAAAAATTAAACATACATACGGAAGCAAATAAAATCAAACAAACAAATAAATAAACACACAAAGCAAATAAAGCTTGGGTTGCCTCCCAAGAAGCGCTTGTTTTTGTTCGAGTCACGAGCCTGACTCTACCCTTATTTAACGGATAAAGGAGAGGTTTTTCCTACACTTAGGATTAAGTGCGGGTGATAGTAGCGATACACACCATCTCGGTGGAAGTATGCCGCGTGAGGAAAGAGTGGTGGATGAATTATATGCTCAAAGATGTGGGATCCAATCATCATAACCTTACTTAGTTCAATTGGGTCAATGGGTGAATTGAAGTTTTCTCCTAGAAAGGGATCGTCTTCTATCAACTTCGAGAGATTCCTAGTTGGGAATCCATCTTGACCTAATAAACCCGGTTTAAACCCATAATGTTTCTTGTGATCAATCATGAATGGGTGATGTAAGTATGTAAGGTCATTTTTCACTCCTATATTGTCTTCCTCACTACAAGGCTTAGAGTCTACTACCTTCAACATAAAACTACCCGGACTATATGGTTTGATGGGTGGATCGGGACCTAATTCAATTCCTAAGTTCACATCTAAGGATGGAAGATTAGGTAACGGTTTTGGTTTAGGCTCCGGTTCATCAAAACTAGGAACTTCCATAGAACTAAAAGAAAGGTTATGACTACAAGTATTCAAACCTATTTCTTCTAGTTTTGTTTCTTCCAAAGGTTCTACTTCAATTGGGGTTCCTATAGTCCCTTCTACTTCTTCCGGGTAAGTCACGGGCGGTGTGTATGCCTCGAATGATGGTAGGACTTGTGGGGTACTTTGTAGGTTTGTGTTATTTACCTCATCCTTCCTTGTCTCTATATCAATTATATCCACATCATGTGTTTTAGTAGAATCTAACCCAAACATGTTCCTAAGTATCTCAAATCCTTCTCTAGCCATTTCAAGTTCTAAGTCCGATTCATAAGAATCTTCCCCGATAACATGATTACTATGCTCAATTTGCCTAAAGGATTCATCATGTGTTCCTTGAGATTCAAAGTCATTGATCATAAAACCTAGGTCTTTTTCCTCAAGATGCTCATGTTCAGCTAAATCCTCCTCAATTGTTTCCTCAATTTGTGATGTATACGAACCCATTAATTCATTAAACTTATGGTTCACGGTTAGGAGGCTTTCCTCAAAAATTTTCCAAAGGGTCTTATTAAAAGGAGTTGATCCTAACAATGATTGTTTAATAGAAGCCACACATGCACATAATTCATCAAACCTATCAAACTTTATACCCATCTCCTCTTGTATATATCTAAGATCACTTAAAAATTCATTGGAACAACAGGAAGCAAATCTATCCGTGTAAAGTAATTGTTCCTCTATTGTTAATGATCTAAATGGAATTTCATCCGCCATGGTGACAAATGAAAATGGTTTTACAAACAAAGGGCACAAAGAAAAAGATAGACTAAAGAAATCTAATAAAAAGAAAAATAAAAATCTCACTAGAAAGGAATCTAGTGAGTAGACCTAATAAAATAAAAATTCAACCTAAACAATAACTATTCCCCGGGCAGCGGCGCCAAAAACTTGATGCGTGGTTTTGCGACCTTACAACAGGTTTTACCTCTCGAGGGATCTCAAGAGGCTTGCAATCCCCACCAGGCAGTGTACCTGACCGATGTAGTATAGTGTAGTGGCAAGTACCGGGGGATTGATCGTTCTCTAGGGGAATAGTGTCGTTAGGATTGAAAAACTACTCTAATAGGTCTAAGGGTGAGGGAAGATTCTTTTTGTATTTTTATATTTTTATGAAAGCAAGTAAAATCTCGGGTTTGAAGGAGTGGGCGGAATTAGTTGCTAGTCAACTAACCCAAATAACTACAAATGCAAATAAAATAAAATAACTGAAAATAAAAAGGGGGTGGAACTTATATGGAGAGAAATGTGTTTACTTAGATTTCCTTACTCCCTAACTATCTTTTACCGGTTGATTAGTGTGTATTAATTGCGTGGATGACGGGTGTATTCCTTAATACCAATCGTGGGGTGGCGTACGTACTTCCCCAACTCTACAAGCTCCTACTTCACTCCTATGTCGAGCCGGCTAAGAAGCTCCTAACATGGGATCACTAGAATTCGCTCATGCATTAAATACAACCATAAAAACCTTAGTACGCATTGGTTCATGTTTCTTAAGACGTTCAAGCAAGTTACCGTATAGGAGGTTAGCCAGTTTTCTTAAGCCTAACATCGATAAACAATCATCCAATACAATTAATAACACACCAACAACCAATAATCAATAGTTAGGTTTCATTAGATCTAAGCAAACACAAGATAAATCTAGCCTAACATGTTAATCAAAAGACAAGAACAAGATATAATCAAACAACACATAGACATATTGAATGATTAATTGATTACTTATCTTCAATTAAACATGGGAGATCCAAGGGTATAAAACCCTTAAAAATGGCAGAAAATTCGTCTTAGGGTTTCTCCTCACAAAGTTGCACACTAATGACTAAAAATTATGAAAGTATATATAGGAAAACATATCTGACGGCGTCACGTTATAGAGCTTGACGCCGTCACCTCGCCGCGGTTAGGGTTTCTTGATGGCCTTCTTGACGCCGTCCCCTTTTAATCTTCCAAAATCCTCTCTGGCGCGTCAAGTGTTGACGGCGTCACAATTGTGCTTGACGCCGTCTCTCCTTAACTTAAACCGTGACGGCCTTGATCACCTTAAAGGGTAACGCCGTCAGACTTCCTTTGTAAAACTTTCTGACGCGTCACGTGTATTTGTCATATCCACTTCTTTTGCCAAGCCGTGACGCCGTCAGGAGCAATCCTTGACGCCGTCACGTGTACTTTTCCAGCAGCTTTGGAGACTTTGTCATTTACTTCACTTTTATGCTCCAAAAACGTCCAAAATGCTTCCTTTTTCAGATTTCTTCTCCAAAGTACCTAAAATGACAAAAGGAATGATTTAGGGCAATATTTGATGAAATAAATACGATTTAGGGCTTAAATGACCCCCTAAAAGCGGTACACTTTTCGCTTCATCAGTGGGCTTTGTGTTGGACTTGGACTTTTACACATTTCTTGGACTTATCAATTACATACTAGCTTGGTCCAACACAAAGCCTTCCTATACTATTCTTTTACATATAATCGACACACACTACCAAGATAAATAAAAGATAAATGACCATCACTTCAACATATAATTTAAATGCTAACAATATATATATATATATATAATTTGAAAAACAAAATACAAAATTATAAAATTTCAAAAATCCAAAAACATTATAAAATTTTCCAAAATACAAAAACAATATAAAATCAAAAAAACAAAAATATTCTTCTCACGACATGTCTCTCGTATAATCGATATTCTGTACATATCTAGAGATGTCATTGAACAATGATACGGACATATACAGATGCTTGAGAGAGAGTTCACTAAAATTATTTTCAAAACATGTCGTTTCTTAAAATTTACTTCTCTATGGCTTGGGAACAACTCAGTTTCGGACCCGAGCTTAATATAATGGCTTCTGGACACATCAGTTCAGGACCCGCGCTTCAAAGAAAGGAAATTGCTTAATCAAAACAAAGGTTTTAAATCTTTTTCGAGCACTTATCCTAAAAATCTCTATGGCTTTCGTATACTTTAGTACGAAACCCGAGCTGAAACTGATGGCTTGTAAGTATTTCAGCTTACAACCCGAACATCAAATAAAGGAAAGTGTTGTGCAAAACTTATTTCTTTTTCAAACACTTACCCTAAAACAAATGAAGATAATTCTTCAACAATATCTTAAAAATTTTCAACATCTTCTCTATCTTAAGCACATGATCAAGATTTTTCAAAATCTTTCAAATTATTTTGTGCTCAAGATAACTCCCTCCAAACCCTTAAAATGGATTTTAAACTCTATGTTTAAAAATATGCTTTATTTAAGGGGGAGATTATAAATTTAAATCAAAATGTTCCAATTTCATGCAAACCAAATCCGTCTATCTCTCCAAAAAGATTTTCTCTTAATTAATTGATATAAAAAATATCACGATATGCTATTTTTGAGGGGGAGAAGACGTGATTATAATGTGATCAAAATGTGTAAAGATCGTAGCTGAATCTCAGAAGAGCTCGACTCAGATAGTACCAAGGAATTGACGAAGCTTAAATGTCAGTATTCGAAAAGACTGGTCCTGGACGGGTAATAATTTCAAGCTAGTTCATCCAGTGATGTAAACGTGTCTCGCAAAGGACTTGTCTTAGTAGAGTGTACAACTTCGAGAGATTCTCTTTGAATATGACCAGGACGGGTAATAATTTCAAGCTAGTCTAACTAGTGATATAAACGTATCTCGCAACGGTCATGTTCACTGAAAATCAATCAATTCAAATGTGCGAACTCCACCTGACATGTGCAAATTTATCTTAAAACTTATGAGCACATATGAAGGGGGAGTATTTCTGAAAAAATGCAAAACTCTCGAAGTGTTAACAAAAATGTGTTTTATAATCATAAACACTTTGAGAGATTTTCACCAAAGGTTTTTATGGCATGTGATCAATAAATCTAGGATAATCATGGAGTAATAAGGTGATTATGATTAGGATTATGTCCTATGATCCTCTAGAGCCGGAGGGATTTACCCAAGAAGAATTCCAATAGATTAGAATTAGAAGTCCTTAGGTATGATTGGAAAAAAGGAATAAATGAGAAAGGAGAAAGAAGGGGTTGAAGAATTAAAAATAAAAGTTTATGAAATGGTGAAAAGAAATATCCCTCCATGAAACCTTAGGGCAGAAACCGGGTCAATACATCTGCTATCAGTTATCACAAAATTGATACTGATATTGAAGACAAAACGTCATGGACCCAGTGACGCGCTGCACAACCCCTCCTAGCCACTCAAGTATTTCTTAAAAGATATTTGTTTCATTTCTCACAGAGAACCTTGCATAATCTATCGGCCTCTCACTCCGAGATGTGTTGATATTGAAAAGGTGGCACTCTGCTCCATGCCTCCGACGACTAAAACCAAAACGCACATAATCGAGTCTAGAGCCATGAGATTCATTAAAGGATCCCTTAGGACACACTTTCCATAACATACACTTGTGTTCGCCAAAAAGGACACAAGTTGTGTAAGAGTCTTTATGGGATCTTCGGATCTTGCCTTACATATCATGAAGGTTACCCTATGTTTCAAACGGTCTACAGCCGTGGAGTGATACTCTGGTATACTTCAGCGGCTCACCTGAATTGTGGGTATACTTCAGTATATCTGTTGTAAGCCTTCTTGAGGGTATCCAATTCAGGAACAGCCTTTGTAAGGATTAGAGAGGGTTTTCACACTATACTGTTAATTCTCTCGAAGTCTGAGCCTGTAAGTGCTGGAAATCCCTCCAAGGAGATTCCTTTCACGAATCGATTCCTTAGGACGTGGGTCGTTACTTGGATTTATCCAATGTAATGATAACTATCCTTAACAGGATTCGGACGGCTGATGTGCCCGACCAAGGTGAATGGAATCAAGACATTCAACAGTAAAACAATCGTAGTGGTATATTCTATAAGAAAAGTCCACCGTGATCGATTGGTATCTTCAACTAACATTATTTATGCAGGTACTGATGATAGTCCCTTGGAGAAAGATCGTACACCATCATCTCATTCATCATCATCTTCAACTCTGCATGCTCATACCAATATCCTCATCAAAGATCAAGTCATAATGTTCAAGACAAAGTCTCACTTCAAAGTCAAAGATTAAGATGTCAAAGAACAAACTTAAGAAAGATATGAGGACTACATTAGTATGAAGATCAAAGCTTTAACAAGAAGTATGAGCATGTTGGAGAAAACGCCAGGACAAGATATTTGAAGATGTTGATCGAAGGCAAGAAAGATCAAAAGACTACGATTGAATATCACAAAGCATGAAGGAACAAAGAATCAAGATAATTCTAAGACATTTCACGAAGTTCAAGATCAAAACGACTAATGACATCATCACAATGAAGCATCTTAAGAATGACATCCCTTAGGGGGGGATTGTTAGACTTAGTGAACGTGAGTGTCATTCTTAGATTAGAAACTCGTGACTTGTATTTATCATTTAACATTTGTACACGGTTTAAGTAAGTTGTAAAAACCGTAAGTTATTCTAGTCTTGTATAAAACTCTAACCTATCCCACATCGCCCCAACATATAAACCATGTAAGGGTTCCTTATCTATAAAAGGAACCCATGAATTCCCATTTGAGGAGTGGAAGACTAGGGGTAAGGTCATAGTTTCCTCCAATTTCTTGTATCTCATCTTATTCTTTATCTTAATCTAATATCCTATTTTCTCTTCTACTTCTACTTCTCATCTTAATCTCTTCTTTAATCTTTTATGTTGCAAGATTAGTCTCTATATTAGCATGTCAGTAAGTAAGTCTAGGGGTTAAAGTGTTAAGTTTCTTATTCTTAGGCAAGTAGAAAACCGACTATTACTTTGTTTCCTTTTCTTGTACAGCCGACTATGGCTTCTAGTCGGTTTAGGAGTTGTTTTCTCCCCCTCGTTCTCTATAAATAGAGACGAGGGGTGAGGTTATTTGTACATCATTCTTTCAATACTAATCAAGAAACGATTAGGGTTACTTACTTGTGCATTGATCGCTCTTTACTTTTCTGTCGATATCATAACTAGCTGTGGTGTGTTCGACTTCACGATCGGGATTATTCCGCTCTAGCAATCAGGGTTGTTGGTCGACAAGACTAACAAGTGGTATCAGAGCTCGGTTCGCGGGTTTCGCTGGTTGTCTAGGATCGATCAAGACGTCAAGGAGTAGCAGAGGGTATCGACAGTTAAAGGCTTCTTGAGTTCTTCGATTGTCCGGGTTTGCGACAAGGTGTAGAAGACTTAAGGTTTTGTTGGTTTTCGGGTGTATCGAAGATCGACAAATTTTTTTTTTGGTTTTTGGATCTGTTTTTTTTTTGGGCGGCGTACACAAAGAAGAAGAAGAACCAGGTCTTGTTTTCTTTTATGGTGTAAAAGTCAACAAAGAAGATAGAAGATAAAAGGGCTTTGAAATAAACAAAAAGGGACTTTGTTTATTTTTTTGTTTTTTTATTATTTAGAAAACAAAAAGGTTTTTAATTTAAGGGTATTGCACAAGGGACTTTGTAATTTGTGATTGTGAGGTTTTATACATCACAAGGTTTAGCAAATTAACAAAGGGATTAAAGAATGACGGGAGCCAAGTTTGAGATCGAGAAATTCGATGGAACTGGTGATTTCGGGTTATGGAGAGTCAAGATGCGTGCTTTATTAATCCAACATGGATGTGAAGCAGCTCTGGAGGTTTTACCCGCGACTATGGATGCTTCAGCGAAAGCTGAGCTAAACAAGAAAGCTCACAGTGCCATGATTTTGTGTTTAGGTAACAAGGTACTGAGAGAGGTTACCGGGGAGACGACTGCAGCGGGGGTTTGGTCCAAGCTCGAGACTTTGTACATGACAAAGTCCTTGGCCAACAAGTTGTTCCTGAAGAAGAAGTTGTATACATTCTACATGCCGGCTGGACGTACGATTTCCGAGCATATAGATGAGTTCAACAAAATTGTTCTTGATTTAGCAAATATTGAGGTAAAATTCGAGGATGAAGATCTTGCTTTATTATTACTCACTTCTTTACCAGCATCATACGAATACTTTGTGGATACCTTGCTTTATGGACGGGAAGCTTTGACTTTGGAGGATGTGATGGCCACACTGAATTCAAAGGAAATCAAAGAAAGGTCTAAGGCGAAGGGGGATGATGGTGAAGGGTTATATGTGAGGGGAAGAACTGATCGCAGGAATTCGCATCAGTCTAGGGGAAAGTCAAGATCAAAGTCTCGAGGTGGAAGACTCAAGTGCTATATTTGCCAGTCTGAGGAGCACTTGAAGAGAAACTGTCCAAAGAATAATCGCAAGAAGTCAAATGGTTTCGTCAAGAAAGATGATCAGCCAAGCTCCAGTGGTTCGATTTATGACGGTTCTGAGGTGATGATGGTTATGAGTGCAGAGGCTCTGCTAGATTGGATCATGGATTCAGGAGGTTCATACCACATGACACCCAGGTTAGATTTATTTTTTGATTTTCTGGAATGCGATGGGGGCAGGGTACTGTTGGGTGACAACAGGGAGTGCAAGATCAGAGGTATTGGCAAGGTAAGGGTACAACTGAAAGATGGGTCAAGTTTTGTGTTACACAATGTCAGGTATATTCCTGAATTGAAAAGAAACTTGATATCGCTGGGAACTCTTGAAAAAGAGGGATATACCGTAAAAATGCAGTCGGGCAAAATCAAGGTGATTAATGGTTCCAGGGTTATTTTATCTGGAACCCGAAGGGATAATTGCGTATACTCTTTGGATGGCCATGCAGTGGCGGGTGAGCTTAATGCTAGTGTTGAAGAAAAAGACAGTCTTGCGCAGGTTTGGCACAAAAGACTGGGACATATCAGTGAGGCGGGACTTCAGGTGCTAGAAAAGCAGGAGCTGTTTGGAAAGAAGAGTCTAGGTAAGCTCGATTTTTGTGAGAATTGTGTTCTGGGAAAGTCACATCGAGTCAGTTTCGGTGTAGGAAGGCACACTACTCAGGGAGTGATAGACTATGTTCATTCAGACTTATGGGGTCCGTCTCAGGTGGAATCATTGGGAGGTAAGAGGTATTTCTTATCTATTGTTGATGATTATTCTAGGAGGGTATGGGTTTATATTCTCAGGTTCAAACACGAAGCATTTGAAAAGTTCAAAGAGTGGAAGCAGTTAGTAGAAAATCAGACTGGGAGGACGGTTAAGAAGCTTAGGACAGATAATGGTCTTGAGTTCTGTAACCGGGAGTTTGAACAGTTGTGCACAGAGAGTGGGATTGCTAGACATTTGACAGTTGCCGGGACGCCGCAGCAGAATGGATTAGCAGAACGGATGAATAGAACCCTCATGGATAAGGTACGCTGTTTATTAATTCAGTCTGGATTGCCCAAGACCTTCTGGGCGGAAGCGACATGTACGGCCGCATATCTTATCAATAGGTCACCATCGACAGCGATTGAGAAAAAGACACCTATGGAGATGTGGTCGGGACATCCAAGTGATTATGGGATGTTGAGGATTTTCGGCTGTGTCGCATATTCACACGTTAAACAAGGTAAGCTCGAGCCGAGAGCGGTAAAATGCGTTCTTTTGGGGTATCCTGAAGGTGTGAAGGGGTACAGGCTATATAGGCTTGATAATGAATCACCTAAAATAGTCACTAGCAGGAACGTGGTCTTCAATGAAAGTGTCATGTACAAAGACACATTGAAGGATTCTGGTGCAGGTACTGATAAGTCTGTTGAGGAATTACAGGTTGAGGTGGAACTGCAAAGGTTAAATAATCATTCGCTTGAGGAAGATCAGACAGATGATCAGGAAGATGGCGATGATGAAGATGCAGGGGATCAGGATCATGATCAAACACCGGATCTCACAGATTATCAGTTGGTTCGGGATAGAGAGCCAAGGACAAGAACGAAACCTTTGATGTTTCGAGATGAGAGTAATATGGCTGCTTACGCGTTTGCTGCAGCAGAGGAAGAAGATACTCATGAACCATTGACATACCAGGAGGCAGTTGCTTGTGAAGATAGTTCTAAGTGGAAAGCTGCTATGGATGAAGAGATGGATTCTCTGAGGAAGAATAGGACCTATGAGTTAGTAGATCATCCAGCTGGGCAAAAGCTGGTGAGCTGCAAATGGCTGTCCAAGAAAAAGGAAGGGATTAAAGGTGTTCAAAAGCCTAGGTACAAGGCAAGGTTGGTGGCTCGTGGATTCACACAGAGGGCAGGTATTGACTATAATGAAGTATTTTCACCGGTAGTTCGACACACATCTATTCGGGTTATACTTGCATTAACTGCGTGTAGAGATTATGAGCTGGAGCAGCTTGATGTAAAGACGGCATTTTTACATGGGAATCTTGAAGAAGTGATCTACATGAGGCAGCCACCGGGATATGAACAAGGTAACAAGGTATGTTTGTTAAAGAAATCCCTTTATGGTTTGAAGCAGTCACCTAGGCAATGGTATAGGAGGTTTGATGAGTACATGCTGAGCAACGAGTTTAAGCGTAGCAGTTACGACAGCTGCGTATATTACAGGAGTTATGCACCAGGTGAGTATATCTATCTACTGTTATATGTAGACGATATGCTGATTGCTTGTAAAAGCAAGGCTGAGATTGGGTCTATCAAGTCTTTGCTTAATAAGGAGTTTGACATGAAAGAACTCGGGGAAGCAAAGAAGATTCTTGGTATGGAGATCATCAGGGATCGGAGTCGCAAGATTCTGAGGGTGTCACAATCCGGGTATGTTTCTAAGATTTTAAATAATTTTAGAATAGACAATGGGAAATCGGTTCAGATGCCATTGGGTGGGCACTTCAAGCTGTCGTTGAAGGATTGTCCGGTTAGGGATTGTGATGTTGAAAGGATGAGTAAGGTGCCGTATTCAAATGCGGTTGGGAGCTTAATGTACTTGATGGTGTGCACGAGGCCAGACATAGCGTATGCAGTAAGTGTTGTTAGCAGATATTTGGCGAATCCAGGTAAAAATCATTGGGAAGCAGTGAAGTGGATTTTGAAATATTTGCGGGGTACTGCAAACGTGGGTTTGGTGTTTGGGACAAATCATGGCAACCATGTGGACGTAACAGGTTTTGTTGATTCAGACTACGCAAAGGTTCCGGATAAAGGTAGGTCGATCACAGGTTACGCGTTTTTAGTACAGGGATGTGTTGTAAGCTGGAAGGCAACGCTACAACACGTGGTGGCTCTTTCAACTACAGAGGCGGAGTATATGGCCCTTACGGAGGCTGTGAAGGAAGCTATTTGGCTAAGGGGACTCTTGGAAGAGTTGGGCGTGGAGCTTAACACTGTGGCAGTTAATTGTGATAATCAAGGCGCGATTCACTTATCGCGGAATCATGTTTTTCATGAAAGGACTAAGCACATCAATGTGCGTTATCACTTTATCAGAGAGGTCTTGGAAGCAAAGACGGTTGAAGTTCTGAAAGTGGGTACTGAACACAATGCTGCGGATGCCTTGACGAAGGTGGTACCTGGACTTAAGTTTCAGCATTGCTTGGAGTTGCTGAGCGTCGGTGTAGGCTAATATAAAGCCTAAGGTGGAAATTGTTGCAAGATTAGTCTCTATATTAGCATGACAGTAAGTCTAGGGGTTAAAGTGTTAAGTTTCTTATTCTTAGGCAAGTAGAAAACCGACTATTACTTTGTTTCCTTTTCTTGTACAGCCGACTATGGCTTCTATTCGGTTTAGGAGTTGTTTTCTCCCCCTCGTTCTCTATAAATAGAGACGAGGGGTGAGGTTATTTGTTACATCATTCTTTCAATACTAATCAAGAAACGATTAGGGTTACTTACTTGTGCATTGATCGCTCTTTACTTTTCTGTCGATATCATAACTAGCTGTGTTGTGTTCGACTTCACGATCGGGATTATTCCGCTCTAGCAATCAGGGTTGTTGGTCGACAAGACTAACATTTTATGTGTGAAATGATATGATACTAAGGGTCCTACAGTTACTAATAAGGGATAAAAGGTGCGTATGAATTAGTTTTTAATAAAAGTACACTTGATTTAGTTTCCTGTAAATACAACACATCAAAAAAATATAAACGGATAGATAAATTTCAAATGTTTAGTTTTTGGTTTTCTAGCTTTGTTCACATGTCTTCCGATATACAAAAAATGAAAAAGGTGTGTATGAATTAGTTTCTAATATCACACGCCGAGTAAAATTATTTAAAATGTTCAATGTTATAATATATAAAATATAATTGTTATGCTAAATTATAGGCGAGTTTAAATAAAGGCGTTAAAAGTATAAACTATACTGAATCGTCCAAGATGTGCTACTTTGTATGCCAAAATTCCAGAAAAGGTATGAAAACAAATCCATGCATGGACCCCTCGAAATCTTCACACTTTTCTTTATCATTGTTTTTGAATTAAAACTAAGCCTCGTTTGATTTTCAAAATTGCGCCATCAAGGTTAATTTTATCCAAGATTATAGCATCGCCTTCATTTATTTGATATTTGACACCTGGCATCAAACCCATCCTCACCGTGGCATGGTTTTTCATAATTACGATTAGATTAATTACATGGTTTTTCATAAATAGTGAGTATGTAGCATATAAGTTCGAAACCGGGATGGTTCAATTAAGTTTATAACGTAACTTTTCATCCGTAATTGGCAGCTCCATACTGATAATATTTAGGCATTTGACAGACTAAGATCCAAGATGAACCAATCAACAAACTTGGCCATAAGCAATTAAATTTGAGAGGAAAGAATGATGTAGATGAATATTGTTTGCAACGTATGTGTGATTATTTTGATTTCACAGACAATCTATTTATAATATAAACCTAAAGTATAGTAGACCATCTATAAACGAACATAATATCCGATTTGAAAGAGTTATTATGATATAATATGCAATCTAAAAGAGAGAATGTAGTCATTCGAAAATTTTTGAGAAAAATAGTCTATAAATGTGTAAGTTATGACTGTACTTCTACTAATAATCACTACTACAAAAACTGGCTTATAGACCCTCTTATTTAGACCCTTTAAAAAAAATGCAGGTCTAAATGAGGATTTTTTCCCGCCAAGAGTTATTTACACCGGTGCAAATAGAAGACACCGGTCTAAATGTCTTTTTAACATTTAGACCGGTTGATATTTAAAACACCGGTCCAAAAAAATTATTTACACCGGTTTGTTTATTTTACACCGGTCTATATAATCCGAGTATTTAGACCAGTTCCTTTAATATGCACCGGTCTAAATGATTTTTTGAAAAAAACATTCCCAACGGCTACAAAACGAGATTTGCTATTAATACTACAAAACCACCTCAATCTTGCACTTAATACACTCGAAAAATATCATAAATTTCCTTATAATTCCCATACTTTTCCTCATTAACAACAATTAAAAGGTATGCATCATTTCTTACACATTTATATTAATACTAACTAAGATTTTTATGATTATTTATGTCAATTTTTCCATAAAAAATGTTATACTTTTAAAAATCTCTATTTGTGTGTTTATATATATAAATTTGTTGTTGTGTATAAATGAAGGCTAACTTGAATATTTTTTCTATATTTATAGGAATGTTTGCGTAAATCGTCCTTATATGGTATCTTAAATGCATTGTTAGGTTCATTGACCCGTGGAAGTAAGGTATTTTCTAAATGAATTATGCAAACAATTATTTTATGCAACATTCATGTAGAATAAATTTAATGCAACTCGTGCGCCATTAGTTTAATTCCCGTCCGAAAATAACTTAATAGAGGTTTATTTCGGATTATCCTCATTTGGAACTGCTTTTTGAATACTTTGTCTCATTTAGGATGTGAATGTCTATTATCGTATTGAGTGTAATTTAAGATGGATCGTAGTATATGGATGTACCAGATAGAACGTGTTACCATCGAATACTTGGAACATTTGTCTCATTTCCTAAAAATTAGTAATCAACTCTAAAAATTATAAGTGTTCAAATCACAAGTATTATAGCATCACACTAAAGGCCCTATAAAAAGGTAACTTGCATGATAATATTTAACTCTTATAAATGGTTTAATACAAAACGTAATTAAGATGACAATAATCACTCTTTTTATAAACATTAATAAGTCAAAGATGCCTCTATAGTAATCTCAGGGGTCGGTGGTATTTTTTTAAAATTTAACCGGTCAGCCCAGTGAGTAGCCCACGAATGTGATCCGCCAGAAGCCCATTTTCTGTGTTACATATATATATGTATATACACCCGTCTCTTGCACCGACTCCCACAGTGCTTATCCTCTCAAAATTGTATCGATAAACATCACCGCCTAACCACTCTCACCTCACACACAGTACCAAGCGACAACCAGAAATTAGCACCATCGATTGATTTCAGTTCCTAAATCAAATTAATTACGTAACTTTACATGTCCTTTCGACAGAATACTGGCTTATAAGCTTATGGGTTTATTTTCATTGGTAGGTTCAGTTAAAGCCCACAGATGAAGAAGAAGATGGGCAAGGATGAGGTCCCAAGCTGAGGAGGATTCACCATAATTGATTAGCCGCGACATGTAAGTTTTAATTATTTCAAAATTTTTTGTTTGGTTACTTATAATCTATATTTTTATGGGGTTTCAGGATTTTGGTACTTATACACAAGAATTTAGGGGTTTGTTTTTTTAGATTGTTTGCAGCAAGTTAGTTTAAAAAATTAGGGGTTATGTAGAGCATTTTTGGTCATAGTAGTTTGTGGATGTTCAAGGATATTAGTTACTGTTGTATGTTTGGATTAGGTTTTAATTGTGTTTGTGTTTTAATGAATTGGTATTTTGATTTTTTAAATGTCCTGTTTCCGTATGTGTAATTTATTTATTTATTTATTATTATTATTATTTTTTTACTGAATGTGACACTTGCAGTCAAGATTTACTTGAGGCAGTAGAGCAGGAACGGCGGATCAGGTTCAACCCGACAAGAAATTCAACAATATTTCATCATTCGACTCTTGGTGATTTTGAACTACAACATGTATGTCATTGTGGTTTAGTGTTTCTAAGTGACTCAGTGTTTAGTGTTCAAACGATGAACCTAGAACGTCAAAACACTTGCAGTCAAGAGTTTTTGGTCATTTTGAACATCAAAAGGGGCATCACCTGTTCATGATAGTACTGGTTGTCATCAAGGTAATTGTTAGTTGTTGTTTAGTGTTTCTAAGTGACTTACAAAGGAAAATTTGATTATACTTGCTTAATATTTTTCTGTTTGTTTCAGTCATGTCGCATCAGTCGATGTTGTTTGATTTTCTAGCGGGAAAGGCACCTCCAAATGTATCTCAAAACGTCGAAGATCAGATGAGAAAACCTGCTGATGCTGCTGGTCAGTTTCGTTCACGTGAGAGACCATCTTCATGACCTTCCCGTCAAGGTATTGCTTCTTTGACTGCTTTCATAGGTTATTGTTGCCCGTATTCTTTTCTATTGTTAAGAGATAGCAGACCCTTACATTGTTATACGTGTGATAAACTTTTCAGGGGATGTTGCCGAGTCAGGTCGGGGTCCACTAACTCTCGACTTCCAATCATGGGTCGTGCCTCCTGCTTCTGAAGGTACATTGTAGGCGTTGTATTTGGTACTTTTGCTGGACATGTTGTTGTTTACATATGATGGTTATTGTTTTCCGTTCTTAAAAGAGAACAGAATACCCATTGTTCCGCGTCTAATAAACCTTTTAGAGAATGTTGCTGGGGAAGTTCGTCGTCCAGTAATGGCGGGATTACAATTACAGGACCCACTCGCTACTTTTGAAGGTACTTTCTACTGCCTGTCTTTGGTGCTCTGACTGAAGATGTTATTCTTTACATGTGGTGCTTAGTTGATACTGGAAGAGCAGATTTAGTATTATATTTGGTTTCGAAAGAAAAAAAATCGATTGTGACAAGTTCAGTAAACGTTTCATTAGATGGGGTGCGACCAATTGACGGTCCGGTTACACTGGACTTCCATTCACAGACCGCGTCGTTGTGTGTTGAAGTACTTTATATATACCATATACATTTTATATTATTTATGTTTATATGTGGTTGTTGTTGTTGGTAAAAAAAAAATTTGTTTATGTAGGCGCGCCATTTAATAGCATGGAACCAGATTCAGGGCATTCTACAAACGCACCGTCTGCAACAAGTGAGCGTCGCTTTTGTTTTTGTCAAATAGTTATAATATAAGTGTTTTTGTGACGGTTGAACGTAGAATGAATCGTATGTTTTCCGTCGTATGCAGCAGCGACTTCTTTTGCATCTGGGCAGGATAGTTTTCATGAACCTGCATCTGCGTCTCATGCGACACAATGCTTTACGAACACACCAGGTTTGCTTTTTAGGCCATTTAAAATCATGCTGCAAGTGTTTAGTGGGTGTATGTGAATTCTTATTAAGAGCGGTAATGGTAATCCGCTTATTGCATTATATAGCAAATGGGTTGTTTAGAGTGTTTTTATACGCATAAAGTATTAATTTTGTGATCTTAGATTCTCCTGGGGATTCGATATCATCATTTCAGAAGGAGCTGCTGGAGCCGGCCTGCAACGGCTCAAATATAGGTCAGCAACTGTGGAGGAGAAGAGACAAAGCTGACCGTGAGTTGACATAGAAATATGTAACATTACTAACATTATATCAAACATGAGTACCAAGTAACTTTTTAAAATGACAGGTGGCATTGGCACATGGTGCAGAGCCTTTCATAGGATGGCATGAGGCTGGACCTTGAACCAGATAGACCGTAAACGTGAAAGTTTCAGCAACAGAAAGTTTGAATGTATCGAGAAACTACTTGCACGGTCAGGCGACAAGCTGAGGTTGGGTACGGGCATCGTGGGCAGCCTGGACCGTCTCGCATTGATTTCATTCGGTAGACAAGTGATGTCACTATACACTTCAGCCTGATCTAATTCAAGGTACTTTTTCCTTGGATTTTTATGCCTCTTAAGGTTTGTTTCAGTGCTCATGAAGTCTCATATTCAAAATTTCATAGGTACATTCGGACAAATGAATGCTGTATCTGATGTTTCGGGTTTACATACCTGTCAACAACAACTGCCAGCCACAGCCAAGTTGGAAATAGCATATCTTTATCGGTTGCATATTATATGTGCAGAATTCTTTTAATTTAGTTCCGTTGTATGTACATTACTTTCGTAACTACTTAATGCTAAATCATGAATAATTTTTCATATTGGCACACCCTTTCTTCCCTCGCTAATGTTTTGTTAACTGTTTGCGCGTTGATGTACCAGGTAACGACGCATTAGTTGGCCTGCATGCGTTCGCCAAGCCTATGCATCCATTTCATCCAGGTAAATGCCTATATAAATTTTCTTAACAACGGAGTTCAAGATGGGCTTGATCAGTATTCCTGTACATCATACACACTTATGATACCTGTCATAATATCTGTTATCTAATACCTACTGACTATCGGATATGATCCTTACAGTTGTACCTGAATAATGACATTCCAGTGTTAAAAAACCGCGTACACATACCAGGCCAGCAGGGATTGTTCAACAGGGTCAGCCTCTGATTCGTTTTATATAGGCGGGGCCTTCAGATATAGACGTTATCGATATTGTGGATACACATACCAGGCGAGCAAGCAATCAAATGCGTATTGGACGCTGCATCAGCAGGTTCGGTTTTGTACATAATGCGTATAACCGGTAAAATAAGCTAATGCAAATACAGGTTTTTTGTCTATCGAAGATTAAGGGTCTGTTTTGAAAATACAGGTTTAGGTGTACGTGCCAGTATGTGCAATGTAAATAATGAACAGAGTAGTTGCTCGCATGAAAATGGTGTGGGTTAGACGGTCGGGGACGCGGGTAGTGGTACTTCACACGTGAACAACCCTATTGTTGGTTGTGTTATCGTTCACTTACCTGGATCCTCCACCACGTCTTCGGAGTGTGCTTTTAACTCACGCGAACCAGCGTCTACTGCACCACAGCCGCAGGCGTTTACAACGGGTAACCAACTTTTTTTTTATTCTATACACTGCATTGTAAATGTTTTTCACACTATACAACTTAAAATTATGGTGCACCGTATTATTAACCATGTTACTGTTTACGTAGGCGGGGCCTCCACCACGTCTGCGACGTATGGCTTTAATTCACGTGAAGCACCGTCTGCTGGACCACAACGGTTTCAAGGTACAACATGTTACATTCTCTAATTTTTGTCATTACTATTGTGTGTTGTACGTTTTGCAGACCTTTGGTGTCAATATATATCTCATTCGTTTTTATTCAGTATATCAAAGAATACAAGCGCATTTTATGGCTGAGTCGATTTGGGTTGACTTTTATCCCAAATGGGTCACATTAAAAAAATTGCCTAAAACGATATGGATTGCCTAAATCTACTGTTAATGTATACAGCTTCCTAACCCAACCCAATATGTTTTCACCTGTTCTAAATGGATATGTTTCAACCTCGACCCATTTTGACCCATTTCCCGAATTTGCAGGATTGGTCTCAATATGGTAATGAAACAAAAAATGAATCAGTCAAACCTCATCATCAAAATGTTTATGAAGCAAAGATCTAAGAAAAAGAAGTGAAGCATAACAATAAAGGAATTGCCATACAAACCAGAGGATGAATTTGAGAATAAAGAGGGAAATCAAAAGGACCTGAATGTCGGAAATGGTTTGCCCTACACACCAAGGGCCGAAGTTGAAACAAAAATGAAATCTAGCGAATGCCCCCGCCGCAACGCGGCGGGATCGTTTTTTCCTCGTTAATAAGTCAAAGATGCATCTATAGTTTGAAAAAATAATTGAAAGCCTCAATTTCAAAAACAATATTTAGGATGATCTAAAATCATTAACAAACCAATCCTTGACAGCACCAAATTAAAGTATATATAAGAAAAATAATTAAGCGAGGTTGAAAAAATTCTCTTTCATTATATAAATAGTTAAATAAGTGTGGATCGGGTTAAGTCGACCCAAACGTATAAGCACGGGTTTAAATGCACCACTACATAAACCTTTTCAAGTTTTTTAATCACTTACATATGGAATGTGTAGGACTGAAGAGTATAGTGATTTATGTGGTTCGGGAGGTCAAGGTTGATCAAAGTAGATGAAAATATACATGATTCTAGAGTGAGAAAGTAAAGAGAGGGTGAGGTGAATAAAAGATGATAATATTACTATTCAAATAGTTACACACCCACACCTCTTATGAAGAGACATGAGGGGTATTTATAGGCTCATTACATCTATACTTTGCCACTTAAACAATACTAGTCCTTGCGTGCAAAGCTTACTACGTATCAACTCCATTTCACGTGTAAAACGCCAGCTTCACAAAATAGCGAGGCTAACAGAATGAAATAATAATAATAATAATAATAATAATAATAATAATAATAATAATAAATGAGAACTTGTTTCCAAATATACCGCAATATATCGAAAATAAAATAATGAATCAAATTAAGGGTTGTAGCTAAGCTTAAGTGTTTGGTTTAGCTTATGTAGTAAATGACCAAAATAGACCTGGCAAATACGCTTATATGCAAAGGTGTTTGGATTAACTAATTACAATCTTGATGCGTGTAGCACTGGGTTTTAAATTTATAAACAATAATTACCGGTTAACTAGAAACACATACGAGCAAGTATACTCGTCCGTTTGTAGTTAAGGATTGGTAAGTCAAGGTCGTCCCAAGAGATTTGAGTGTTTTCGAGATGAAGAATCTAGTGTAACAAGCATGTGCTAAAAGTATATTGGTTGTCACAGTCCAAAATACTATGAGGCGTCTAAACATATAAGTAGCAAATAACACGAAGATGATAATGATATAAATTCAATAATATAAGAGACAACACTTGTTTGGATTAGTTTAAGATATTTGGATTGCTTAATATGAGGATGGTTTGACAAGTTGATTACAAATATTAGAATATGATGGTGACAAATTCCAATCTATGATTTAAAGTATATAACCCTCGCGAAAGATCATAAAACAATGAAATCAAGCATAAAGCATAATCAACCAATTCGGGACTTAGTTTATTTAACAAGTTTGATCCGCGGTAGTTTCACAAACTTATCAACAATTATATCCAAGTTTCTTTGCAAAATCAAGTTACTAATGAAATGGTCAATACAATAGATAATCATCCATAGACAAACGATTATAACTAGTTGGTTGATAATAACCCTTTCGACCTACGAAATCACTAACAACTAATCAAACTTGATAGGAAAATGTCACAAAAGCTAAGCACACTTGGTTCTTTTACCAAGCATGAAATTGATCAAGACCATAATTAAACACAAGTAATCCTCATATGATAAACATCATCCAAATAAGTGTATAAAGAAATTACTGCATATTGTTTTCAACAAAATTCAATGTAGCAATAATCATGAAACCAACAAACATCTTGAAATATAAAAGTGAATTACCAAAGTAAGATTACAATTGGTAATGGAAGGAATTATAACAATCTTTGGGCCTCCAATCAACTACAAGCTTCTAACCAACCGGAAAATTATGTCCAAACACTTTCTCTAGCACTTGAGCACTTCTTCTTGAATTGGTAGAGGTTCCTTGGTCTTTTGGGATTGATAATATTAACGAGATATCCTGTCCTTATGATGTAAGGGGGAAAATGGTGAGTGGTGATGTTATGTTGTAAATTCATGTCCAAAACTCTTGCACAAGGGTTATATATATGCTTGTGGGTGAGAGGGATGTAAACTTGGCCTCCAAGTGTCATAAAAGTGCAGTAAAAATGATTAATGAAGAGTATATGATCGGCCATGGTGTTAATGGTACTTAATTCCTCACTTAAATGCAACTTTGGAAGACTTTAAGTGTAGCAACCTGCGGTTGGGATGTCAACCTTGGCGGTTGGAACATTCTGACCACTTCAACCCACGGTTTGGACCTTGAACCCGTGGTTCAGATGACTGCTCAACCTCAGGTTGAGGTATTGAACCTTGGGTTTAAATTTCAGCTTCAACCTTAGGTTGGAAATTGGTTTGCATTATTGATTCAACCTTGGGTTGGCAATAAACTCCATCTTTAACAATCATCTTTGGCACTTAATCTTGACTCTTTCCTTCTTCATAAAACTTCATAATCTTTTACTTGAACTTGGAAATAATCATAGCATGAATCTTTATCTTGAACAAAAAACTTCTCTTCGTGCACATACTCTTGATTTGTCGACATTTCTTCGTCTTTCTCTTTATTTCCTTCAACATAGTTGTACCTGAACCTGAATACATCTTTTGTACCTTTTAAGCATAAAATGTTCACAAACACAACCAAATAACATGCACAAACATACGAATAACGCTACTAAAATATGTACAAAATGAGCGTTATCAAATCTGTTTTCCAGAAAGCTTTTTTTCCACGCAAATATTTGGTTAACTTAAAGATAAGATCATAATCTTCTGGAATTCGGACGGTGGGTTCAGTAGGTGGATCAGAAGTAGATGGAACAGCGATTTCTCGTCTGACATAAGGATCGTGCTTAATGGATTTCCAAATCAAGTCATGACTGGGTTTGTCCTCAATGAAACACTTTGTGGAAAACTAGAAGGGGGGGGGGGTTGAATAGCTTTACCAATTTTTATATTGTTTCAAAACTTTACTTGTGAAAAACTTTTCTTCAATTCTTGTGTGAAATCAATCAACACCAATATGAACTCTAAACAATACTAACGAATATAAACAATAATTATAAAGAAAAGAGATGGAAAGATCAAACCGGGACAAAGAGATTTATAGTGGTTCGGTCACGAAGCTCTTCTTCGCCCTACTCCACGCCCCGATTACCACACTCGAGAGTTTCAAGCACTATGTCAAAAAAGCTCCCTTCAGGCGGAGAAAATCGTACAACGTCGCTTATCCTAATTTTCGACACTAAGCTAAATGTTGAGTACTAATCTTAGCTGGTACCAATCTACCATGATCCACACGATCCTTTCTACTTCACACTATCAATACACTCGACTCGATCTACCTGATCTACCCTTGATCCAATTGATCAACACACAAGCTACAAGAGTTCTCCAAGATCTCAACAAGGTCACTATGATCTACTCTCACAAACTCTCAAAAGAAAAATGAACTCGATGTATACAAGGATACAACAAGTATGTAACAAGTGTTACAAGTGCACTAATTATAACTACAACACTTTGTATCTTCTTGGATACCCTGTGTTCTTCTCTTGCACTAGAAGAGGAATGAAGGTGATCACTTGGTTGGATGATTGGATCACTCTTTAAACAAAAGAAAACTAAACTAAATGATCAAGAAGAAAGATGTGATGAGAGTATTGGACTCAACTAAGATATGTGTGAAAAAGGATGCCCAAAAACTGTGAAGAGGGCTGGTATTTATAGGCAAAAAAAATCTAGCCGTTATGAAGACACGGTACCACTAAATGTCACACGGTACCACTAAATTTAGTGGTACCGTGGTACCGTGCCAGACAAAAACACTCCTCTTTTTGTCTTTAGTGGTGAAAACTTATTGGGGAAATTTGGAGCTGATTTTAGGGGGGGAAATAACTGTTATGATATTTAAACTTATTTTTCCAATAAAACATTTCTTAATAATTCAAAAATAACTTGTAAAGTGTATTTTGAAAAAATGTCTTGTCACATTAAAAATGTGAAGTGTTAAACAAAAATTCACTTCTTTGATCATTTGTCAAGTTGTAAATTTGTTTGTTCATACCTAGAGTGATTTGTGTACAAATGGGATCTTTCGACTAAAAACTTGTTTACGTTAATTTTAACGTAAAGTGATTTCACATTTTGTCATCCTCAAAACGTGAAGTTATCGAAAGATATAAATAACGTTTTTAGAACATTATTTGCATCAACAATCTCCCCCTTTTTTATGATGACAAAACATAAACTCATTTTAAGTTAAAATTAATTTTAACAAGTTTTTAATGAGTTTACATCTCATTTCTCCCCCTTTTTGTCGAAGCAAAAAGGTTGCTAAGGCTCCCCTTGATGAATACTCCCCCTCGTTTGGAGGACACCAAAGAATCGAGCAATGGTTGTTGCTACAAAACAACTTGGCTAAGAAGCCAAACACCAAAAAAGAATAAAACAACCACAATGCATGCCCATCCATTCATTAAAAGAAATGTCATACATAAGTATGACTACATCACAAACATAAAGACAAACAACAAGAAACATAAATAAATCCTTAGTGACAAGAGGCCCTAAAGACAAGCTTCATTTCCAAAAGGGGTCCTAAAGGTTTATTGTTGGAAACTAAACATGAACATGTTTAGTTAAGTAGGCTAGGAGGAGGTGGAGAGGGTGACATGATTGGAGGTGGTGGTGGTGTCAAGAGATGCTCCACATAGGAGAACATGAAGTGTATCTCATCTCTCAAATAGAAGATGAGGTTACGGTTGTGGAGGCAACATAGGCAATTAGCACTATGTAGATCAAATGGATGAGGTTGGATAGGTTGGCCCATGATTGGAGAAGGAGGTGGTGGTGAGTTTATTGGTGATGGGGTTGGCATGGCATAATCCAATGGAGTGATGGGTGAGAGAGTGTAGTCCATGGATGATGGCATGGTGTTGAGAGAAGGAGATGATGAAAATGTGGTTCTAGTGGAAGATGTTTTGGAAGGAGTATTAGGTGGAGATGATAAGTGACGAGTGGCTTGGGAAGGTGGTGTTATAACTTCATAATCTTTTGTGAGATCAATAAAGAGAGGTTTGGATGGTGGTCTTACGGTTATCCTAGGTTTCTTGGAAATGTGGTTTGTTGATCCTTGTGTGGAAGACATGGTGATTGAGTGGTGTGAGGTTGAAGATGAGATGCAAGATAAGCTTGCAATGGTGAGGCCTTATATAGGCAAGAGTGGTGGGATTTGAATTAAAGTTGGTGGTAGTGTTCTATGGTGTAGTGACGGAATCTTGAGGTGTATGTGAGTTTGCAAAATTTGCAGGTTTGAGGTTAGGGATGCAGGGATCTAGAGGAAACAGTGAAAATTCATCAAACAAGGGCACGGTACCACTAAATACCACACGGTACCGTTAAATTTAACGGTACCGTGGCCTATTTAATGGTACCGTGACATTGGAGTCACGATTTTTCTTGTGCAGCCTAGTTCTGGGCAGCTAAAGGGATGTTTTCTAGGGGAACTATTTCTAGGAAATGTTAGTGCCTCAAACCACTAAAGATTTATTTTCCTAATATGTCCCATATTAAGCTACTCCTTGCAATTAAAGATTATCATGCAATTTTCTAAGATAATCTATAAGCATGCAAAAAAAAAGAGACAAAATAAGCTATCATCCAAGAATCACACATAAAAATTCATGCAAGGTGATAGAATAAGTGTCAAGCATGCAAAACAATAAAGAGTATTAATCCCTAATATAGTTTATCATAGATAAATCCGGATAGAAGTGTTAATCCCTTCCTAACTACTTATGACTTGAGCTTGCTCCTGTTTCGTCACACACTCGTCTTGAGCATTCAATTCTTCCTCATTATTCGGATCATCAAAGGGTGCATGGTTTATGGAAGGCTCGGAAATGAGAATGGATGAGATATATGAGGGGATCGAATAGTGAGTATTGAGGACCATGAAGGTATGGATGAGAGTTCATGAAATAGTGATAGAGACGAGTTAGGAATATCCTATAGGGTAGCAATTTATTTTTGTTACCCTTGAGATGTACAATTCGCTTAGCGAAGAAGTATGCGAGATTGTACGGTTGTTGAGTATGAATACAGTAAATCATATAAGCACAACACACCGTAAGTTGCTCACGATTTCCTTTTAGACTGAGTACATTTTCTCGCAGGATGACTGCCTAAGAAAGTAGTTCATAACGAACCTCTTCCAAACGAATTTTCGTTGGATTTGGGTGAGAAGAGTACTTATGAGTACGAATGAGTTTGGTAAGTTCGGTTGGAGAGTGTATGTAGGAACAATATAGACTATCCTCTTCTCGATAATTGAAGAGGGACTCAAGACACCAATCTTCAGTATAGGCACATTGCCCATGATTGGGGATTCGAAGAATTTGAACAAATTGCTCAAGAGTCAAGACGAATTTGAAGTTTCGGATCCAAAACCAAAGTGACAGAGATTGATCCTCGTTTCGTACGAGTTCAACTTGTTGAAAGAATTCCAACAAAAAACGAGGACAAATGTGCTCGTTGATGTGTAGTAAGCAATCGAATCCTATAGCTCTAAATGAGGTTTTGATATCCCTATGATAAATTAAGGGTGGATCAACGACTCAACCTTCATGAAACCGACGGGTTTCTAGATTAACATAGGCATGAATGTGACTACCGGGTGTTGTAGGTTCACGAGAGATTTCGGGAGTATAGGTGTCGGTTAGAAGATGATCAAAGTCGTACTCATGAGACATTTTTGTTACCTATAAGAAAATTTTAGGAAAAATTAAAATTGAGAGTAGTTGCATTAAAGTCACGTGCCTAGTGTGTGCGTATATGTAAACTATGTGGAGGTGCGATAATCTCGACTCTAGAACTAAAAATAATAAGATTACCCAAACGCTCCTAACTTCACTTTTGCTCAAACGAATATGTCGATAAATACATATTAATTATGTAATTCGATCAGTAATCGTGAGATCATGTATGCAAGAGAAAACGTTTTTAGTTTGTATCAACAATGAACGAAAAATGTTTCATGATCCTAGTTTCGTGAAATTTTTCGAAAACAATGGAATTGGGGTGTTTGGCGCCAAAAATTTTGAAAACTTAAAATGTTAATGACTCCTAATCCTAATTGTAACTATTGTTGACATGATTCCTCTTAACCCTACTTAATCTAATAAAAACAAGGTTTGACCCAAAATATGTGATTTAAGTGGGTTTATGCAAATCCTATGTTAAGGGAATCATGATTGTTATACATTGTCTACTCTTAATCCTAATTTCCTAAAGACTCAATCAAAATTAGAAAACCCCAATTCAAGTTTCATGTAAGAACAAACCCTAGACTCAAGATTAAAGAAAATTAGAGTTAAATGACTTACAATTTATGTTGAAAAAGTGGAAGTGGTTGATAATCTTGAAAATTAATGCGTTGAATATGATCTTGAAAGGTGTAATTGAGTTTTGGATTGTGAGGTTTGGTTTTGACAGCAATGGTGGAAATTGGGAAAGTTTAAAAGTGAATAATGTGGGAAGAGAAGACTGAAATACGAGCATTGTCAGATACACGGTACCACGGTACCATTAAATTTAATGGTGTCGTGCCTCTTTAGTGGTGCCGTGATCTGCTGGGATGAATTTTCGTCCCATTTTGATTTATGACGAATAAATCTCGCTGTTTTAGTGGGACTTTTTGACCCGAGGAAAGAATTGAATGATGTAGATGAATATTGTTTGCAACGTATGTGTGATTATTTTGATTTCACAGACAACCTATTTATAATATAAACCTAAAGTATAGTAGACCATCTATAAACGAACATAATATCCGATTTGAAAGAGTTATTATGATATAATATGCAATCTAAAAGAGAGAATGTAGTCATTCGAAAATTTTTGAGAAAAATAGTCTATAAATGTGTAAGTTATGACTGTACTTCTACTAATAATCACTACTACAAAAACTGGCTTATAGACCCTCTTATTTAGACCCTTTAAAAAAAATGCAGGTTTAAATGAGGATTTTTTCCCGCCAAGAGTTATTTATACCGGTGCAAATGGAAGACACCGGTCTAAATGTCTTTTTAACATTTAGACCGGTTGATATTTAAAACACCGGTCCAAAAAAACTTATTTACACTGGTTTGATTATTTTACACCGGTCTATATAATCCGAGTATTTAGACCGGTTCCTTTAATATGCACCGGTCTAAATGATTTTTTGAAAAAAACATTCCCAACGGCTACAAAACGAGATTTGCTATTAGTACTACAAAACCACCTCAATCTTGCACTTAATACACTCGAAAAATATGATAAATTTCCTTATAATTCCTATACTTTTCCTCATTAACAACAATTAAAATGTACGTATCATTTCTTATACATTTATATTAATACTAACTAAGATTTTTATGATTATTTATGTCAATTTTTCCATAAAAAATGTTATACTTTTAAAAATCTCTATTTGTGTGTTTATATATATATAAATTTGTTGTTGTGTATAAATGAAGGCTAACTTGAATATTTTTTCTATATTTATAGGAATGTTTGTGTAAATCGTCCTTATATGGTATCTGAAATGCATTGTTAGGTTCATTGACCCGTGGAAGTAAGGTATTTTCTAAATGAATTATGCAAACAATTATTTTATGCAACATTCATGTAGTATAAATTTAATGCAACTCATGCGCCATTAGTTTAATTCCCGTCCGAAAATAACTTAATAGAGGTTTATTTCGGATTATCCTCATTTGGAACTGCTTTTTGAATACTTTGTCTCATTTAGGATGTGAATGTCTATTATTTTATTGAGTGTAATTTAAGATGGATCGTAGTATATGGATGTACCAGATAGAACGTGTTACCATCGAATACTTGGAACATTTGTCTCATTTCCTAAAAATTAGTAATCAACTCTAAAAATTATAAGTGTTCAAATCACAAGTATTATAGCATCACACTAAAGGCCCTATAAAAAGGTAACTTGCATGATAATATTTAACTCTTATAAATGGTTTAATACAAAACGTAATTAAGATGACAATAATCACTCTTTTTATAAACATTAATAAGTCAAAGATGCATCTATAGTTTGAAAAAATAATTGAAAGCCTCAATTTCAAAAACAATATTTAGGATGATCTAAAATCACTAACAAACCAATCCTTGACAGCATCAAATTAAAGTATATATAAGAAAAATAATTAAGCGAGGTTGAAAAAATTCTCATTCATTATATAAATATAAATAAGTGTGGATCGGGTTAAGTCGACCCAAACGTATAAGCACGGGTTTAAATGCACCACTACATAAACCTTTTCAAGTTTTTTAATCACTTACATATGGAATGTGTAGGACTGAAGAGTATAGTGATTTATGTGGTTCGGGAGGTCAAGGTTGATTAAAGTAGATGAAACTATACATGGTTCTAGAGAGAGAAAGTAAAGAGAGGGCGAGGTGAATAAAAGATGATAATATTACTAGTCAAATAGTTACACACCCACACCTCTTATGAAGAGACATGAGAGGTATTTATAGGCTCATTACATCTATACTTTGCCACTTAAACAATACTAGTCCCTGCGTGCAAAGCTTACTACGTATCAACTCCATTTCACGTGTAAAACGCCAGCTTCACAAAATAGCGTGGCTAACAGAATGAAAACAAATTAAAAAAAAAAAAAAAAAAAAAAAAAAAAAAAAAAAAAAAAAAAAAAAAAAAAACTTGTTTCCAAATATACCGCAATATATCGAAAATAAAATAATGAATCAAATTAAGGGTTGTAGCTAAGCTTAAGTGTTTGGTTTAGCTTATGTAGTAAATGACCAAAATAGACTTGGCAAATACGCTTATAAGCTAAGGTGTTTGGATTAACTAATTACAATCTTCACGCGTGTAGCACCGGGTTTTAAATTTATAAACAAGAATTACCGGTTAACTAGGAACACATACGATCAAGTATACTCGTCCGTTTGTAGTTAAGGATTGGTAAGTCAAGGTCGTCCCAAGAGATTTGAGTGTTTTCGAGATGAAGAATCTTGTGTAACAAGCATGTGCTAAAAGTATATTGGTTGTTACGGTCCAAAATACTATGAGGCGTCTAAACATATAAGTAGCAAATAACACGAAGATGATAATGATATAAATTCAATAATATAAGAGACAACACTTGTTTGGATTAGTTTAGGATATTTGGATTGCTTAATATGAGGATGGTTTGACAAGTTGATTACAAATATTAGAATATGATGGTGACAAATTCCAATCTATGATTTAAAGTATATAACCCTCGCGAAAGATCATAAAACAATGAAATCAATCATAAAGTATAATCAACCAATTCGGGACTTAGTTTATTTAACAAGTTTGATCCGCGGTAGTTTCACAAACTTATCAACAATTATATCCAAGTTTCTTTGCAAAGTCAAGTTACTAATGAAATGGTCAATACAATAGATAATCATCCATAGACAAACGATTATAACTAGTTGGTTGATAATAACCCTTTCGACCTATGAAATCACCAACAACTAATCAAACTTGATAGGCAAATGTCACAAAAGCTAAGCACACTTGGTTCTTTTACCAAACATGAAATTGATCAAGACCATAATTAAACACAAGCAATCCTCATATGATAAACATCATCCAAATAAGTGTATAAAGAAATTACTGCATATTGTTTTCAACAAAATCCAATGTAGCAATAATCATGAAACCAACAAACATCTTGAAATATAAAAGTGAATTACCAAAGTAAGATTACAATTGGTAATGGAAGGAATTATAGCAATCTTTGGGCCTCCAATCAACTACAAGCTTCTAACCAACCGAAAAATTATGTCCAAACACTTTCTCTAGCACTTGAGCACTTCTTCTTGAATTGGTAGAGGTTCCTTGGTCTTTTGGGATTGATAATATTAACGAGATATCATGTCCTTATGATGTAAGGGGGAAAATGGTGAGTGGTGATGTTATGTTGTAAATTCATGTCCAAAAATCTTGCACAAGGGTTGTATATATGCTTGTGGGTGAGAGGGATGTAAACTTGACCTCCAAGTGTCATAAAAGTGCAGTAAAAATGATTAATGAAGAGTATATGATAGGCCTTGGTGTTAATGGTACTTAATTCCGCACTTAAATGCAACTTTGGAAGACTTTAAGTGCAGCAACCTGCGGTTGGGATGTCAACCTTGGCGGTTGGAACATTCTGACCACTTCAACCCACGGTTTGGACCTTGAACCCGCGGTTCAGATGACTGCTCAACCTCAGGTTGAGGTATTGAACCTTGGGTTTAAATTTCAGCTTCAACCTTAGGTTGGAAATTGGTTTGCATTATTGATTCAACCTTGGGTTGGCAATAAACTCCATCTTTAACAATCATCTTTGGCACTTAATCTTAACTCTTTCCTTCTTCATAAAACTTCATAATCTTTTACTTGAACTTGGAAATAATCATAGCATGAATCTTTATCTTGAAAAAAAACTTCTCTTCGTGCACATACTCTTGATTTGTCGACATTTCTTCGTCTTTCTCTTTATTTCCTTCAATATAGTTGTACCTGAACCTGAATACATATTTTGTACCTTTTAGGCGTAAAATGTTCACAAATACAACCAAATAACATGCACAAACATACGAATAACGCTACTAAAATATGTACAAAATGATTGTTATCAAATCTGTTTTCCAGAAAGCTTTTTTTCCACGCAAATATTTGGTTAACTTAAAGATAAGATCATAATCTTATAGAATTCGGACGGTGGGTTCAGTAGGTGGATCAGAAGTAGATGGAACAGCGATTTCTCGTCTGACATAAGGATCGTGCTTAATGGATTTCCAAATCAAGTCATGACTGGGTTTGTCCTCAATGAAACACTTTTTGGAAAACTAAAGGGGGGGGGGTTGAATAGTTTTACCAATTTTTATGTTGTTTCAAAACTTTACTTGTGAAAAACTTTGCTTCAATTCTTGTGTGAAATCAATCAACACCAATATGAACTCTAAACAATACTAACTAATATAAACAAGAATTATAAAGAAAAGAGATGGAAAGATCAAACCGGGACAAAGAGATTTATAGTGGTTCGGTCACGAAGCTCTTCTTCGCCCTACTCCACTCCCCGAGTACCACACTCGAGAGTTTCAAGCACTATGTCAACAAAGCTCCCTTCAGGCGGAGAAAATCGTACAACGTCGCTTATCCTAATTTTTGACACTAAGCTAAATGTTGAGTACTAATCTTAGCTAGTACCAATCTTCCACGATCCACACGATCCTTTCTACTTCACAATATCAATACACTCGACTCGATCTACCCGATCTACCCTTGATCCAATTGATCAACACACAAGCTACAAGAGTTCTCCAAGATCTCAACAAGATCACTATGATCTACTCTCACAAACTCTCAAAAGAAAAATGAACTCGATGTATACAAGGATACAAAAAGTATGTAACAAGTGTTACAAGTGCACTAATTATAACTACAACACTTTGTATCTTCTTGGATACCCTGTGTTCTTCTCTTGCACTAGAAGAGGAATGAAGGTGATCACTTGGTTGGATGATTGGATCACTCTTTAAGCAAAAGAAAACTAAACTAAATGATCAAGAAGAAAGATTTGATGAGAGTATTGGACTCAACTAAGATATGTGTGAAAAAGGATGCCCAAAAACTGTGAAGAGGGCTGGTATTTACAGGCAAAAAAAATCTAGCCGTTATGAAGACACGGTACCACTAAATTTAGTGGTACCGTGCCAGACAAAAACACTCCTCTTTTTGTCTTTAGTGGTGAAAACTTATTTGGGGAAATTTGGAGCTGATTTTAGGGGAGGAAATAGCTGTTATGATATTTAAACTTATTTTTCCAATTAAATATTTCTTAATAATTCGAAAATAACTTGTAAAGTGTATTTTGAAAAAATGTCTTGTCACATTAAAAATGTGAAGTGTTAAACAAAAATTCACTTCTTTGATCATTTGTCAAGTTGTAAATTTGTTTGTTCATACCTAGAGTGATTTGTGTAGAAATGGGATCTTTCGACTAAAAACTTGTTTACATTAATTTTAACTCACATTTTGTCATCCTCAAAATGTGAAGTTATCGAAAGATATAAATAACGTTTTTAGAACATTATTTGCATCAACAATCTCCCCCTTTTTTATGATGACAAAACATAAACTCATTTTAAGTTAAAATTAATTTTAACAAGTTTTTAATGAGTTTACATCTCATTTCTCCCCCTTTTTGTCGAAGCAAAAAGGTTGCTAAGGCTCCCCTTGATGAATACTCCCCCTCGTTTGGAGGACACCAAAGAATCGAGCAATGGTTGTTGCTACAAAACAACTTGGCTAAGTAGCCAAACACCAAAAAAGAATAAAACAACCACAATGCATGCCCATCCATTCATTAAAAGAAATGTCATACATAAGTATGACTACATCACAAACATAAAGACAAACAACAAGAAACATAAATAAATCCTTAGTGACAAGAGGCCCTAAAGACAAGCTTCATTTCCAAAAGGGGTCCTAAAGGTTTATTGTTGGAAACTAAACATGAACATGTTTAGTTAAGTGGGCTAGGAGGAGGTGGAGAGGGTGACATGATTGGAGGTGGTGGTGGTGTCAAGAGATGCTCCACATAGGAGAACATGAAGTGTATCTCATCTCTCAAATAGAAGATGAGGTTACGGTTGTGGAGGCAACATAGGCAATTAGCACTATGTAGATCAAATGGATGAGGTTGGATAGGTTGGCCCATGATTGGAGAAGGAGGTGGTGGTGAGTTTATTGGTGATGGGGTTGGCATGGCATAATCCAATGGAGTGATGGGTGAGAGAGTGTAGTCCATGGATGATGGCATGGTGTTGAGAGAGGGAGATGATGAAGATGTGGTTCTAGTGGAAGATGTTTTGGAAGGAGTATTAGGTGGAGATGGTAAGTGACGAGTGGCTTGGGAAGGTGGTGTTATAACTTCATAATCTTTTGTGAGATCAACAAAGAGAGGTTTGGATGGTGGTCTTACAGTTATCCTAGGTTTCTTGGAAATGTGGTTTGTTGATCCTTGTGTGGAAGACATGGTGATTGAGTGGTGTGAGGTTGAAGATGAGATGCAAGATAAGCTTGCAATGGTGAGGCCTTATATAGGCAAGAGTGGTGGGATTTGAATTAAAGTTGGTGGTAGTGTTCTATGGTGGAGTGACGGAATCTTGAGGTGTATGTGAGTTTGCAAAATTTGCAGGTTTGAGGTTAGGGATGCAGGGATCTAGAGGAAACAGTGAAAATTCATCAAACAACGGCACGGTACCACTAAATACCACACGGTACCGTTACATTTAACGGTATTGTGGCCTATTTAACGGTACCGTGACATTGGAGTCATGAATTTTCTTGTGCAGCCTAGTTCTGGGCAGCTAAAGGGATGTTTTCTAGGGGAACTATTTCCAGGAAATGTTAGTGCCTCAAACCACTAAAGATTTATTTTCCTAATATGTCCCATATTAAGCTAATCCTTGCAATTAAAGATTATCATGCAATTTTCTAAGATAATCTATAAGCATGCAAACAAAAAGAGACAAAATAAGCTATCATCCAAGAATCACACATAAAAATTCATGCAAGGTGATAGAATAAGTGTCAAGCATGCAAAACAATAAAAAGTATTAATCCCTAATATAGTTTATCATAGATAAATCCTGATAGAAGTGTTAATCCCTTCCTAACTACTTATGACTTGAGCTTGCTCCCGTTTCGTCACACACTCGTCTTGAGCATGCATTTCTTCCTCATTATTCGGATCATCAAAGGGTGCATGGTTTGTGGAAGACTCGGAAATGAGAATGGATGAGATATATGACTCATTAAGGGGTTTCATGACGGGATCGAATAGTGTGTATTGAGGACCATGAAGGTATGGATGAGAGTTCATGAAATAGTGATAGAGACGAGTTAGGAATATCCCATAGGGTATCAATTTATTTTTGTTACCCTTGAGATGTACAATTCGCTTAGCGAAGAAGTATGCGAGATTGTACGGATGTTGAGTATGAAGACAGTAAATCATATAAGCACAACACGCCGGAAGTTGCTCACGATTTCCTCTTAGACTGAGTACATTTTCTCGCAGGATGACTGACCAAGAAAGTAGTTCATAACGAACCTCTTCCAAACGAATTTTCGTTGGATTTGGGTGAGAAGAGTACTTATGAGTACGAATGAGTTTGGTAAGTTCGGTTGGAGAGGGTATGTAGGAACAATATGGACTATCCTCTTCTCGATAGTTGAAGAGGGACACAAGACACCAATCTTCAGTATAGGCACATTGCCCATGATTGGGGATTCAGAGAATTTGAGCAAATTGCTTAAGAGTCAAGACAAATTTGAAGTTTCGGATCCAAAACCAAAGTGACAGAGATTAATCCTCGTTTCGTACGAGTTCAACTTGTTGAAAGAATTCCACCACAAAACGAGGACAAATGTGCTCGTTGATGTGTAGTAAGCAATCGAATCCTATAGCTCTAAATGAGGTTTTGATATCCTTATGATAAATTAAGGGTGGATCAACGACTCAACCTTCATGAAACCGACGGGTTTCAAGATTAACATAGGCATGAATGTGACTACCGGGTGTTGTAGGTTCACGAGAGATTTCGGGAGTATAGGTGTCGGTAAGAAGATGATCAAAGTCGTACTCATGAGACATTTTTGTTACCTATAAGAAAATTTTAGGAAAAATTAAAATTGAGAGTAGTTGCATTAAAGTCACGTGCCTAGTGTGTGCGTATATGCAAACTAAGTGGAGGTGCGATAATCTCGACTCTAGAACTAAAAATAATAAGATTACCCAAACGCTCCTAACTTCACTTTTGCTCAAACGAATATGTCGATAAATACATATTAATTATGTAATTCGATCAGTATTCGTGAGATCATGTATGCAAGAGAAAACGTTTTTAGTTTGTATCAACAATGCACGAAAAATGTTTCATGATCCTAGTTTCGTGAAATTTTTCGAAAATAATGGAATTGGGGTGTTTGGCGCCAAAAATTTTGAAAACTTAAAATGTTAATGACTCCTAATCCTAATTGTAACTATTATAGACATGATTCCTCTTAACCCTACTTAATCTAATAAAAACAAGGTTTGACCCAAAATATGTGATTTAAGTGGGTTTATGCAAATCCTATGTTAAGGGAATCATGATTGTTATACATTGTCTACTCTTAATCCTAATTTCCTAAAGACTCAATCAAAATTAGAAAACCCCAATTCAAGTTTCATGTAAGAACAAACCCTAGACTCAAGATTAAAGAAAATTAGAGTTAAATGACTTACAATTTATGTTGAAAAAGTGGAAGTGGTTGATAATCTTGAAAATTAATGCGTTGAATATGATCTTGAAACGTGTAATTGAGTTTTGGATTGTGAGGTTTGGTTTTGGCAGCAATGGTGGAAATTGGGAATGTTTAAAAGTGAATAATGTGGGAAGAGAAGACTGAAATACGAGCATTGTCAGATACACGGTACCACGGTACCATTAAATTTAATGGTGTCGTGCCACTTTAGTGGTGCCGTGATCTGCTGGGATGAATTTTCGTCCCATTTTGATTTATGACGAATAAGTCTCGCTGTTTTAGTAGGACTTTTTGACGCGAGGAAAGAATTTATACCTAATAAATTCTTTTGACGAGGAGAACCTAGACTAGACGAAAGGAGATGACTTTAATATTTCCAGTGAAATGTTCAAGTAGTCATACGAGGGATGTGAAGAATGACTCAATATTTCCAGTGAAATATTTAAAGAGTCATGAGACGAGACACACGAGATGACTTTAATATTTCCAGTGAAATATTTAAATAGTCATAAGATTTATGGAATATGTTCCATCATTCCTAGACCTAGACGAAGATAGTTGAAGGATTCTCGTTTGAGAGGTTTGTTCAAGATGTCGGCGATATTGTCTTGAGAGGGAACTTTCTCAATAGAAAATTTTCCTTTCTGAACATTATCGCGAAGGAAGTGGTGACGAATTTCAATGTGTTTAGTACGAGAGTGTTGAACGGGGTTTTTGCTCAAGTCAATAGCACCTTTGTTATCGCACATAATAGGAAAGTTGTCTAGATGGATGTCATAGTCAATAAGTGCTTGTTTCATCCATAGTGCTTGTTGACATGCCTTTCTGGCACTTACGTACTCGGCTTCGGTCGTGGAGATAGCAAGAGCCGTTTGTTTCTTGGAGAACCAATAAGTTAGACAACAACCCATGAAGGTACAAACGCCACTCGTACTTTTTCGATCCACATAATCTCCCACATGATCAGAGTCGGCATAGACAATAGTTTCTACACCGGTCCCCTTGGGATAGAATAATCCTATGTGAATAGTGCCTTTAATGTATCGGAGGATACGCTTAACCGCTTCAAGGTGAGAGGTTTTGGGATCCTCTTGGAAGTGAGCACAAAGGCAGACACTAAAGATGATATCGGGCCTACTTGCCGTGAGGTATAATAGACTTCCTATCATACCTCTATACTTAGTGCTATCCACGGACTCACCTTCTTCATCTTTCGTGAGTTTCGTTTCCGTGGACATGGGAGTTTTCATGGGCTTAGACTCTTCTAAACTAAATTTCTTTAGCATCTCCTTACTATACTTAGATTGATTAAAGAAGATACCATCTTCCATTTGTTTTATTTGTAGACCAAGGAAGAAATTTAATTCGCCCATCATGCTCATCTCAAACTCGTCATGCATGATCTCAGAGAAATCATCGCACAGTTCTGGACAAGTTGAGCCAAATATGATGTCGTCGACATATATTTGAACAATGATGAGATGTGAATTACGTTTCTTCGTAAAAAGTGTGTTGTCAACCACTCCCATGGTATATTCATGTTCAATCAAGAATGCTTTTAGTCTATCGTACCAAGCTTTAGGAGTTTATTTGAGACCATAGAGTGCTTTCTTGATTTTAAAAACATGATTCGGTTTCTCGAAATCAACGAATCCCGGAGGTTGTGCAACGTATACCTCCTCGTTGATATAACCATTTAGGAATGCACTTTTCACGTCCATTTGGTATAATTAAAGTCTAAGGCGCAAGCATAGGCAAGGAGTATCCTAATAGACTCTAATCTAGCTACGGGTGCATAAGTTTCATTGTAATCTATTCCTTCTTGTTGGTTATAGCCTTGTGCTACCAAGCATGCCTTATTCCTAGTTACGATGCCATTTTCTTCGAGTTTATTTTTAAACACCCACTTAGTTCCTATGATTGTTTGATTCTTTGGTGGAGGTACTAAATCCCAAACTTGGTTTGCGGTGAATTGATTTAACTCTTCTTGCATGGTAACTACCCAGCTTTCATCCTTAATTGCTTCACCGACATTCTTAGGTTCTACGGTAGATATAAAACAAACGAAATTACTTTTGTTTTGTACTTGTGACCTAAGGATTCTTTTGTTTAGGTTTCCTATGACATTTTCAATAGGATGGTTCTTGGATTCCTTAATGTTGACAACTTCGTCAACTTCAACTATTTCATCCTCAATGTCATTTTCTAAGGTATTCTTGCCATTGACCTTAATGGCTTCTTCCTCATCTATGTCATCATCCACCAAGGGTGATGTCTTAGTTGGTGGAGGACTTTCATCGAATGTCACGTTGAGTGACTCTTCGACTTTCATTGTTTCCTTGTCTAGGACAACATAAGCTTTACTATTTTGGGAGTAACCTAGGAAAACACCTTCGTAAGAATTTGGGTCAAACTTGGTGAGGTAGTCTTTAGTGTTTAGTATGAAGCACTTGCTTCCAAACACTCTAAAGTAATCTAGAGTAGGTTTCCTACCTTTCAAGATTTCGTATGGTGTTTTTCCTAAGATAGGTCTAATTAAAATCCTATTTAGTATGTAGGTTGAGGTGTCCACCGCATTACACCAAAACTTTTGCGGAATTGATTGTTCATTCAACATCGTTCTACTCATCTCTTGTAGAGTATGATTTTTTAGCTCAACTACCCCATTTGATTGTGGAGTGCGTGGAGCCGAGAAATTGTGTGTAATACCATTAGTATCACAATATAATCCAAACTGAACTTCATTATCAAATTCCCGACCATGATTCGTCCTAATAGAGACAATTGTACAGCCTAGTTGATTTTGGACTTTCTTACTAAAGATTTCAAATTCCTCGAAAGATTGTGTCTTATTCTTAAGGAATCTAGTCCAAGTATACCTAGAGTAGTCATCAACTATTACTAAGGTGTAGTAATTTCCTTCGTAGCTACGTACGGCGGATGGACCAAATAAGACTATGTGAAGGAGTTCTAGGCATCTAGAGGTCGAGACCATGTTCTTAGCTTTGTGACTAGAATGAGCTTGTTTTCCAACTTTTCAAGCGTCACAAAATTGTTTATCAAACTTAATCTTAGGTAGGTTGCTAACTAGTTCCTTAGTCGCCAATGATTGTATCAATCGCATATTGGCGTTTCCTAATCTCCTATGCCATAGAGTGGAATTATCATCTATGGTTGCTAGGCAAATCTTATCCTGAGGCTTCTTTCCTATTTTCATAACAAATAAGCCATTCTTAATGATCTCCTTTGCATATGGTTTTACCATTCTTAATGATCTCACTACCCTCTTCGAAGAATATAACTCTACACTTATTGTCTACCATTTGACTATTGCTAAGCAAGTTAAATCCTAAGTTATCTACATGCTCAACATTTCTAATAGTGAGGGAGTTTTGAGTAATCGTACCTTTGCCTATGATGTTGCCCTTAAGTTTGATACCGAACGTGACATTACCTCTGTTGTACGCCTTGTATGATGAGAATAGACTTCGGTTACCCGTCATATGATTAGTGCATCTACTATCCTTGACCCATTCATCGGGCTCTAAGTCGATTCCCAAGCATATCTATTGAATAAGACAAACATTTAAACATTTGGTCCCCAATATCTCATGGGTCCAAAGTTGTTAGTATTAAACATCCCATGCATTAGTTTCATTTGGTTAGGATGTAGGAATGGAGGACAAATTTTCCATGGTAAGTAACTTTGTAATTGACGGTTATTCCAGGTTACGAGATAGTTACTTGGATAACTTTGTCTTGTAGGGTTACCTCTCGGTAGAGGAGTTCTTGACCGAGGTTTAGGAACATTTATTTTTCTAGGTGGAGGAGTCTATGACCTAGTGTCGGGTTTTACAGAGCCAAGCCTGGGGGTTGACAGAGGTTTGTAAAAGATTTTGACTTCCTTTTTACTAACATTAGGTACTTTGACATTATTGACAACTATGTGACTTGGTTTAAGACTTGAATTATTTTTCATATTCGACTCAGTTCTGTCTCCAGCACCAGACGGTACCACGGTACCACTAATTTTAGTGGTGCCGTCTGTACCTTTAATGGTACCGTCCACATTTTCGACAGAACATGTGGGTTTGACAAATTTTACTTGTTTCGTTTTACTTGTCGAAGCTTTATTAGGGTCAAATCCTAAGCCCGCTTCGGCATGTTCACTATACCTAACGTTATCAAGCATATCATTAAGTGACTTTTTCCCTTTTTCAAACTTAATGATCCTTAAAGTGTTTTCTTTGAGTTTTTCATTTTCTACTCGAAGACTTATGCATGACTTACAACCTACATCTATTTCTTTATTTTTCTCAAGTCTTTTTACTTGATCTTTCAGTTCTAAAATTCGCACTTCGAGTTCATGCAATTTTAATTTTAATGTCTTGTTTCTACCTAAGATTTTAGAACTTACCTCACATAATTTATTATATTCATCATATAGTATGTTATCATCTATTGACGAATTATCATTACTATAATAAGAAGAGTCGGAATGTACCTCATTTGAAGCATGAGCCATAAGACATGTTTTGTCATTGGGCTTCTTCTCTTCTTCTTCACCGCTATCACTCCAAGAGCCTCCAACAAAAGCTCTTTGGTTGTTGGTTTTCGGTGGTTTAGGACATTCTCCTATGGGATGATTAGAATCTCCGCATCTAAAACATCTCCTATCACTTTTTCCTTTCTTCTCATCTCGGTTCTTTTGTGACGGCTTCTTATCATCACGACGTTGCCTAACGAACCTACCTCTTCTCCTAAAGACCTTTTTAAAGTCTCTAACGGCTAACGCATACTCTTCACCCTCACTATCGGAACCCAAACATTCCTCATCACTAGACTCCTTTTTGGCTTTCAATGCTAGAGATCTAACTCTCTCGCTTTTGCCTTTAACTATACCAGAGTCTTTCTTGATTATCATTTCATGAACCTTCAAGTTTCCTATAAGTTCATCAAGTGATAATGTCGCCAAGTCCTTTCACTCTTCAGTGGCGGTGACTGTTGGGTCCGTCAGTACCCAAGCGTCCTAAAAACAGGATTTGAATACAAATTAGCCCAAGTGTTAAAACCGTGAACGCTCTCAAGTCACTGAGTGAACATTCACTCAGTAAGTTACCTTCAGGATGCTTAGGACGAGTCTAAGAAGAAAGATTCACCATTCAGTGAGGCGGAACTCCCTGAGTGTCACTTAAGCCAAAGAAGAAGGTAATGGGTTCAGTGAGTGATGACAATAACTCACTGAAACCCAGTCTCCTTGATGAAGTGAAAAGTGTGCCGCTTTTGGGAGGTCATTTAAGCCCTAAATCATATTTATTTGATCAAATATTGCCCTAAATCATTCCTTTTGTCATTTTAGGTACTTTGGAGAAGAAATCTGGAAAAGGAAGCATTTTGGACGTTTTTGGAGCATAAAAGTGAAGAAAACGACAAATTATCCAAAATCTGCTGGAAAGTACCTGTGACGGCGTCAAGCCCTAGTGTGACGCCGTCAGCTCTTGATAAGCCAGAGAGGATTTTGGAAGATTAAAGGGGGACGGCGTCAAGAAGGTCGTCAAGCCTTGATAAGCCAGAGAGGATTTTGGAAGATTAAAGGGGGACGGCGTCAAGAAGGCCATCAAGAAACCCTAACCGCGGCGAGGTGACGGCGTCACGACCCAAAGGGTGACGCCGTCAGATCTGTTTTCCTATATATACTTTCATAATTTTTAGTCATTGGTGTGCAACTTTGTGAGGAGAAACCCTAAGACGAATTTTCTGCCATTTTTAAGGGTTTTATACCCTTGGATCTCCCATGTTTAATTCAAGATAAGTAATCAATTAATCATTCAATATGTCTATGTGTTGTTTGATTATATCTTGTTCTTGTCTTTTAATTAACATGCTAGGCTAGATTTATCTTGTGTTTGCTTAGATCTAATAAAACCTAACTATTGATTATTGGTTGTTGGTGTGTTATTAATTGTATTGGATGATTGTTTATCGATGTTAGGCTTAAGAAAACTAGCTAACCTCCTATACGGTAACTTGCTTGAACGTCTTAAGAAACATGAACCAATGCGTACTATGGTTTTTATGGTTGTATTTAATGCATGAGCGAATTCTAGTGATCCCATGTTAGGAGCTTCTTAGCCGGCTCGACATAGGAGTGAAGTAGGAGCTTGTAGAGTTGGGGAAGTACGTACGCCACCCCACGATTGGTATTAAGGAATACACCCATCATCCACGCAATTAATGCACACTAATCAACCGGTAAAAGATAGTTAGGGAGTAAGAAATCTAAGTAAACACATTTCTCTCCATATAAGTTCCACAACCTTTTTATTTTCAGTCATTTTATTTTATTTGCAATTGTAGTTATTTGGGTTAGTTGACTAGCAACTAATTCCGCCCACTCCTTCAAACCCGAGATTTTACTTGCTTTCCAAAAAATATAAAAATACAAAAAGAATCTTCCCTCACCCTTAGACCTATTAGAGTAGTTTTTCAATCCTAACGACACTATTCCCCTAGAGAACGATCAATCCCCCGGTACTTGCCACTTCACTATACTACATCGGTCAAGTACACTGCCTGGTGGGGATTGCAAGCCTCTTGAGATCCCTCGAGAGGTAAAACCTGTTGTAAGGTCGCAAAACCACGCATCAAGTTTTTGGCGCCGCTGCCGGGGAGTAGTTATTGCTTAGGTTGAAATTTTATTTTTATTAGGTCTACTAACAAGATTCCTATCAAGTGAGATTTTTTCTTTTTATTTTGTAGCTTTCTCGTAGTCTATCTTTTCTTTGTGATTTTGTTTGTAATTTGCTTCAAATGGACTTTTCACTTAGACTTCTAAGATTGCAAGATATGGTTGAGTGGCTAGAGCACCAAGAAGTTCAAAATACCTCATTTAGAGACACCTATGAATCATATGAGCCTTCACCTAGGATAGATTCTTATGAACAACCTCCATGTTTAAGATCTCGTTTTAGTGAGGCCAATAGGAAATGCGACCTAGTTTGCCAAGGAATTATGGAGAGAGCCGAAGCAATAAACCATAAGTTGGATGAAGCGCTAGGTTTGTTATCATCACTACCTAAGAAAACAATTGATGAGGATATAGGTGATCTTGACACGTGGAATGATGAGGTAAACACCATAAGCCCACAAAATACTCAACCATCATTTGAGGCACACACACCGCCCGTGACTTACCCGAAAGATGTAGAAGAAACTTTAGGAATTCCGATGGAGGTAGAACCCTTGGAACAAGCACCACTAGAGGATATAGGTTTGAATACTTGTAATGATAACCTTACCCTTAGTTCTAGGGAATTTCCTAGTGTTGATGAGCCGGTACCTCAACCTTTACACAAATTTTCATCCTTAGATTTACATCTAGGAGACAAAAGAGGAACCGACCCACCCATAAACCAATATTATCCGGGTAGTTTTAGGATGAAGGAAGCCATTCACTCACCCCCTTCACCTCACGTGGCATATTTCCACCCTAAGGGTGTGTATCGCTACTTCCACCCACACTTAATCCTAAGTGTAGGGAAAACCTCCCCTATTTCCGTTAAATAAGGGTAGAGTCAGGCTCGTGACTCGAACAAAAACAAGCGCTTCTTGGGAGGCAACCCAAGCTTTATTTGTTTGTTTGTTTGTTTGTTTGATTTTATTTGTTTCCGTATGCAAGTTTAATTGTTATTGTTTGTGCTCATGTTTCAAAGTAAATTGTGAAAATGCTTTATTTTGTTTTTAACTTCGTCTTAACTACATATAAAAGGTATTTTGCAAAAGATAAGTGTAAGGGAATCCAAATTTGTTTACAAGAACAAGATTGAACATGAATCACAACAATATTAAATGAGCATGCATACTAGTAATTGTTTGAGTCAAATGCTTGTATCGAGTCATAATGATGTTTTGCAGGAATTCCAGGAAGTAAGGTATAGGTTTTTCCAGAAATTTTCCGGAAACTTAACATGAGAATTCTGTCAGATCATTTCTGACGGCGTCAGGCCTTACAACCTGACGGCGTCAGGTTTTAATTTTCTGAAATTTTTGAAAGTTTTGTTTTTCTTCCGGAATCATAAAATGCTTTATTAAATCTCTAACTTATAAACTCCAGGAATCTGCAAAATAATCATTCCACAAGCATTATATCCTTATATAGATTTATCCCGCCGTTGTTATGTAGGTTTTCGTGTTTGTTTTCTCAGGTTTAACAGGTTATTTTGGACAAGGAAATGTATGTGGAATCTAGCTTTTGGCGATGCATTAGTCTTGGAGCGTCAACATTACCTTGGAAGAAGATCTAATCATGTTACCTCTTTATTCACCGAGCGAATCAGGGGAGTATTTGATTTCATTCTTTTACCTTATTTACTTTTACATCTTGTTATTTGAACATTGGGGACAATGTTCATCTTAAGTGTAAGGGGGGGTAAAATACGATACCTTAGAGAATGCTATTACGCTTGATTTTTCGTTTGTTTAATGGTAGATGTGTAATAAAACTGAGAGAAATACCTGTTAAGGCAATTTTAGTGCAAAATTTAAAATTTTTTACAACATATAGGAGTGAAACTTCAGTCTTAATGAGCGTCTCACGGATAGGAGTTATATGACTAGCACAAAACCGTACCACTAAAAAATTTTCCAACCCCAAATATGTGAGGTTCGCCCCTAGAATTGGTAGGAAAAGCATTTATGCTATGATGTGTGTACCGGTAGCACTTAGATTCTAGAACTTGCGTTAGGACCATTCCGAGGCCACAAGTGAGACTACATTCGTGTAGTTAGGTTTACTACATGATAAGAGGCATTAGGATTAACCCATTGTTTTACACCTGTGTTTTTGTTATAATTACATTGGCTACATTGGTCAAGTAATTCTCCCACACCCTTTACGTTGTACTCAATTTTAGTACACGATACCCCTAGTACACCCCTCAGAGCCTATCTTTTCGTTTCTAACTTTAAGCATTTTACTTAAAGGAAGAATTTGTTTACACCCCACTTAAATGTACACCCAAATCGCCTTAGCCTACCTTGTATGCACTCATTTTTAGTGCATTATTGTGACAACATTTGTTTAAACCCCAAGTTAATTATCTAATTGATTACATGGTTGCTAAGTCGAGTCATATTCTTGTACATATTGTTTTGGGACGATTGGGACTCATGGGTAAAGTACTAGTGTAATGGAGTAATGGGGAAGAACAACATTATTACCCCCATATGTGCTAAATATTTTAAAAGTACTCCAAGTGTTTCGATTATCTTAATTCGAGTCGATAGAATAGTAATTGTAAAGTTATGTAAAAGTTCAAGTGTAAGGGGAATGCAACGCCCCTATGATGTATTATTTTGGATGGTAGGGCAAGAGTGTATGAAAAAAAAAATGAGAAAAAGAAAAGTAGAAAAAACATACGGACTACCATCCCGTTTCATTTTATGTTTATTTTATCTTTTTGTTATTTCTTTCATTAGCTTAAGTCGAGTCTAGTCTTGGCTTAGCAACGCCATATTGTACATGTAATTAATCAAGATCTTTAACACGCCACCAGTAAAATATCCTTTATCCAACAAAACCGTGTTTATCATATCCCGACACCTAACGTTATAACCCGTTTAAAAGCCCTCTTTGAGAGTTTATCTTAGGTGCTTACGCCTAGTGGAGGAGGTTTTTGATCCTTTCCCAAGCCTATGGTAATCTATTTGCTATGACAGGTAGTGAGAGATATTATCCGTTTTCATTTATGAGATATACTTTTATGACACCTGAGAGATGTGAGTATCTAAACACTACTTGTGAGGTGCTAGTTTGTAATCTCCGTGCTTATTATGATTAAAGTGGAACGACTATTTGTTGTAATTACTTTTATATTAGCATTAAATGACCCCTAACTTGTATTTTGATTAGAATAAAAGCGCATTTGCTTGAGGACAAGCAAATCTCAAGTGTAAGGGTATTTGATGAAGCGAAAAGTGTACCGCTTTTGGGGGGTCATTTAAGCCCTAAATCATATTTATTTGATCAAATATTGCCCTAAATCGTTCCTTTTGTCATTTTAGGTACTTTGGAGAAGAAATCTGGAAAAGGAAGCATTTTGGACGTTTTTGGAGCATAAAAGTGAAGAAAACGACAAAGTCTCCAAAATCTGCTGGAAAGTACCTGTGACGGCGTCAAGCCCTAGTGTGACGCCGTCAGCTCTTGATAAGCCAGAGAGGATTTTGGAAGATTAAAGGGGGACGGCGTCAAGAAGGTCGTCAAGCCTTGATAAGCCAGAGAGGATTTTGGAAGATTAAAGGGGGACGGCGTCAAGAAGGCCATCAAGAAACCCTAACCGCGGCGAGGTGACGGCGTCACGACCCAAAGGGTGACGCCGTCAGATCTGTTTTCCTATATATACTTTCATAATTTTTAGTCATTGGTGTGCAACTTTGTGAGGAGAAACCCTAAGACGAATTTTCTGCCATTTTTAAGGGTTTTATACCCTTAGATCTCCCATGTTTAATTGAAGATAAGTAATCAATTAATCATTCAATATGTCTATGTGTTGTTTGATTATATCTTGTTCTTGTCTTTTAATTAACATGCTAGGCTAGATTTATCTTGTGTTTGCTTAGATCTAATGAAACCTAACTATTGATTATTGGTTGTTGGTGTGTTATTAATTGTATTGGATGATTGTTTATCGATGTTAGGCTTAAGAAAACTGGCTAACCTCCTATACGGTAACTTGCTTGAACGTCTTAAGAAACATGAACCAATGCGTACTAAGGTTTTTATGGTTGTATTTAATGCATGAGCGAATTCTAGTGATCCCATGTTAGGAGCTTCTTAGCCGGCTCGACATAGGAGTGAAGTAGGAGCTTGTAGAGTTGGGGAAGTACGTACGCCACCCCACGATTGGTATTAAGGAATACACCCGTCATCCACGCAATTAATGCACACTAATCAACCGGTAAAAGATAGTTAGGGAGTAAGAAATCTAAGTAAACACATTTCTCTCCATATAAGTTCCACAACCCTTTTATTTTCAGTCATTTTATTTTATTTGCAATTATAGTTATTTGGGTTAGTTGACTAGCAACTAATTCCGCCCACTCCTTCAAACCCGAGATTTTACTTGCTTTCCAGAAAATATAAAAATACAAAAAGAATCTTCCCTCACCCTTAGACCTATTAGAGTAGTTTTTCAATCCTAACGACACTATTCCCCTAGAGAACGATCAATCCCCCGGTACTTGCCACTTCACTATACTACATCGGTCAGGTACACTGCCTGGTGGGGATTGCAAGCCTCTTGAGATCCCACGAGAGGTAAAACCTGTTGTAAGGTCGCAAAACCACGCATCACTCCTCAACAACTATAATAATTGAAGACTGAAGACCTAGACTGAAGAATCTGAAGTCTGAAAGAAAGGCGGGACTAGGCGGGAAGAGTTTGAAAAGATAAAGAGAAGTCTTTATCGGGCCAATGTTAAACTTTCCCTAAACGGCTTGAAGACAAGAAATGTTATCACCGACACTCGGAAAGCAGTTTTAACCTATTCCCAAAATAGATTCTTGGAACTGACAAAATACTGTTGTACTTTGTACAGACTAGCTAGGTTATTCTTTTTGTATTTTTAGTCATGGGTGCTCTTTTATACTTGTGTATAAACAGGATCATAAGGGGGAAAAGTGGATAAGTTTTGTGCATTAAAAGCTTAGACTTTTACAAAATCACTTTTCTCCTCCAAAGAGCAACCTAGTCCCTGAGATAGCTCAGTGGTTCTTTTATAGTTGCCACTCAAGAATAACTTGAGCGTAGCGAGGAGAACATACCATACCTTGTTTATTCAATCCCAAGTGTTTATTCCGCAAACACTTGGGTATAGATTCTTTTGATTAATTTTTAATAAGAATTTAAACGTTGAAAACTTTTGTTTTTATCTTTACGTTTTACTTATTTGTTATAATTAGTCAATACATTAAATCAGTCATGGAACACAATTCAATTAACTTTGTAGTTATTTCTACTTGTGTAACGGGTACAACAAGTGGTATCAGAGCCTCTGGTTTGTAAAATCTTTTCAAAAACTAAAGAGTGCTCAAGGTTTTTAAAACCAAGATCCTACTATGGATGATATTGATGTGCCCCAGCTTGTCGACAAAAAGGGAGGTAGCTATTCAGCTGTTGCTTTCAGACTTGAAGCTGGAAAATTTAGCAAGTGGAAAAAGCGTATGCTTTGCTACTTGACTGGTATGGAACCATACTACATCACTTGTATCAATGAAGGTCCTTATGTCCCTAAGACTGCTGAAGGGTTACCTAAACCTGAAGCTCAATGGACCATTGATGAGAGAAGGGTGGTCAATCAAGACCAGCGCCTGAAAAGCATCATTATATCTTGTCTTCCTGATGATATAATGGAATCAGTCATTAACTGTACATCAGCCAAACAAACTTGGCTTGACTTGGTTCATAGCTTTGAAGGTCCCTCAGATACCAAGGAAAACAGGATCATGGATGTGAAACTTGAGTATAAAACTTTCAGGGCAAAAGACTCTGAAAGTGTCTCTCAGACCTATACCAGATACAAGTCCCTAATAAATGAATTATCAAATGATGGTGTAGTTTTGTCTAAGCATGAGATAAATGTTGGCTTTGTCAACAGTATCCCTGAGAAGTGGTTACACTTCTCTCAGGGCCTCAGGAATGCTAACCACATTCAGACCCTTGAGCTCCCTGAGATCTATGGGAAGTTTTTCTATGAGGACAATTTAATCTCTAGGAGATACCCTGGCTCAAAGAAAGCTCTTGAGACCAAAAAGGCCCTGACTATCTCACCCACATCAACTGCCTTTTATTCTAATGGTATTGTGCAGGATTTCCAAGAGGATTCTGATGATGAAGTTGATGAAAGAACTAGTGATGAGTACCTAAATGACTTACATTTAGAATTTCAAGAAAGGGCACTCCTTGCTAATTTAAAACGTTTTATCAAAAGAAATCAGTCAAACTTTACAAAAGCTAAAGCAAATGAAACCACTGAATGTTTCAAATGTGGTAAGAAGGGTCATTTTGCTAAAGACTGTTTTTCAAAAACAACTTCAGAACCCTCATATAAATTTTCTGGAAATAGTTCTTCTTCAGGAACTAGCAAGTTTCAACCTAAAATGCTTCAGTCTTTTCAACAATTTCCAAACAATACTGTTCAAAATGGTCAAAAAGACTTCGAAGCTAAATAGAGGAAAGCTAAGGCTAAACTTGCTCTTCTTGAGGCCATTTCCTCAGTTTCTCAGGCTGCTTAAACTTCCAAACCTGTTCAAACAAATAACAAGGTTCTTGTAGCTGAAGCCTATGACTGGGATGAATAAGATGTCTCCTCAGATGATGAAGAAGTTTGAGTGAGTGCACTGATGGCACTTTCAGATAGTGATCAGCTGGCTGTTGGGAAAAGCCATGCAAGGAATGGAGAGTGGGTCAATATAACCATGAAAAATGTAAATATTTTACTTTCTATGGATGATGATTCTGATTGGCAATCTTACATGAATTACATTAGTGTTGATCTTAAATTTGTTGAAGAGCAAAGACTGAATTTGTTTTTAAAATATAATAATCTTTTTCAAGAATTAAATAAGTGTAGAGATGAATTACTTGTTCTTAAACAAGCCAAGCTTGAAGCTGTTACACTTCAAATTCAGAACTCTGAAATTTTGAAACAAAATCAAGCTCTCCAAACTGAGCTTAACAAAGAAAAGGTTGTCATTGAAAGCTGGACGAAAAAGAATCCTAAAGTCTATGAAACTGTGAGTCTTATTCCTAGTGAGAACAAGAAAGTCATAGGAAAAGACCAACTCATTGAATCCCCCAATGAGAGTCACAGTGAAGAGGCCTTTATTCCAGGTAGCATATCTTTTGAGCAAGAGATGACACCCAAGTCAAATGACTGGATTGTCAGAAACAACCCAATCAGTAAGTTAGCTAACTTTAAGACTGGGAAAATCTTGCATGCTGAAAGCCATGCCATAAAAGATATGCTAGGACTCACTGATAACCTTAGTATTACTAAGCCTGTCAAAGAGTCTGAATCAGAATCTCGAACACCACTCCCACCTCTGAAAGTCCTTTAGGGAGCTGCACCATGTTCAAACCTCACACCATTAGTCTACTCTCAGCATTCTCCAAAGGAGAAGCCATGAATGGGAAAAACCATCCTGAAAAGGCAAATACCTGAAGTCTCAGTGCCTACTGATGACTCAACAACTTCAGTCCCTTCTGAAGTAAAAACAAAAAGCCCTGACTCAATGTATGATCAGTTGGCTGAGCTTGCCAGGAAGGTGAGTGAGAAGATTGAATATTCTGAGAAGCCTTCTCAATCTAAGATGAAGGAACCCAAATCAGCTTCCTCAAGCACCACCAAACCAAAACCCTCAAAACCTCTACAAAGGTGTGAGCTGTTTCACAATACATATCATTCCACTGATGATTGTTTTAGAATCCTTTACTACATGATATGCAAAAAGGAAGATCACATGACCTTTGATCACCAGTCGTACACAACCACTTCAAAGATTTCAAACTTTAAAGCACAGGCTTTTAAGTATCCCTCTGATTCTAAGCAGAAACAGAAACAAAAGGCTAAGCCTTTTTCACCTTGCCCACATTATGGCTTCAATGACCACCTTTCTGAGGATTGTCTAATGGACACCAGCTGTGACATATGTGGAGATCCCACTCATGACACCTCAGGACATGAGAAAGTCATTCATACCGGAAGAGGAATCACCAAGTCATCCTCTCAGTCTACTGAGTCCACCTCTGCAATAAAATGCAAAATCTGTGGTAGCTTAGTTCATTTAACCTCTGACCATGCATCAATTGTTACTTTTAAAAAGGCCATTAAAGCCAAGCCCTCCAAGAAGATGGGTCCTAGAAAGAACTAACTCAGTTTACCATTTGTGTAGAGACATGCCAGGGAGCCAGTTTGGCATCTAGATAGTGGATCTTCAAGGAGCATGACTGGTGTGAAAGAATATCTGCACAAATATGTTGAGGAACCTGGACCCAAGGTGGTATTTGCTGATAATTCATCATGTCTCACTGAAGGTTATGGTTCAGTAAACTGTAGTGGTATACTCTTTACTAGGATAGATTATGTCAATGGTCTTAAATACAATTTAATCAGTGTTAGTCAACTATGTGATGTTATATACATAATTAGTTTGATGATAAGCAAGGTACCATCTTCAATGCAAATAAGGAAGTAGTCCTCATTGCACCAAGAAGACAAGATGTTTATGTGCAAGACATGTCCACTCTAACTCAGAATGGAACTTGTCTCTTTGCTAAAGCCACTGAAACTCTCAACTGGATTTGGCATAAGAGACTCTCCCATCTGAACTTCAGAAACATAAACTATCTTGCCAAACAAAACAAGTTCCTTGGCTTACCATCACTTGTGTTTTCAAAGGATAAACCCTACTCTGCCTTTGAAAAAGGTAAACATCATAAAGCATCCTTTAAAACCAAACAAAACTTTTCCATTAAGAACTGCCTTCATCTTCTTCATATGGATCTCTTTGGGACCATCTGTCCTAGATCCATTAACCATGAGAAGTATACTCTGGTCATTGTGGATGAATACTCAAGATACACTATGGTTTACTTCCTGACCAAAAAGAGTCAGGCAGCTGGAACAATCATGTCCTTTGTCAGGAACATTAAGAATCAGAATGACATAAAGGTAAAACAAATCAGGACTGACAATGGGACTGAGTTCAGAAACCATGAACTTGAATGTTTCTGTGATGAGAAAGGTATTTCCCAAAACTTTTCCTCTCCTTACACACCTGAACAAAATTGTCTTGCCGAAAGGAAAAATAGAACACTCATTGAAGCTGCTAGGACAATGCTAAATGGATCAATCCTATCCAAACACTTTTGGACCGAAGCAGTCAAAACTGCCTGTTACACACAAAACAAATCCATCATTGTCAAGAGACATAGCAAAACTGCTTATGAGTTATTCAAGGGAAGAATCCCTGACATCAGCTATATTCATGTCTTTGGGTGTCCTGTGTTTATTCATAATCACAAGGATCACTTAGGGAGATTTGATGCTAAGGCAGATGATGGATACTTCCTTAGATACTCTCTTGTCTCTAAAGCCTTCAGGGTGTTCAATACAAGGAGATAGCAAACTGAGGAAACATTCCATGTTACCTTTGATGAGAGTACTGAAGCAATTGGATTCTCAAACACCTCAGTGGAAGAGATAGGTATTGATGACTCATCAAGATATCCTCCTGATGAATATCATCCTGATAGTAATCCTTCCACTCAGTATCAAGCAAATGCGGATATCTCCTACTACATCATCCCTCACAACATCCCTCACCCAACCATCACTGAGTTTGTTGAAGCACAGACAAGTACTGATGCAATCAATCTGTCTGAACAAAGTGCTCAGGAACCAATCAATCTTGGTGATCAACCAACCCAGTCAGACACTCAAGATCCTGAAGATCATCAAGTATCTACACCAGAACCTGCACCTCCACCCAATCAGGCCTCCATAAGTTCTAATCAGTATCCAAGACCTCAGGACAGTTGGACTAGGTCTCAAGATATAGAACTTGTCAATATAATTGGAGAGCCTATTGAAGGCATGCTTACTAGAAGCATGGCTGCAAAACTAAGATCAGCCTCAGCCAATGAATGCTTGTTTGTGGACTTCATTTCCACAATTGAACCCAAAAGTGTCAAAGAAGCACTTAAACATCCTAGTTGGGTTCAGGCTATGCATGATGAACTGGAACAATTTGACAGAAATAAGGTAATGACCTTGGTCAAATATCCTCACGATGTTACAGTCATTGGCATGAAATGGGTGTTCAAAAATAAATCTGATGAAAATGGCATAGTCATAAAAATAAGGCCAGACTTGTTGCCAAAGGCTACAATCAACAAGAAGGCATTGACTATGAAGAGACATTTGCACGAGTCGCAAGGATGGAAGCCATCAGGATCTTCCTTGCATTTGCAACCTACATGAACTTCAAAGTGTACCAAATGGATGTAAAAAGTGCATTCTTAAATGGTTCACTGAAAGAAGAAGTTTATGTTCAATAACCTCCTGGATTTGAAAGCAGTGCGTTTCCTGACTATGTCTGCAAGCTTGACAAAGCCCTTTATGGACTGAAACAAGCTCCTAGGCCATGGTATGAAACTCTTTCGGCCTTCCTCATCCAAAACAAATTTGTCAGAGGCAAGATAGACAACACATTGTTTATCTATATGACAAATGATGATGTCATACTTGTACAAGTATATGTTGATGACATCATATTTGGCTCAACAAGTTATAAACTTTGCAAACAGTTTGAAAAACTGATAGCAAAGAAATTTGAAATGAGCATGATGGGAGAACTCACTTACTTCCTTGGACTGCAAATCAAGCAGACTGATAAAGGAACCTCTATCATTCATGAGAAGTACACCAGAATCCTACTGAAAAAGTATGAGCTCAGTGAATGTGCCTCAGTCAAAACTCCCATGGTTCCTCCAAACAACCTTGGTCCAGACCTTGCTGGTAAACCAGTCAATCAAACTCTATTTAGAGGAATCATTGGGTCACTGATGTATCTACTCGCATCAAGGCCTGATATCCAATTCTCAGTCTGTTTGTGTACCAGATATCAATCTGACCCAAGGGAATCACATCTCACAGCTGTGAAAAGGAGCCTCAGGTACCTGAAAGGTACTCCAAGTCTTGGATTGTACTATCCAAAATGCTCAGGCTTTGATCTCAAAGGATACTCAGACTCTGAGTATGCTGGATGCAACATGGACAGAAAAAGCACTTCAGGCTCCTGCCAATTCCTTGATGGAAAACTAGTCTGTTGGAGTGGTAAGAAGCAACAATCAGTTGCCATGTCCTCATCAGAAGTTGAATATGTTGCAACAGCTAGTTGTTTTGCAAATGTACTATGGATGAAAATTCAACTCAGTGACTATGGAATCCATTACAAGATGGTTCCCATCTTTTGTGATAACACAAGTGCAATTGCTATCTCAAACAACCCTGTTCTTCATCAGAGATCCAAGCACATTGATATCAGATATCATTTCATCAGGGACCATGTCATGAATGGTGACATTGAATTACACTTCATTCCCACTGAATATCAGCTAGCTGATATATCCACCAAACCCTTAGATGAACCAACTTTCACAAGACTGAAAGTTGAATTGGGAATGTTGGATATTGAGAATCAGTCCACTGATTGAATCCATCCAACAAAGTGTAAATTCTGAAAACCTCAGGTCCTTGACTAAATGTGTCTCTCAGTGAATAAGATCACTGAATAACCTACCCTGAACCCCTCACTGAATAAAAAGTCATTAAGGGGCCTCAAGATGACATTCAATGCTAAACTTAATGCCTTAAGTAACTAGTTAGTAAATGTCCGAGGTTGGTAACTGAATACCTATTTAATATAGGAATATATGTTCTTTTGCCTTCTGGCATATACATCTTGGGCCCCCACTTCCCACTTGGCATTCAATGCCTCTCCTCACACATAATATATATGTGATGATGTAACTCTGCAAAAACACTCTTGTAGATGGTACAACTGTTCACCTGGCAGTTGCGCGAAACCCTGGATAGTGGAAGTGGTGGCATTTAATGCGGATCCCAAAAGTTTATACAAAATAGTTTTTAAACTTAGAGAAAAATACGCTATAGTGCCAAACACCACCACCTCTTCACTTCCTTATAAATACCCGCAAAGAAAATAAAACACACACGCTTTGAAAGTTTTTTTATAATCAAACTCTTGCCCTTTTTGCTTAAAAATATGTGTGTTCTTTGTCTCTAAACCCAGACCTTTTTCTTTGCATAACCAAGACCACCTTTACAATGGCTGCTTCTAAAGCTATAACCTACGCCCCTAATGTGGAATTCCAGCTAGAGGGCGTGGATTTGACCAAGAACAATGTCGTAGGGAATTTCGCCTACCCAAAAAAATTTCTGGCGTATAAGGATATAGTTAAATACCTACAAAACTGCTTCCTTTCTACGGCATTCACCAAAACACCCCCCAGTCATATACGATGACTACTTAAGGGAGTTCTAGCGTACAGCAGTGGCAACCAGCCCTGATGACATCAAGGAAACCATAATCACATTCTCAGTGATGAATCGTAGAAAGACCCTCTCCCTAAATTACCAAACTTTTATCAAGACCACAGGTCTTGATATCGCTGAGAACTTCGACCCTCAGCCCACTGATGCAGAAGTAAAAGCCGAATTGCTTTTACTTGGGCCACATGACAAACTACACCCTGATGTGGCCCCAGGGACTTTAATGGCCAAAGCCCCCATCATCAAGACTTGGTTTCCTGCTGTCTGGAGGATCCAGATGACCTTTGTCATTCAAGTCCTTTATCATTCAAGTCCTTGGTGGCAATAAATCCTCCACGGAGCAATTGAACACATCACAACAAATGATTGTGTTCAGCCTCCTGGAGGGTAGAAAAATAGATGTTGGAGAGATAATCTTGAGAGACCTCGTAGCCAAGCTATCAGGGAAATCTAGGCAAAGACACATGTCTTACCCTAGGTTCATTTCTTGTGTGCTTCAGGACTTATTAGGCTCCGAGTATGTTAGACAAAATGTCCAGGGATCTAACCCTAATGTCTTACACAAGGCAAACTACTCGAGAGACCTCACTGAGGTTACACCAGTTACCCTGACCACATACATGTTGATGTTCATTCAGGGTCAAGAATCTATATCTCCTGTGCCTTCTCCTTCCAAGAAGGAGAAGAAGAAGAAGAAGGCAGGGTCCAGGAAGGTGGTTCAACCCAAACCACTCGCCACTGAGACTTCTGCCTCAAAGTCTCAAAAAAGGCAACCAACGGCCAAGACCACTGAGACACCCACAGTTGAGACCCCATTGGCCACACAACAACCGCCAACAGAAGGTACTGAGAAATCATCCTCAGTGTCCTCGGGCAAACCCTCTCCTCAAGGCTCTGCGGACAAATACAAGTCAGTGCGGTCAGGAACCTTCCAACTCTCACATCCCGATGAAGGCATTCATCAATCACCACCTTTAACTGAGGGAGTACAGGGTCCTATACCCTCAATAGAGCAGCACCATTTTGCTGAGAAGGGGACCCACACCCTCTCACATCCCGTTTACGACTTTGACAGATCACAGTCAGAGTCTCAGGGAGTACTGGCCCCTAAATCTTCATTAGGGCAGCACAACCTTGGTGGAAAGGGGGGCCTCAACATACAACTTCCCATTTATGGTCCTGAGCAATCACACTCAGGGTCTCAGGGAGAAACGGTCCCTATATCCTTGTTAGGGCAGTACAACCCTGGTGAGAAGGGGGACCTCAACACCACATTGCCTAGTAATAGTACTGGAGAACACCCACCAGTCCTTGAAGGCACTCAAGAGGACAAAGACTCAGGGGGCATACGACCACCCGCTGATACGGAACCTAAAACCCCCCACGGTGGATCCAGTCTCTCAGGAACTGACTTCGTGGACCAGGCAGAGAAAACCCACTCTGTTCACTTGGAGGGGTCAGGACCTGGCCACAATGAAGGCGAGCCCTCTTTTGAGGGGGAGCCGGATTCATCCAAGGTTTCAACTCTGGCAGATCTTGAAAGGCTGCTAAATAAAGAGTCAGAAGAGGAGATGGTCGATTTTGGAGATGAAGGCGTTTTTGGTGTTGGGGATGACATGGAGACTGACACTTATAACTCTCCTCAGCACACTGAACAACCACCATCATCTCCTCCTCCTGAGCAACAAGAACCCCAAAACAACACCTCATCATCATCATCATCAGGCAACTTGATACGGTCGTTGAGTACGCGGACAGTTTTAAAATTTGTATTCCCGTTAGATAAAAGAGTCACTTGAGGACAGATGACAATTCGATCTTCCGGAGTCGTATTCCACGGCGAGATTTGAATTGAAAATTACGTTTATGTCTTTTGTTAATGCTTGATTGTCAAATATTTTTTGTTTTGGTTTTTAGGGAAAAATTAAACACTATTTTAAAACAACTATTTTAAACTATTTAAAAGTAGACTACGACTAACGATAATAAAATAAAGATAAGAATATGATATTAAAATATATGCTTGCCAAGTATGGTGAAAAGATCATTAAGTGTGAATTATCGTTTAAGCTCGTTTAATTAATACCCGTCAAAATAAATCATTTTCTCACAACATTGGCTTATATTGAAAACAATCAATTTTCTTGGTAAAAATTATTAGATCTAAATAATCAATTTTTCTAACGGCTTTTGCCCGTTAAAACAACCAACTAAAAAGATCCACAAATAATCCTAAAATTATTAATCAACAACCTTTGAATACCCGTTTAAAAAGGAATATTTTCTCACAACGTTGGTTTATATTGAAAACACTTCTTTTTACCAAGGTAAAATCTATTTGGTTTAGATAATTAGTTACCTTTACGGCTTTTGCCCGTAAAAGTTACTAAAAACCAAAAACAAGTAGACCAAAGGTTATCAACTAATAATTTCTAACGTTTCACACTTAATTGCACAATTCACCCGACACTTAACAAGCATATAACAAGATCTACTCACTACTCATATTAATTAAGCTAACAATACAAAATAATCCAACATTAATAAGCATATTTCTACACTAAATATTTAAACTAAATTAATTAAGAGTGAAAAAGGTAAGAAAATAGAACCCGATCTAACGCGACGAGAATAATAAACCACCCGATTTTATAAACTTATCAAACCCCAAAGTTTATTCCTTTATTAGCTTGTATTTATCCAAATAATCAATAAAGTTAGAAACTTTATTCACTATTTAGATTAATAGAAACAAAGAAAGCTATAAACTTTGGTTAGTAAATATGCTTATAAAACCCATAAGCTCCTCGCCTTATGATGAGTTGAATGAGAGACAAAGAAAAATCAAAACTTTATTAGGAATAAGCAATAATAATGACCAATTAAGCTATGGAAGAGCTTATTGGTTGAGAAAACTACAAACTTTTAAAATTAATAAGCTAAAAACTAATAAAGTCGAAAACTTTTTAAACTAGAAGTTGTAGATCTAGAGTGATAATCAAATGGATAGCTTTTAATAAAAGAAAAACTAATAAAAATCGAATATTTTTGGTTTTTTTATAAAATAATTTGTAAAACAAATAGTAGATCTAAGTTTATCAAAGCATTTAAAACAAAGTAGTAAAAGAGTATTTATTAAGGAAACTAGATCTAAATAAGCTACAATAATCTATTATGCTAAAATAGATTTTTAGATGAAAGAAAAAAAACAAAAGAAAGAGATGAGAAGAATAGAATAAAAACTAAGTAATAAACATCTTTTTCATTAATAAGCTAGAAAAGTTTTACAAATAAGCACTAGTGAATAAGCTAAAAGATATTAAACCTTAATAAGCTAAAAGAAAAAGAAAAAAAACAAAGAAAAAGAAAACTGCTACTCTAGAAAAAATACAACTGTGTGTAAAAAATGCGGAGAGAATGATCGCTTCTCTCGGATCTGGTGATATTTATAAGCCTCATCATTGGCCTTCTCGATTCTTCCTCCAACCGAATGACAGCTCAATAAATGTGTGAATCTGGTCTTCATAGCGTCTAGATACATAAATCCGAAATACATCATGGCCACGTGTAAGAAGGAGACTGGCTGCAGCATTTGTTAATGGAGCGAGTGGTATAGGAGCAGAAGCCAAACGCGCTTGTGGGAATTATTTTAGGCAATTGATCCTCACGTGGTGGCAACAATAGAAGCAAATCAATATTTATTTATTTTTCTCTTATGCTTGTCACTTAGCAATAGGAGACAAGTGTGACACATACGTGATATGTCAAAATCAATAATTGTGGACTTAAAATAGGCAATTGATTTGTTTCTTCTAGTAAGGCTCACGTGGCCTTCAAATCGATTTTATCACTTTTTTTTTTCTTTTTCTTTTTCTTTTGGACCATGCTCATTCATCCGAATTTGCCCCTGAACTAGCGCCACATTTCATCTTTAGTCCTTGTCTTCTTTAAAACTTCATATGAATTAAACACCTTTGGTCCCTCATCGTTCTTTATGTTTAATTCATTGGTCCGTGAAATAAATAATCTTTATATCAATTGCCCAACTTTAACCTCTGGACTACAATTTCTATTAAATATTGGGCCACTTGGCTTCGTTCCGGCTTCGGCTTTTGAATCTCATTCCAAATCTCGTGCCCGTTTTTGTCGTTTTCTCTTGATATTTGTCCATTTTTACAATATCCATCTCTACACAATCATAAACACAAAAACACAAAATATTTGGCATAATTGGTTAGTTTTTGGTCTATTTGGGTCTGGTTTTGGTCGAGAAAAGGTGTGTATTTTAGCACATACCAAAATTCCCCCAGACTAAGCTATTGCAATGTCCTCATGCAATGTTATAAAAACACGTTTTTGAAACCGAAAATTTCCAATCTCTTTTTACTAACTTTGAGAAGTAGCAAAATTTTCAAAAGAGATCAAGAAATCTTAAGTTCTAAAAACTCCCCGATTTTCCATTTTATTCTATTTTTGTATTTTTCTTATTATTCATGCGACGGCTTTGTTGACAATCATTATTTTTCGATAACTTTTAGGGTCTTCGAGTAGGAAACACGACTCATAAAGAAGTGACCATACGGATAAAATTCGTCGTCCCCGATTTTTCACGAGTCCCCAAACTAAGCTTAAAAACGAAATCATTGTCATTTACAAGTTAGATTGCCAACACTACTCAGAAAGCTAATTGTGGACTCCCTGTTCCCAAATTCCTATTTTCCACTATTTATTTTATTTTTGGTGAGAAATGAATTTCTTCAAATTCTCATTTCGATAATTTTTAGTCCGATAAAGATACCTAGTTTAGACGCTAAGTAGTTTCCAAACCTTCCCTCGAAAACCGTTGCATACAAAAATGAGGTCCACATCAAGGTCTCTGATTTAACACGATTTTGAGGATATCCCTTTTATTTGCGACCGAAACAACTCATCTACGAGTCCAGAGACAGAAGCCTTTATTAGGATACCCCCGGAGTCGAAGTTTGGCATTTTTAAAACATTATTAAGCACATTAACGTATTTAATCCTTAGCCCTTTATAACAATCACAACATCGGCTGCGAACCGGCAAGATGTGATAGTCTATTATGACCTTGGAATTTTTCCTCTGCCTTTATTAGAAGTCTACAACATCGGCTGCGAACCGGCAAGATGTAGAAAACTTTTTATGGCTTTGGATTATTATTATACATTATCATATTAATTAATTATTTGCCAAACCCCAAGTCCTACGGCTTTTATAACAATCCCAACATCGGTTGTGAACCGGCAAGATGGAATAGTCTATTACACCGTAACACTGACAGTACCTTGATGTGTACCCAACTTTCATAAGCAAGAATTCTCTAAGGAAGAAATAAAAACTAATTATCGCCAAAACTAAAATAGCTTTAATTATTCCTAGATTACTATTATTGAGTGAAACAAGCTTATGGGAACAAAAAGCCACAAGTAACTTTGATGAGCTCTAAAGAGATCCAACTACTCCACGTTTAGCAATCTAACTTATAAACGACTCTATCATTTCTCGTTCTTCACAAATTTAAAATCTTAAATAATAAGATCCGCGAATGCTTAGCCAAATAATCAAGCCATGCATATATAAAGTCGAATACGGGAACTTGCAAACTCTTAAAAAGAATTCGCGTTTTCTAGCTCCTTGTGTAAAAGACTAGCACGAGCTTATAGATTATAAACGGTTAAGGGAACAAGCTAGGGCTCAACACGCCCGATCAAGTCAGAATTTTATTCCTACTCTCACCAGCGGAAAATCAACAAAAATGTCAAAATTTATTATATTTTTGGAAAAAATTTTAAAATTTTTTCATTTTTTTGGATTTTTTCAATTTTTGGGGAAAAACGGGGTTGCATGAGAAAACGGCAAAAATTTGCAAGGCAAAAATCAAATCGACAGATTACCCCCCAGACTAAAACGAGACATTGTCCTCAATGTCTTAAAGGTAAGGGTTCTCCTACATAAATCTAAGGCCGTTTATTAATTATGCCAAAAGATAGATGTAAAACGATAAGATTTTAGGATATCGATAAGCAGCGAATGATGAAACTCGAGTAGCGTGAAGGAAACTACGAGCACGAGAGTCTTCATCATCGGGCATTCCTGGACATATCACAAGAAAAACCACGAAACACAAGAAATGGACGAGGAGCCCCTCCTCTTTATTAAGAAAATAGAAAGAAGATAGATGGATAAGCATGGGGTGCCTCCCACGAAGCGCTTGTTTTTAGTAACCGAGTCACATGAGCTTGACTCGACCCCGAATTTATTTTTCCATGGGGGAGCAAGTGGAAGAGATAATCTCAATCGGACTTTCGTTCAAGATGTTTGGATAAACATTGAAGCATACGAAAGTTCCACTCCGATGAGATACTCGCGGCTCTAGATAGAAAAGAAAATGCCGGGGTCAAAGATTGTATCTTCACTCCCGAAGGAGTGAAGGATGGGAGAAGCCACAGTATATGTGATGAAGAGCATAAAGATTTTGATGATTATCATGCAAAGCTCTTCATCATCAAAAGAAGTTTTGTCATAAGTCTTGGGCGGGAGGGTCGGGATGAAATCTTCATGAGAAGGTATGCCTCCCCCCAGACTAACATCTTCCTCAAGATCAAAATAGAAATGATCGTATTCCGGAGGAGATATCAAGAGAGAGAGTTCATTGGAGAACTCCTCGTGATAAAGATCATTCATATCAAAATGAAAGGAATCATACTCGGGAGGAGAGATATAAGCATGAGAAGTGGTACTGCCACTACTCGTCTCCTCCGAATGATCAATATCAAAGTAGAAGGCTTCAAAAGCCGGGAGAAAGAAATTGGGATAAGAAGTGGGACTGCCACTACTCTCCTCAGCCGTATCAAACATAAAATTCTCATATTCGGGCAAAACATCCTCGAGCTTGAGCTCTGGAGGATATGACGGCTTTTCTTCAAAAATAACTTCTTTAACTTCTTCCGGGGGAAGGGAAAGTGACGGTTCATCAGATATCTCTTTTTCTGATAACGGAGCATCTCCCCCCGGATCAAGATAGGTATCATCAATTTCCGGCGAAATTGAATCATCAAGGGCAAGAAAAACATCGACCTCTTCCAAGAGAGAATCACTTCCCTCAACCGGTGTGAGAGAAGGGGAAGAGTCGGAAATGATAAGTTCTGACGACGGAGTGGGATTGCCACTCGGAGGAGGAATCGACGTTTGAACTTTTAATACTTCAGAAGGTTCATCCTCGTCACTCTCATCAGAGTCTGAATAGTAAAAGGTGTGAGGATGACCTGATCTTTGTTGGTATTGACAATTTAGAATAGTGTTATTGTCAAGGACCTCAACTCGTGCACTCATAGCGGAAATTTTCTTGGAATAATGATCACTCATCACAGGGATAGAGTCATAGTGAATTTCAGCGTCCCACTGATAATGATGATGTGTCAAATTCTCAATCAAATCATATGCTTCTTGAGGAGTTTTCCGCATGAGATTCCCACCGGCTGCCAACATAATTTTGTTTTGATCAATCGGAGTTATACCATGATAAAAGGTTAAGATTTGATCAAGAAGCAAAATTTTATGATCTGGACATTTCCGCAATAACGATTTGAATCGTTCCCATGCTTCAAATACTGATTCCACGGGCAATTGTCGGAAATTCAGAATGTCTTTCCTAAGCTGCACCGTTTTAGAATGTGGAAAGTATTTTGAAAGAAACATGAGGAACATCTCTTCCCAAGTATGAATCGAGTGGGTTTTAAGGGTATAAAACCACATTTCAGCTTCGTGGGATAAAGAGAATGGAAAGAGATTCAAGCGGATGTTATCTAGAGAAACTCCATTTTGTTTTATGGATTGAGTGATGGATAAGTATTTGTTTAAGTGTTCGTTTGCATCCTCATCTCGAAATCCGTGAAATTGGCAATTTTGCCGGATCAGTCGAACCATATGATTTTTCAATTTAAAATCGGTTCCCGGAACTGATGTAGGAGTGATCGGTCCTCCTCTACCGATCAGTGTTGGACGATAGAAATCCTCCATGGTCTGAGGATCATGGGGATGAGATGGGAAAGAATCGAACATGGTGGAGAATTAAACAGTATGAGGGATAAGAAGATAAGAATTAAATGGTTAAGAGGATAAGAAGATAAGAATTAAACGGTATGAGAGGGTAAGAGATAAAGAATCAAACGAATAAGAGGAATAAGAAGAATATTTTTGAATTTTTATAATTGAGAAACATAAAGGAAAAAGGAAAATAAATTTTTGAAAAGAAAATCTTTTTGGGTTTTTATGTTAAAGAAAATTAATCACAATATTTTTGGATTTTTGAAAGATTTTTTAGAAAACGAAAATATTTTGGGGGTTTATTTATTTATTATTTATTATTTTTTTTTATGATTTTTTTTTTTGAAATTTAAGAAAATAAACTTTCGAAAGAAAGGATCTTCAAGGCACGAATGCCAAACACAACGTAGCAATCGGTCAAACCTCCCCGGCAACGGCGCCAAAAACTGATACGGTCGTTGAGTACGCGGACAGTTTTAAAATTTGTATTCCCGTTAGATAAAAGAGTCACTTGAGGACAGATGACAATTCGATCTTCCGGAGTCGTATTCCACGGCGAGATTTGAATTGAAAATTACGTTTATGTCTTTTGTTAATGCTTGATTGTCAAATATTTTTTGTTTTGGTTTTTAGGGAAAAATTAAACACTATTTTAAAACAACTATTTTAAACTATTTAAAAGTAGACTACGACTAATGATAATAAAATAAAGAAAAGAATATGATATTAAAATATATGCTTGCCAAGTATGGTGAAAAGATCATTAAGTGTGAATTATCGTTTAAGCTCGTTTAATTAATACCCGTCAAAATAAATCATTTTCTCACAACATTGGCTTATATTGAAAACAATCAATTTTCTTGGTACAAATTATTAGATCTAAATAATCAATTTTTCTAACGGCTTTTGCCCGTTAAAACAACCAACTAAAAAGATCCACAAATAATCCTAAAATTATTAATCAACAACCTTTGAATACCCGTTTAAAAAGGAATATTTTCTCACAACGTTGGTTTATATTGAAAACACTTCTTTTTACCAAGGTAAAATCTATTTGGTTTAGATAATTAGTTACCTTTACGGCTTTTGCCCGTAAAAGTTACTAAAAACCAAAAACAAGTAGACCAAAGGTTATCAACTAATAATTTCTAACGTTTCACACTTAATTGCACAATTCACCGACACTTAACAAGCATATAACAAGATCTACTCACTACTCATATTAATTAAGCTAACAATACAAAATAATCCAACATTAATAAGCATATTTCTACACTAAATATTTAAACTAAATTAATTAAGAGTGAAAAAGGTAAGAAAATAGAACCCGATCTAACGCGACGAGAATAATAAACCACCCGATTTTATAAACTTATCAAACCCCAAAGTTTATTCCTTTATTAGCTTGTATTTATCCAAATAATCAATAAAGTTAGAAACTTTATTCACTATTTAGATTAATAGAAACAAAGAAAGCTATAAACTTTGGTTAGTAAATATGCTTATAAAACCCATAAGCTCCTCGCCTTATGATGAGTTGAATGAGAGACAAAGAAAAATCAAAACTTTATTAGGAATAAGCAATAATAATGACCAATTAAGCTATGGAAGAGCTTATTGGTTGAGAAAACTACAAACTTTTAAAATTAATAAGCTAAAAACTAATAAAGTCGAAAACTTTTTAAACTAGAAGTTGTAGATCTAGAGTGATAATCAAATGGATAGCTTTTAATAAAAGAAAAACTAATAGAAATCGAATATTTTTGGTTTTTTTATAAAATAATTTGTAAAACAAATAGTAGATCTAAGTTTATCAAAGCATTTAAAACAAAGTAGTAAAAGAGTATTTATTAAGGAAACTAGATCTAAATAAGCTACAATAATCTATTATGCTAAAATAGATTTTTAGATGAAAGAAAAAAAACAAAAGAAAGAGATGAGAAGAATAGAATAAAAACTAAGTAATAAACATCTTTTTCATTAATAAGCTAGAAAAGTTTTACAAATAAGCACTAGTGAATAAGCTAAAAGATATTAAACCTTAATAAGCTAAAAGAAAAAGAAAAAAAACAAAGAAAAAGAAAACTGCTACTCTAGAAAAAATACAACTGTGTGTAAAAAATGCGGAGAGAATGATCGCTTCTCTCGGATCTGGTGATATTTATAAGCCTCATCATTGGCCTTCTCGATTCTTCCTCCAACCGAATGACAGCTCAATAAATGTGTGAATCTGGTCTTCATAGCGTCTAGATACATAAATCCGAAATACATCATGGCCACGTGTAAGAAGGAGACTGGCTGCAGCATTTGTTAATGGAGCGAGTGGTATAGGAGCAGAAGCCAAACGCGCTTGTGGGAATTATTTTAGGCAATTGATCCTCACGTGGTGGCAACAATAGAAGCAAATCAATATTTATTTATTTTTCTCTTATGCTTGTCACTTAGCAATAGGAGACAAGTGTGACACATACGTGATATGTCAAAATCAATAATTGTGGACTTAAAATAGGCAATTGATTTGTTTCTTCTAGTAAGGCTCACGTGGCCTTCAAATCGATTTTATCACTTTTTTTTTTCTTTTTCTTTTTCTTTTGGACCATGCTCATTCATCCGAATTTGCCCCTGAACTAGCGCCACATTTCATCTTTAGTCCTTGTCTTCTTTAAAACTTCATATGAATTAAACACCTTTGGTCCCTCATCGTTCTTTATGTTTAATTCATTGGTCCGTGAAATAAATAATCTTTATATCAATTGCCCAACTTTAACCTCTGGACTACAATTTCTATTAAATATTGGGCCACTTGGCTTCGTTCCGGCTTCGGCTTTTGAATCTCATTCCAAATCTCGTGCCCATTTTTGTCGTTTTCTCTTGATATTTGTCCATTTTTACAATATCCATCCCTGCACAATCATAAACACAAAAACACAAAATATTTGGCATAATTGGTTAGTTTTTGGTCTATTTGGGTCCAGTTTTGGTCGAGAAATGGTATGTGTTTAAGCACATACCACAACTCCAAAGACTCTACTCCTGTTACTCCTCCATATTTGCAGAAGTATGACAATATTCTTCCACTCACTGAATGGCAGCTGGTAAAGTTCCTTAGGAAAGCCAACACTGCTCTCTTCCGTGAGATCACTGAAGAATAATGGGCACAACATACTGACGCATTAGCCTCCTACGCTAACTTCAGGGCTGCTGTTGAAGCATCTCAGGGCAAACTCCATCTGGTCGTTACTCTCACTGACAAACAACTCAGTGACCTAAGGACATCTCTTTATAATCTGGGTTCTGCACAGGACATGCAGTTCACCAACGTGTTGCAGACTCTTTATGCCATTCAAGAAGAAATCAAAGATGATCCTGCTCTCCTTAACAAGCTGACTGAGTTCATGGATACTCAGAAGACCACCTCCACCAACATTACTGAGCTTCTCAAGCTCCTCAAGGAGGTGGATCTTAAACCGATCAGGTCTCAGCAAGATGCCATTCAAAAGTCAGTATCGGATACCCAGGAGTTCCTGACATAAATATCCTCAGCCTTTGATCAGCTCTCCAACAAACATAATGAGTTGATCACTCACTACACCACCAAGGTCACTGAACTCACAGAAACTCAAGCTACCACGGAGGAAGACATCTCCGCAGTGAAGAATGATACCACTGACATTAAGAGCATGGTCTCCACCATCTTGACTATTCTTCAGACTTCTCCGGTTGTCCCACCAACTCAGTCAACAGCTGCCTGTACTGAAGTACCAGCATCTGTTGAGGGGGAGAAACTTGATGAACCTATCCCTGAACCTACAACTTCCTCTGCACTTGTTGTTGCTCCCATCCCTGTCCAACCTGAAGTAATAGCAACTGAAGTCCCTAAATCCTCCTCTAGTCAACCCCCTCCCACTGACAAAGGGAAGGGAATCATGGTGACTAAAGATTCTCCTCATAGATTGATAAAGGCATCAACAGAAAGGCGTCCTGATCCAGATGCACCTTTTGAAGTCGAATTAGATAATGGGAGAAAATTCAAGGGAACTCCTGAGGAAGTGGCCGCAGTCCTGGATGAACAGGATAAAATTAAGGCTGAGAAAAAGGCTGAGCAACTCAGTAAGCCTGTAATTGTTGAAGTGGCCAAGGAGGTAATCAATGAAACTGACAAGGTTATCAAGGGGGACGAATTCCTCAAGCTTCAGGCTGACCGCATCAAGGAACACAATCAGCAGGTCAAGCTCAAAGAAGAAAATAAGATGAAAACCTATGAGAAGTATTTCTGGTACATGACAAAGACAAAGGGAGAAGGCACCATAACTGACATGACCATTCACATGACCAAGCCCATAAGCATAACGGTTCACAGAGGGCCAAGGAAGTCTGAGAAAAACACACCCTTTAAATTCTCAGACTATAGGCTCAGGGAATGGTACATGATGGGACCCATCCTGATGAAGAAGCAAAACAGAATCGTTCATGATCTTCTGGCTACCCTGAACAGCAAATATGAGGAACTAGAAAAGGTAGCCAAGAGCCTGGGAATAGATCATGAGAAGGAACTGGCTTCTCACGGACTTGCAATTCATGAACCTACTCAGAAGACTGGGAAGAAGAGGAAAGCTATAGGACAAGAGCCTGAACAATTCATAGATGCCCTTCACTGCAACAGGCTCCCTCCTGAAGGAGCCAAGTTTGTTCCCAACAAAGTCATTCAACTTCCTGAGTATGGTATCTTCCTTGTCGATGAGTTTGGCCAATCGGCCTTTCAAAGAGTGAGTGACATAAACTTGGTGGAAACTACAACTCTTCTTGCATACAAGCTGATGGCACTTCACGTGAAGAGTCCTGAAAATGAAGAGTTCGTAAAGCTGATGGAGAAGATGATGAACTAAAGACCCGAAAAGGAGAAGTTAGTGTCTAAGAAAGCTAAGTTGGAACTCATGGGAATCCTGAAAGCCAGAGTACAGGTCCTTGAGTATTTTGTTTAGATAAGACTGATGTAATGAAATGAATAAAATGATTGCCCACGTTTTGTTATATCAATGTTCCTTAATAGCTTTCTAATATATTCAGTGTGAGAAGAAGCCCATTACTCACACTGATCAAACGCTTAGGCATAATTTATATCCAAATAGGGGGAGATTGTTGGGTCCGTCAGTACCCAAGCGTCCTGAAAACAGGATTTGAATACAAATTAGCCCAAGTGTTAAAAACCATGAACGCTCTCAAGTCACTGAGTGAACAGTCACTCGGTGAGTTACCTTCAGGATGCTTAGGACAAGTATAAGAAGAAAGATTCACCATTCAGTGAGGCGGAACTCCCTGAGTGTCACTTAAGCCAAAGAAGAAGGTAATGGGTTCAGTGAGTGATGACAATAACTCACTGAACCCTAGTCTCCTCAACAACTATAATAATTGAAGACTGAAGACTAAAGACCTAGACTTAAGAATTTAAAGTCTAAAAGAAAGGCGGGACTAGGCGGGAAGAGTTTGAAAAGATAAAGAGAAGTCTTTATCAGGCCAATGTCAAACTTTCCCTAAACGGCTTGAAGACAAGAAGTGTTATCACTGACACTCGGAAAGCAGTTTCAACCTATTCCCAAAATAGATTCTTGGAACTGACAAAATACTGTTGTACTTTGTACAGACTAGCTAGGTTATTCTTTTTGTTTTTTTAGTCACGGGTGCTCTTTTATACTTGTATATAAATAGGATCATAAGGGAGAAAAGTTGATAAGTTTTGTGCATTAAAAGCTTAGACTTTCACAAAACCACTTTTCTCCTCCAAAGAGCAACCTAGTCCCTGAGATAGCTCAGTGGTTCTTTTATAGTTGCCACTCAAGAATAACTTGAGTTTAGCGAGGAGAACATACCATAACTTGTCTATTCAATCCCAAGTGTTTATTCCGCAAACACTTTGATATAGATTCTTTTGATTAATTTCTAATAAGAATTTAAACGTTGAAAACTTGTGTTTTTATATTTACGTTTTACTTATTTGTTATAACTAATCAATACATTAAATCAGTCATGGAACACAATTAGATTAACTTTTTAGTTATTTCTACTTGTGTAACGGGTACAACAGTGACCTTTGCTCTCCATTTGGGATGTAGAGCCCTAAGAAACTTCCTAACGTAATTCTTGCTAGAATGACGTTCATTAAGAGCTTTAAGACTAGTAATAATAGTATTAAATCTAGCAAAAGCATTATCAATAGATTCATCTTCCAGAATGGAAAATTGTTCATATTGTTGCACAAGAAGATCTATCTTGTTCTCTTTGACTTGATTATTACCTTGGTGAGTGACTAACAAAGTTTTCCAAATATCTTTTTCCGTATTACACATAAAAATTCTTTCAAATCCCTTTTTCGGCAAAGCATTATAAATCATCATTTTAGCCTCATCATTTTTGGCTAATTTTCTTTTAAGTTCATCAATTTTTTAATTATAAGGAACTATTTCATCCCTTTTAGTTTCCGGATTCTTTTGAATTGGTTGAAAGTCACCCTCGGTAATAATATACCAAAGATCAATGTCTTTTGATTTCACATACCTTTCGAATCTTGTTTTCCAATATATAAAACAATCGGTTTCGAAAAGTGTTGGTCTTTGCATAGATTGCCCTTCTTGATATTTGTCGGAATCCATTGATCGATTCAAGTTTTAAAATACAATTTATTTTAAAATCTCGACTGACGTGGCTCTAGTACCAATTGTGGAAAACTAGAAGGGGGGGGGTTGAATAGTTTTACCGATTTTTATGTTGTTTCAAAACTTTACTTGTGAAAAACTTTGATTCGATTCTTGTGTGAAATCAATCAACACCAATATGAACTCTAAACAATACTAACTAATATAAACAATAATTATAAAGAAAAGAGATGGAAAGATCAAAATGGGACAAGGAGATTTATAGTGGTTCGGGTCTGAAGCTCTTCTTCGCCCTACTCCACTCCCCGAGTACCACACTCGAGAGTTTCTAGCACTATGTCAACAAAGCACCCTTCAGACGGAGAAAACCGTACAACGTCGCTTATCCTAATTTCCGACACTAAGCTAAATGTCGAGTACTAATCTTAGCTAGTACCAATCTACCACAATCCACACGATCCTTTCACCTTCACACTATCAACACACTCAACTCGATCTACCCGATCTACCCTTGATCCACTTGATCAACACACAAGCTCACAAGCTACAAGAGATCTCCAAGATCTTAACAAGATCACTATGATCTACTCTCACAAACTCTCAAAAGAAAAATGAACTTGATGTATACAAGGATACAGCAAGTATGTAACAAGTGTTACAAGTGCACTAACTATAACTACAACACTTTGTATCTTCTTGGATACCTTGTGTTCTTCTCTTGCACTAGAAGCAGAATGAAGGTGATCACTTGGTTGGATGATTGGATCACTCTTTAAACAAAAGAAAACTAAACTAAATGATCAAGAGGAAAGATGTGATGAGAGTATTGAACTAAGAAAGATATGTGTGAAAAAGGATGGCCAAAAACTGTAAAGATGTCTGGTATTTATAGGCAGAAAAAATCTAGCCGTTATGAAGACATGCTACCACTAAATGTCACACGGTACCACTAAATTTAGTGGTACCATGGTACCGTGCCAGAAAAAAATGCTCATCTTTTTGTCTTTAGTGGTGAAAACTTATTTGGGGAAGTTTGGAGCTGATTTTGAGGGGGAAAATAGCTGTTATGATATTTAAACTTATTTTTCCTATAAAACATTTCTTAATAATTCAAAAATAACTTGTAAAGTTGATGAACTCAAATAAGTACATTTTATTACCGTCATTTATCTTATTTATTTGACTTGTTTAGTATATTATCTGTGAGAATTGATACGTTAATGTTTACTTTTGTAATTCTCAGGTAAAAACAAGTACTATGTGAAACTTGGCGATTTTGGACTAATTATGGAGCAAAACAAGCAAGAATTAAGAGTCTACTGAAATGTACAAGATCAAGACATTCTGCTCCAGATACGCCGCATCTTTCTTATAACATACGGCGCATCATTATCAAGATTTCACAAGATACGATCCAAGACAGCAAGGACATGCGCCGCATCTTCTGGCGGTGTACGAATATTCCTGAATATATTAATCTTGGACCCCACGCGAAGTTAAGTCAATGCGCCGCATCTACTTATTAGATGCGCCGCATCTAAACCTCAGACAGAAACTATAAATACCCCAAGACCAGACGAATTTCAAGAGCCCTAGTTTTAGAAGGCCGAAGACCACAGAAACCTAAGGCCGAATTCAGTCAAAGTAGCAGCACGAGACACACCTTGAACGAAGATACAAGAGCTGTAAGAAGGTCCTGCATGTATTTAATTCATTAAGTAGTTTTGTTTTATTGTATTAGTACACTTTAATTGGTCAGGATTGATGGGCTTGTGTTGTGTTATCATTCACTTCAACTCCCCTTAAAATTGCTTTCCCATTAATTAAAGTTTATATGTTGATGTCTTTGGTGACTTTTATTAGTGCATTGATAACCTCTGTGTCTAGCTGAGCATTGCTTGGGTCGCCATGCCCCTTCCTCGCCTGTTTATTAGATCGCCTATGCATTCTATCGTCTGTAGAAAAGTAGGAAGAAAGATAAATAGGATAGTCATAAGTAATCATTAAGGGTTTACTCGCCGATAAGATTAGAACCAACGAGAAAGGACTTAATCTCGGTGCGTTGCATCGAACTATACACTTCATATAAAACTAGCAATAAAACAAGTGACAAGCTACTTAACTATCAGGACAGGTCTTCTTATTGTCTCAAGTATTTATCTGTGTACGTGTGTGCTACTCGCTGATTCGTGCTCATTAGTTTAGTTTATTATTTAATCACAACCAAACCGTGCCAGTCTCTCAGGCTGAAACCCCCTTGCGTTAGATTAGGTTGTATAGCTAACTTAAGATATTAAAATACTGATTAGAATAACTAGATAATACGTTCCACTCTTAGTGATCGACACTCTACTTACCATTATATTCATACTGACCGGGTACACTGCTCGTTAAAGTGTGTGTGTTATTGATAAGTCGGCTAAATATAAATTTAAAACTTGAATACTGCTAAAACCACAACGACATACCGTGGGTATAAACTAGAGCATACGCACGCACGCATCAAGTTTTTGGCGCCGTTGCCGGGGAGTGAATTGTTATTATCTGTTAATTTGACTAGTATTTTAATTAGGTTTTTCTTTTTAATTTTTAATCTAACCGCTAACCGTGTTGTGTATTAGTTAAATTGCATTCATTGTATTATTTTGCATATTTTCTGTTTTTGTGTGTTTTTGTTTTTGTTTATTTTGGTTTGTTTTTATTTTTGTTTTTATTTTTCTGCATACTGCTATCGTTGTACTGAGCTTATATAAACGATACGGCGCATCTATTTTCATAGATACGGCGTATTGCGTTTAATTTTTATAAAATACAACGCGTTTAATTAATTCGATACGACGCATCTTTCCCCAAGATACGGCGTATTCTGTTTTTACTAAGAAATTTTTTTTAAACGTTAACGCCATACGGCGCATCTGTTTTTACAGATACGGCGTATTTATTATTTTAATTAAAAACAGTTTTCGAATTATTAAACAGATACGACGCATCGATTTTTATCGATACGGCGCATCTTCTGAATCAAAAATCTTGTATTTTGAAACGTAACGAAAATACGGCGCATTAACTTTTGTTAATACGACGCATTTAATTTTAAATAAATATCGATTTTTGATAATTAAAACTGATACGGCGCATTCTAAATTTCTAAGCGGCGTATCTATTTTCTGAATAAAGTCTGATTAAATTTTAACGATTATAAGATACGGCGTATCCAACTTTTTGGATACGGCGCATCGTCTGCAGATATCAGTAACTTTTATTTTTCGTATTCCGTTTCCATTGTTGATTTTCTGATATATTACTTTCTTGAGCATACCCTACTGATGTTTTTGTGTTGATTTCAGGAAGTGCATGACCAGGAGTTCTACGAAGAACTTGATTACACCTTTCGAAAATCCTGAACGAGCCTTTCATTCGCTTCAAAGGCTTTTCAACACAAAAAGCTTTGATATCTCAAGTTCATTCGTGCTTGATTATTTTTCTGAAGAGAAAGAGGAAGAAGAAACAGAAGCAATGGGCGAAAACACTACTATGGAGGAATACATGAACAGTACCCGTGCTGATTACAGTTCAGGAGTTGCTAGACCAAAGTTTGATGAAAAGTCAAAATTTGAGTTGAAGGGTCAGTTTCTCAAGGAGCTAAGAGAAAATGCTTTCAGTGGGACGGAACATGAAGATGCTAATGAACATGTTGAAAAGGTCCTCGAGATTGCAGATTTGTTTACTACGGAAGGAGTCACTGACGATCAACTTATGCTGAGAATCTTTCCAATTTCACTTAAAGGAGCTGCTAATAAGTGGCTAAGGAATGAACCTGCTAGTTCAATCACAACGTGGGAAGATTTGAAGAGCAAATTCCTGAAAAGATATTGTCCACCTGCTAAGACTGCTAAAAAGATGGAGGCTATCAACAGTTTCAAGCAAGAGCCTGATGAAACTCTTTATCAAGCTTGGGAACGGTTTAAAGACTTACTGGTGAAATGTCCTCAACACTATCTAACCCCAATGCAGGAGATAATATTGTTTTATCAAGGATTGGACGTGCCTACTAGACAAATCTTGGATGCTAAGGGAGCTGTGCCTCAAATGAGTGCAGCTAATGCTAGGAAAGCTATCCAAGAAGCTGCTGATCATTCTCAAAAATGGCACGATGGAACCTCTACTAGATCTAAGAGCAACACTAATTTTGACGGGTTTGCTGCTATTCAAGCTCAATTGGATAAAATTAGTAGAGAGATGAAAAAGCGTGATGAGAATGTGTACGCTGCCCAAGTTGGATGTGAAAAGTGCGAAGGACCTCACTACACTAAAGATTGCCCGAATAAGAATGAAAGTGAGACGTTTGAAGAAGCATATTACACCCAATTTGGACAACCATTCCGACCTTCAGGAAGATTTAGGGAAGCTACTCCGGGATACTATCAAAAGAACAATTTTAATCCCACTTATCAAGAAAGGAGGCAAACTTTAGATGACACTTTAAAGCAAATTATGGCCGATGCTGCGAAAAGACATGAGGAGAATACTGCTATGATCAAAGAAATCCGAGCTTCAACAAACACTATTACAAGAAATCAAGGAGCTTTGATCAAAGCATTGGAACAACAAATTGGTCAAATGAGCAAAGTTCTTCAAGAAAGGGGATATGGAAGTCTACCTAGCTCAACTGAAACCAACCCAAGAGATCATGTCAAGGCCATAAGCCGCACTGAAGAAGTCACTCCTAACATTCCTTTTCCTAGAAGACTGATGAATGGTAATGATGGTGCAAGAACCGAATTTTTCTTTAATTCTTCAATCAGTTTAAGGAGGTTACTCAAAGAGAAGACAAAGATTGAAGAGGAGATCAAGGCTACAATGAAAGAAGAGAGCTCTGCAACCGACTTAGATGCCTTGCCTCATAAAGAAAAGGACCCAGGAAGTTTTACTTTACCTTGTTCAATTAATGATATATCTTTCAATAATGTATTAGCTGACTTAGGAGCTAGCGTTAGTGTAATGCCCCTTAAGACATTCACTACCCTAGGACTAGGAAAATTAGCACCAACTAAGTTGCTTATTGAATTGGCTGATAAAACGGTAAAACGACCTGAAGGGATTGCTAATAATGTGCTAGTTAAGATTGAGAAGTTTTTTTTCCCTGTAGACTTTATTATATTAGATATGCCCGAGGATGTTAAGACTCCTTTAATCCTTGGAAGACCTTTCTTGTCTACCGCCCATGCTAAGATTGATGTGTTTAAAAGAAAAATCTCATTAAGGGTAGGGAATAATAAACTAGTCTATAAGTGCCAAGATCCTGTTAAAAGCGTAATTAGAGGCGTCTATGCGCTAGGATTAAGAGAGCGTATGGACCTCGATCTTGAAGCTAGGCTTATGGGAGAAACATTGATTCAAAACAACTCAACTAATCCTAATCATGAGAACTTTGAGGAATTTATTGACCTTAATGTACCTACCGAACTTAGGCGCGTTATTATTGATGATTCTGATGATGAGTGGTATGATTGCATAGTAATTAACAAACGTAGGAGAATAGTTGAGCATACGAATTTGAATAATGATGTGTTTATTGAACTACCACCCCACCTTGCTTATTTATGCCTTTATGATAATAAGAATTTCCCGTCTATCATTTTGTCATCTCTACCCGAAAGGGACAGAACTTTATTTATACAGATATTAAAGAAGAACGGCGTGGAAATTAAGGACGAGCAAGGAGTGTTCATTATTACTGAACTAGCAATGAGGGAGCGCGATGCTTCCGACTCCTTCAATGATCGATATTAAGGAGCTGAACGTGAGTCTAACTTGAAGACTCTGGAATAAAGACAAGTGCTGACCGGGAGACAACCCGGAAAATTTTTACTATTCTGTTCTGTGTCGAGTCAGTCAGGCCCGCAGAGGATACGGCGCATCTCAATCCTGAGATACGACGCATCTCCTGCACTGGTCATATCTTACTTTATTTTTCTGCATTTTTATTTTCGACTTTAAAAACTTTTTGTCAGCTTATTTTAATGCGGCGCATCCCTGGTTAAGGATGCGACGCATCTTCTATTCTGATTCGTAATTATTCCAGGCTCGATACGGCGTATCTTCTTCCATAAGATACGGCACATCGACTGACCTGACGATTTTCAATTTTAATTTTTACATTTTATTTTTAGTAACTACTAATGTATTATGCAAGTTTGAACCTTCTTAATTTAGGTGTGTTTAAAGTCTTGGTGGTATTATAGATTCCTGCATTTCCTGTGGATACATCAAATATGAAGCTTAAACGTTCTAATCCACAAGAAAGATGATTTTTGCTCTTATACAAATAATGGAGGATCATACCGAGCAAATCTCAGGGGAGTTTTTCTGTTCTAATTCTTTTATTTTCCAGTTTTTTAACCTTTGATACAAACAACGAGGATGTTGTTTAACTTAAGTGGGGGGATTGGAGAATTAGAACACTTACTTGTCCTAAACTTTTTCAAAATATGCTTAAAATGTGCTTAATATATCAAAATTAAAATTTTTTAGCATGTTTTTGTTTAAGATCTAAGTTGCATAGCTGCACACATAACGTTATTTTCAAAAATTGTGATTTTTCAAAATTCACAAATCTATAAGTGTGCCGGTGACTTGTAAACTTTAGAACTTGGCTTGTATACTATTCGAGACCACTATAATAAGTATTATTTTTATAATTGGAATGACTTGTCTAAATTGGTAAATTTCTAGGATTACACCCAAATAGCCTTTATATGTTATGTGTTATTAGCTAACTACACTGGTTAGTTAACCCCCGTATAAACCCTTTTGTTACTCTCACTTTTAGAGTAAGATACCCCTAGAAAAACACTCAGAGCCATTCCTTTCGTTTCTTACACCTTTGTTATAATGTTTCGTTAGACCCTTACACCTTAGCTTACCATGTTGATTAAAATCCGTGGTTGGTTAATTGCTTTAGGCAAAGTGTGTTTCCTTACATTACCTGTGTTCGCGTGCGTAATTCATTATCTATGGTTAGGTCGGGAAATTGCACAATGCAATTGGAGTGAAAGTAAATATTGTATATCTTTGAGTTTATTTTTCGTGTGTTTACTACTTTCACTATTACCGTTATTTCTGAAATAGTGAAAAGTATAGAAAAATTATCCGGAAAGAAAGTGATAGAAAAGTTGTGAAATTTTACACATTTATGTTTATGTTTAAAAAAAAAAAAAAAAAAAAAAAAAAAAAAAAAAATCGAAAAAATGAGAAAAGAAAAAGAAAAAGGAAAAGTTGGAAGCTTGTTTTAACCAACTTATATAAAGTTTTGTATTAAGTGGTCGATATCACCACTAGTTGTTGTATGATATATCTATGGATTTTATGAGTGTTGAACGTTATGGGAACGCCAACTAAAGGTTATTCCTTGATTGAGATTTTGTTGAGTATAATTCGTGTCTACCTAAAGCGTGTGTTTCAAGTGTTAAAGCGTGAGTTATTCAATTATATGAGTCTTATTCATGGGATGGTTGGGATAGTGATTAACCACACTTAGGATTTTAATTTATCTGTTTTGTTTATTTTTTATTTTACACCAATTTGTATCCCAAATATTATCCATACCCTATATTATTCTTTATCCAAACCTTTGATTTATTGAGATTAGGGATTTGAGCAATCTTAAGTATCGTAGTCGTGGATTCGGCTATGTATTTATGATTTTTTCGCCCTTTTTGATATAATATTATTGGTGAAGATTACTTGGTCCTATCTTTAGCCTATTCGAGTTAAGGATTTGAGCAATTGAAAGTATCGTGTTCGTGGATTCGATCATGTATTTGTGATTTTGTCGCCTTTTCTGGAATTTGAGATCGATAGAGATTAAGAAGAATGATTAACCCTTAAACCTCAAACCCTTTTTTACCGCTTTAGACTTGTTATTCCATGGCTTTAGTGGAGGAGATGCGTATACTTGCCAAGCCTATGATAGAATATTCGTCACGACTGGACAGTTAAACGATTAGATTTGCTTTTATCAGAATATTTTATTTTACTTCTAATTCGTTAAGTGTTTGGTTGTGTGATTATGACAAAAATGAATACATGCTTAAATATAAAAATAAATCCTAACATCTTTTAGGATACATTTTCGTAAGATTAATTCTAAGGTTTACTTGGGGACAAGTAAAGTTCAAGTGGGGGGATATTTGATGAACTCAAATAAGTACATTTTATTACCGTCATTTATCCTATTTATTTGACTTGTTTTATTATATTATCTGTGAGAATTGATACGTTAATGTTTACTTTTGTAATTCTCAGGTAAAAACAAGTACTATGTGAAACTTGGCGATTTTGGACTAATTATGGAGCAAAACAAGCAAGAAGTTAAGAGTCTACTGAAATGTACAAGATCAAGACATTCTGCTCCAGATACGCCGCATCTTACTTATTACATACGGCGCATCACTATCAAGATTTCACAAGATACGATCCAAGACAGCAAGGACATGCGCCGCATCTTCTGGCGGTGTACGAATATTCCTGAATATATTAATCTTGGACCCCACGCGAAGTTAAGTCAATGCGCCGCATCTACTTATTAGATGCGCCGCATCTAACCCTCAGACAGAAACTATAAATACCCCAAGACCAGACGAATTTCAAGAGCCCTAGTTTTAGAAGACCGAAGACCACAGAAACCTAAGGCCGAATTCAGTCGAAGTAGCAGCACAAGACACACCTTGAACGAAGATACAAGAGCTGTAAGAAGGTCCTGCATGTATTTAATTCATTAAGTAGTTTTGTTTTATTGTATTAGTACACTTTAATTGGTCAGGATTGATGGGCTTGTGTTATGTTATCATTCACTTCAACTCCCCTTAAAATTGCTTTCCCATTAATTAAAGTTTATATGTTGATGTCTTTGGTGACTTTTATTAGTGCATTGATAACCTCTGTGTCTAGCTGAGCATTGCTTGGGTCGTCATGCCCCTTCCTCGCCTGTTTATTAGATCGCCTATGCATTCTATCGTCTGTAGAAAAGTAGGAAGAAAGATAAATAGGATAGTCATAAGTAATCATTAAGGGTTTACTCGCCGATAAGATTAGAACCAACGAGAAAGGACTTAATCTCGGTGCGTTGCATCGAACTATACAATTCATATAAAACTAGCAATAAAACAAGTGACAAGCTACTTAACTATCAGGACAGGTCTTCTTATTGTCTCAAGTATTTATCTGTGTACGTGTGTGCTACTCGCTGATTCGTGCTCATTAGTTTAGTTTATTATTTAATCACAACCAAACCGTGCCAGTCTCTTAGGCTGAAACCCCCTTGCGTTAGATTAGGTTGTATAGCTAACTTAAGATATTAAAATACTGATTAGAATAACCAGATAATACGTTCCACTCTTAGTGATCGACACTCTACTTACCATTATATTCATACTGACCGGGTACACTGCTCGTTAAAGTGTGTGTGTTATTGATAAGTCTTCTAAATATAAATTTAAAACTTGAATACTGCTAAAACCACAACGACATACCGTGGGTATAAATTAGAGCATACGCACGCACGCATCAAAAGTGTATTTTTGAAAAAATGTTTTGTCACATTAAAAATGTGAGTGTTAAACAAAAATTCAGTTCTTTGATCATTTGTCAAGTTGTAAATTTGTTTGTTCATACCGAGAGTGATTTGTGTAGAAATGGGATCTTTCGACTAAAACCTTGTTTACGTTAATTTTAACGTATAAAGATTTCACATTTTGTCATCCTCAAAAATTGAAGTTATCGAAAGATATAAATAACGTTTTTAGAATATTATTTGCATCAACACACTTCATACGACTTGCCCATTGAGTGTAGGAAACACGAGAGAGAATGGGTGGACGATTGTTAGAACCGGCTTAAATGATATCTGTCTGAGAAGCAGAAAGCATTTGTGCAGTGATTTGTGGATTGATTTGTGAAGTCATGATGATAGTTATGATAGAATGATTAAGGATCTTGACAGTAAAGAAATTATTTTTTTTTGTGTTAATGTCGGTATATGTCACTGACAAAGTCGATATATTGTCCACAAAATAGGTAAATGTAAACCATAAAGTCAGTATTTGTACTTGTTTAATCTTGATAGAACCCTAAGTTTGAATCACATTAAAACCCAAATGTGTGACAAATCGTAATTTCAGATCATTTTCCAAACCTCGACAATTTACTATTCACGGATTACTATTCATCAATCACTATTCATCATTTCACTATTCATCATTTTTGAAGTCAGTTTGAGACTTTGAGATGTTTTCAAAAATTTCACTATTCACAAAACACTATTCATTCCCGGAGGGAAATCACTATTCATGATTATCATTCATCATTTCGTAAACTAGGTTTACAGGTATTCAAATTCGCGTAACCATTATGGTTTAGCTGCGTATTCATGCATCATCAGTAAGGACACATCATATAGACTGGAGTAGTCTACATATCATCAGTAACATCATCATCATATTAGGTCATGCACGGGTTTGTGTGATTTTCATTAACGTATGTTTATTTACTTAATAAACGTTACCACTCAGTCATTACTACGAATAATACACCCGACACTCCCGACTGTGATCATAATATATTTTCATACTCATAATAATGGTATAAAAATTATATTATTTGTTTACCCGGTGTTTTGAAACCATTTACTATATTTTCCGGTATACGCTTATAACTACGTCGGATCGCGATATTTCAACACGAAAATTATTTTAACACCCGATTCTTATCAGAAATGTGATTTTACAATTTTTACAACTTCGTTATATTTTATTTTGTTTCGTCAGGATTTATTTCTAGATAACTCGGTACCCGGTAACACATTATACACAACTTAAACTACATAAGTCTTACACTTTGGGGACGAGATCTTTAATTAGCCATACCCCCTCCCATCCTTCCCATGTTTGCCACCCCATGCCCCCTCCCCTAAAGTCTTGAAATCACTTGTTTGACTTGACCAAAATTAATGCTACAAGATATTACTTACAAGATCACCTCATAATATCTATGTACTTCAAGTAAAGATAACAAAATTCTCTCATCTTTTTCCTCTCCTATATGGTTCGGCCAAACAACAGGAACAAGCAAGAGTTCATCAAATTTTACAAGATCAAGATAATCTAGTCTTATTTGTATTCCTAGTTAGGGTTTTGAAATAAAAACCCCAAGGATAGTTAAGCATTTTCCCCAAAACTCACCAAATCTTCAAGTAAGCTTCTAAATAAATTTTCTACTCATTTTTACTTTCATTTAATATATTTTGTTATCCTAGTAGCAAATCATGCAAATATATACATGTTACATACCACTTAATGCTTATTTTTCTCCCTAAAATAGATCTAAAGATTTTTATTTGTAATCTCATGAGATCCATCATTTTTGGTGAAGATTAGGAACCCATGACACCCTAAGAAGGTGTATAGTAGGCTTAGACTATTTGTGGTGTTGATTGGAAGTGTTTTGAGCAAGCCTTGAACTAGAAAATTGATTTTTACAACATATAGAAAAGGTTCTGTCCATTTTTGTGAAATCTGGAAAACTCAGTAGGTCATAGACTATTTTGGCTTACATTTTTAGAAAATACTTTCAAAAACGAAACCGTGGCCGCTGGAATGAGCAAAAACGAGCTTACGACGAGAAAGATACGTTAATTTTGAGTTTGACGACGAAAACTATTTTCCTGATCATTTACGTGCTGTTACACGAATTTCAATGGGTAAAACGGAGCATTGGACGTGATCTAGACGAGCCGACATGTCAAGAATATATTAGTTCACTATAATACGAAGCCGTGGACATAAAGAACGTAGAAAAAGAGTTTATAACGACCAAGATACACACGTTTGAAACCCGACGATTACAACATATTTCCATCAGCTTTTCACTAAAATAATTCTAAGTCCAAAAACTGTTTTTGCAAGACACCATGTTGAGAGCTGTTTTTCTCATTGATCGAGACCCGTATGGACAAAAGTCAAATGATACGAATTTAAGATAATGTTACAAGGTTTCCAAAAACGTCGAGCTTATTTCCTAACACCCAACGTACACCGTTTTATGGCTAGTTTTGCGAGGCCATTTAGTCATTTTATAAGTTGTGAAAAATGCTAATTTACGACGAAAACTCTATATTTACCAATAAATCACCAAACGATGATCGCGGGATATCGTTACAATGTATTTATGCAAAAAGTGTTTTATAACTTAACGAGATGTCAAAAATATATTTTTCGACGATAAACGTTATTTTCAAAATTCACGAGTGGTATCGATAACATACGTATTTGCATGTGTAGCATCAATTCATGACTTACATTAGATCATATCATTCATATTAGGTTGCGGTTAGAGACCGAGCCTCATTTCAGCATATCCATTATTGTCATTCTTGCTATCGCATCAGGTGAGTTTTCATAGCCCCGTTTCAATTGATTATTTAATTTATAAACTCTCGGGGGAGAATACATTGCACCATTTTTTTTCATACGGACCAAAGTATCAAATTCATTTACATTGCTTAAGTTACCATCATTGCCTTATTAAAGTCCCCTTTATTTATCATGAACCGTTAATTACGGAGTAAGCGAGAGTGAGTGAATAGATCTATTGAGGGTGATGCCTCCGTTTGGGTTGGTAGCTCCAACTAGTCATACGAACGCATTTCATTTTTATCATATCCAATTCAGAGTGTCCGGCAAAACACTCTGGTCGGGCCTTCATAATCAGTCTAGCTTCAGGGTCATGAGCTTAAGAGCCAATGTATGATTTTTATGTAGCATCTTTATCATTTCATTTTATACTTGTGGTTACCGTAGAGACTTATCATTTACATAAACCTATGAATCTCACCAACTTTATTGTTGACCGTTTTAGCAATGTATTTTCAGGTAACTAAGGCATTAGCATCATGGCCTGCATATGGACATATCATGGAGTCGCGGTGATGACGCGTCTCACTTGTATTTTATGCACTTTAAACTATCGTTTGATTGTAACAAACTTATTTCCGCAAACTTGAATCATATTTTGAGACCTAGCTTTGTAAACTCTGAATGTTTTACGAAATCAAACGATGTACTTTTAAAAATGACACTTTAGGTCGTTCAATATACCTGCAACTGTGATGCTATGGCACTCACGCCCCAGGTATTCCATTCCGCTGCAAATCAGGTATTTGGGGGTGTGACATAACGAATCTCGGTAAAACCTAGAAAAGAATCTTGGTATTTCCTTAGGTAGAATCTCTCGAATTGCATTTGTGAGTCTCTCTGTTAAGAATAAGAATCGCTTTCTAGAGGTCGAGGTTGATCGAAATACATCATCGTTCTAGAGAGAGAAAGTAGAGAGAGAAAGCTGAAAGAAAAGTGTTTTATTATAAATAAGAATAAATGAATAAAGCTACACTATTTTCCCACACCCCTCATGGAGAGTCATGAGGGGTATTTATAGGCCTTTTACAACACTAGTTTTCCCCATATACACTATTAGTCCCTGCGGGTGCAACTATATTACGTATCTAGTCCAATTCACGTGTGAGACGTTATCTTCACAAAATAGCGACACATTGAGAGACACTATTAGTCCCTGCTTTCTTGCTACGGCGTTCACAAAAACCCCCTCAGTCATATATAACGACTATCTGAGGGAATTCTGTTGTACTGCAGTGGCAACTAGCCCTGAGGACACCAAAGACTCAATAATCACTTTCTCAGTGATGAATGAGAGAAGGACCCTCTCCCTTGATTACCAAACCTTCATCAAGGCCACAGGTCTTGATTTCACAGAGAATTTTGAGCCCAACCCAACTGACCAAGAAGTAAAGGCCGGATTGCTTTTACTTGGGCCACATGACCCAAAACAACCTGATGTGGCCCCAGGAACCCTATTGGCCAAAGCGCCTATCATCAAGACCTGGTTCCACCCTGTCTGGACCTGGGGTTTTCAGAATTTACACTTAGTTGGATGGATTCAATCAGTGGACTGATTCTCTATATCCAACATTCCTAATTCAGCTTTCAGTCTTGTGAAAGTTGGTTCATCCAATGGCTTGGTGAATATATCAGCTAGCTGATATTCAGTAGGAATGAAGTGTAATTCAATGTCACCATTCATGACATGGTCCCTGATGAAGTGATATCTAATATTAATGTGTTTTGTTCTCTGATGAAGAACAGGGTTGTTTGAAATGGCAATTGCACTTGTGTTATCACAAAAGATGGGAACCATCTTATACTGGATTCCATAGTCACTGAGTTGACTTTTCATCCATAGTACATTTGCACAACAACTTGCTACTGCAACATATCCAGCTTCAGCTAAGGACAAGGCAACTGATTGTTGTTTCTTAGCACTCCAACAGACTAATTTTCCATCAAGGATTTGGCAGGAGCCTGAGATGCTTTTTCTATCCATGTTGCATCCAGCATAGTCAGAGTCTGAGTATCCTTTGAGATCAAAGCCTGAACATTTTGGATAGTATAATCCAAGGTTTGGAGTATCTTTCAGGTACCTGAGTATCCTTTTCACAGCTGAGAGATGAGATTCTCTTGGGTTAGATTGATATCTGGCACACAAACAGAATGAGAATTGGATGTCAGGCCTTGATGCAAGTAGGTACATTATTGACCCAATCATTCCTCTAAAAAGAGTTTGATTTACTGGTTTACCAGTAAGGTCAGGACCAAGGTTGTTTGATGGAACCATGAGAGTTTTGACTGAGGCACAGTCACTGAGCTCATACTTCTTCAGTAGGCTTCTGACATACTTCTCTTGACTGATAGAGGTTCCTTTATTAGTCTGCTTGATTTGCAGTCCAAGAAAGTAAGTCAGTTCTCCCATCATGCTCATTTCAAATTTCTTTGCCATTAGTTTTTCAAACTGTTTGCAAAGTTTATAACTTGTTGAGCTAAAGATGATGTCATCAACATACACTTGTACAAGTATGACATCATTATTTGTCTTGTAGATAAACAATGTGTTGTCTATCTTGCCTCTGAAAAATTTGTTTTGGATCAGGAAGGCTGAGAGTGTTTCATACCATGCCCTGGGAGCTTGCTTCAGTCCATAAAGGGCTTTGTTAAGCTTGTAGACATAGTCAGGAAACTCATTGCTTTCAAATCCAAGGGGTTGTTGAACATAAACTTCTTCTTTCAGTGAGCCATTTAAGAATGAACTTTTAACATCCATTTTGTACACCTTGAAGTTCATGTAGGTTGCAAATGCAAGGAAGATCCTGATGGCTTCCATCCTTGCCACTGGTGCAAATGTTTCTTCATAGTTAATGCCTTCTTGTTGATTGTTGCCTTTGGCTACAAGTCTGGCTTTGTTTTTAATGACTATGCCATTTTCATCAGATTTGTTTTTGAACACCCATTTCATGCCAATGACTGAAACACTTTCAGGACATTTGACCAAGGTCATTACCTTGTTTCTGTCAAATTGTTCCAGTTCATCATGCATGGCCTGAACCCAACTAGGATGTGTAAGTGCTTCTTTGACACTTTTGGATCCAATTGTGGAGATGAAGTCCACAAACAGGCATTCATTGGCTGAGGCTGCTCTTAGAGTAGCAGCCATGCTTCTGGTGAGCATGCCTTCAGTAGGCTCTTGATGAAGCGAAAAGTGTACCGCTTTTAGGGGGTCATTTAAGCCCTAAATCGTATTTATTTGATCAAATATTGCCCTAAATCGTTCCTTTTGTCATTTTAGGTACTTTGGAGAAGAAATCTGGAAAAGGAAGCATTTTGGACGTTTTTGGAGCATAAAAGTGAAGAAAACGACAAAGTCTCAAAATCGGCTGGAAAAGTACCTTTGACGGCGTCAGGGATTGTTCTAGACGGCGTCATGGCTTGGCAAAAAAGGTGGATATGAAAAATACACATGATAAGCCAGAGAATTTTACAATGTAAAATCTGACGGCGTCACCCTTTAAGGTGATCAAGGCCATCACGGTTTAAGTTAAAGAGAGACGGCGTCAAGCTCATTTCTGACGGCGTCAACCTGTGATAAGCCAGAGCGGATTTTGGAGCACTAAAGAGGGACGGCGTCAGGAAGGCCATCCGGGAACCCTAGACACGGCGAGGTGACGGCGTCAAGATCTACAACGTGACGCCGTCAGCCCTTAAACTCTATATATAGTTTTACAATTTTTTGTCATTAGTGTGCAACTTTGTGAGGAGAAACCCTAAGACGAATTTCTGCCATTTTTAAGGGTTTTCATACCCTTGGATCTCCCATGTTTAATTGAAGATAAGTTATCATTTAATCAATCAATATGTCTATGTGTTGTTTGATTATATCTTGTTCTTGTCTTTTAATTAACATGCTAGGCTAGATTTATCTTGTGTTTGCTTAGATCTAATGAAACCTAGCTATTGATTATTGGTATTTAGTGTGTTATTAATTGTATTGGATGATTGTTCATCGATGTTAGGCTTAAGAAAACTGGCTAACCTCCTATTCGGTAACTTGGTTGAACGTCTTAAGAAACATGAACCAATGCGTACTAAGGTTTTTATGGTTGTATTTAATGCATGAGCGAATTCTAGTGATCCCATGTTAGGAGCTTCTTAGCCGGCTCGACATAGGAGTGAAGTAGGAGCTTGTAGAGTTGGGGAAGTACGTACGCCACTCCACGATTGGTATTAAGGAATACACCCGTCATCCACGCAATTAATACACACTAATCAACCGGTAAAAGATAGTTAGGGAGTAAGGAAGTCTAAGTAAACACATTTCTCTCCACATAAGTTTCACAACCCTTTTCATTTTCAGTTATTTTATTTTATTTGCATTTGTAGTTATTTGGGTTAGTTGACTAGCAACTAATTCCGCCCACTCCTTCAAACCCGAGATTTTACTTTCTTTCATAAAATATAAAAAATACAAAAAGAATCTTCTCTCACCCTTAGACCTATTAGAGTAGTTTTTCAATCCTAACGACACTATTCCCTATGGAGAACGATCAATCCCCCGTACTTACCACTACACTATACTACATCGGTCAGGTACACTGCCTGGTGGGGTTGTAAGCCTCTTGAGATCCCTCGAGAGGTAAAACCTGTTGTAAGGTCGCAAAACCACGCATGAGCTCTCCAATTATATTGACAAGTTCTATATCTTGAGACCTAGTCCTAAGGTCTTGGATACTGATTAGAACTTGTAGAGGCCTGATTGGTTGGAGGTGTAGGTTCTGGTGTAAACACCTGATGATCTTCAGGATCTTGAGTGTCTGACTGAGTTGACTGATCACAGAGATTGTTGGGTTCCTGAGCACTTTGTACAGACTGATTGATTGTATCAGTACTTGTTTGTGTTTCAACAAACTCAGTGATGGTTGGGTAAGGAAGGTTGTGAGGGATAATGTGGTAGGAGATATCAGCATTTTCTTGATACTGAGTGGAAGGATTGTTCTCAGGATGATATTCATCAGCAGGATACCTTGATGAATCATCAATTCCTATCTCTTCCACTGAGGCATTTGAGAACCTGATTGCTTCAGTGCTCTCATCAAAGGTATCATGGAATGTTTCCTCAGTTTGCTGTCTGCTAGTGTTGAAAACCCTGATGGTCTTTGAGACAAGTGAGTATCCTAGGAAGTATCCATCATCAGCTTTGGCATCAAATTTCCCTAAGTGATCCTTGTGATTATGAATAAACACAGGACACCCGAAGACATGAAAGTTGCTGATGTCAGGGATCATTCCCTTGAATAACTCATAAGGGGTTTTGCTATGTCTCTTGACAATGATGGATCTGTTTTGTATATAACAGCCAGTTTTGACTACATCAGTCCAAAAGTGTTTGGAAAGGACTGATCCATTTAGCATTGTCCTGGCAGCTTCAATGAGTGTTATATTCTTCCTTTCAGCAACACCATTTTGTTCTGGTGTGTAAGGAGTGGTGAAGTTTTGGTAAATTCCTTTTTCATCACAGAAACATTCAAGTTCATGGTTTCTGAACTCAGTCCCATTATCAGTCCTAATTTGTTTGACTTTAATGTCATTTGGATTTTCAATGTTCCTGACAAAGGACATGATTGTTTCAGCTGCCTGACTCTTTTTGATCAGGAAGTAAACCCAAGTGTATCTTGAGTATTCATCCACAATGACTAGAGTATACTTCTCATGTTTAATGGATCTAGGACTGATGGGCCCAAAGAGATCCATATGGAGAAGATGAAGGCAGTTCCTGATGGAAAAGTTTGTTTTGGTTTTAAAGGATGCTCTATGATGTTTTCCCTTTTCACAGGCAGAGCATGGTTTATCGTTTGAAAACACAAGTGATGGTAAGCCAAGGACCTTATTTTGTATCACAAGATTGTTTATGCTTTTGAAGTTCAGATGGGAGAGTCTTTTATGCCAATGCCAGTTGAGGGTTTCAGTGGCCTGAGCAAAGAGACAAGTTCCACTCTGAGTTAGATTGGACATGTCTAACACATAAACATCTTGCCTTCTTGGTGCAATAAGGACAGTTTCCTTATTTGCATTGAAGATGGTTCCTTGCTTATCATCAAACTGAACTATGTACTTTGCATCACATAGTTGACTGACACTAATCAAATTGTACTTAAGACCATTGACATAAGCTATCCTACTAAAGAGTATACCATTACAGTATACTGAACCATAACCTTCAGTGAGAAATGATGAGTTATCAGCAAATATCACCTTGGGTTCTGATTCTTCTACATATTTGTGCAGATATTCTTTTACACCAGTCATGCTCCTTGAACATCCACTATCTAGATGCCAAATTGGCTCCCTGGCATGTTTCTGCACAAATGGTAAACTGAATTAGTTCTTTCTAGGACCCCTCTTCTTAGAGGGCTTGGCTTTAATAGCCTTCTTAAAGGTATCAATTGATTTATGGTCAGTGGTTGAGTGGACTGAGCTACTACATGTTTTGCATTTGATTGCAGAAGTAGACTCAGTAGACTGAGAGGAGGTCATGGGAGTTCCTCTTCAAGTCTGAATGACCATCTCATGTCCTGAGGTGTCATGAGTGGGATCTCCACAAATGGAACAACAGTTGTCCATTAGACACTCCTTAGGAAGGTAGACATTTGAGCCATAGTGAGGGCTAGGTGCAAAAGGTTTGGCCTTTTGTTTCTGTTTCTGCTTAGAATCAAAAGGGTAATTTAAAGCCTATGCCTTAAAGTTTGCCATCTTTGATACGGCTGTGTATGATTGGTGATCAGAGGTCCTGTGATCATCCTTGTTGCATATCATGCAGTAAAGGATTCTATAACAATCATCAGTGAAATGATTGGTATAGTGACACAGCTCACACCTTTTCAGGGGTTTGGAGGGTTTTGGTTTGGTGCTTGAGGAAGCTGATTTGGGTTCCTTCATTTTGGATTGAGAAGGTTTCTCAGAAGATTCAATCTTCTCACTAAGCTTCCTGACAAGCTCAGCCAACTGATCAATTTCTGAGTCAGGGCTTTTTGTTTTTACTTCAGGAGGGACTGAAGTTGATGAGTCATCAGAATGAACTGAGATTTCAGGGGTTTGCCTTTTCAGGTTGGTTTTTCCCATTCCTGGATTCTCCTTTGGAGAATACTGAGAGTAGACCAATGGTGGGAGGTCTGAGCTTGGTGCAGCACCCTGAAGGATGTTCAGAGGTGGGAGTGGTTTGAATGATTCTAATTCAGACTCATTGACTGACTCAGTACTACTGGGTTGGTCAGTGAGTCCAAGCATATTTTTCAGAGCCTGACTTTCAGGAAGCAAGATTTTTCCTGTCTCAAAGTTTAGTAACTTACTGACTGGGTTGTCCCTGACAATCCAGTTATTTGACTTGGGTTGCATTTCCCGCTCAAAAGATATGCCAGACCATTTCACTGTGACTCTCACTGGGGGTTTCAGTGATTTGGTCAATTCCTATAGTTTTCTTAGGAATTAAACCCACAGTATCAAAAACCTTGGGGTTCTTTTCAGTCTAGCCTTCAATGACAGCCTTTTCTTTGTTAAGTTCATTTTGAAGGGCTTGATTTTGTTTCAAAATCTCTGTGTTTTGAATTTGGAGTGTAATATTTTCTAACTTGGCTTGTTTTAATACAAGCAATTCATTTCTACACTTATTCAATTCTAACACAAGATTATTATATTTTGAAAGCATGTTAAGCCTTTGTTCTTCTACAAACTTAAGATCTACACAAATAAATTCATATAGAACTGCCAGTCAGAATCATCACCAATTAAAAGTAAAATGTTTACCTTCTTCATGGTTATGTTCACCCATTCTCCATTCCTTGCATGGCTTTTTCCAACAGCCATCTGATCACCTTCAAAAAGTGCCATCAATGCACTTACTCTAATTTCCTCATCTTCTGAGGAGACCTCTTCTTCATCCCAGTCATAGGCTTCAGCTACAAGAACCTTGTTCTTTGTCTGAACAGGTTTGGAAGTTTGAGCAGCCTGAGACATTGAGGGATTAGTTTCAAGGAGAGCAAGTTTAGCCTTAGCCTTCCTATATTTGGCCTCAAATTCTTTTTGACCCTTTTGAACATTATTGTTTCGAAAATGTTGGGTCGACTAAAGCATTCTAGGTTGAAACTTGCTAGTTCCTGAGGAACTGTTTCCAGAAAACTTATAAGAGGGTTCTGAGATGGTTTTTGAATAACAGTCTTTAGAAAAATGACCCTTTTTACCACATCTGAAGCATTCAGTGGTTTCATTTTCTTTAGCTTTTGAAAAGTTAGACTGATTTCTTTTGATAAAACGTTTTGAATTAGCAAGGAGTGCCCTTTCTTGGAATTCCAAGTTTAAGTCATTAAGGTACTCATAACCAGTTCTTTCATCAATCTCATCTTCAGAATCCTCTTGAAAATCCTGTACAACACCATTAGAATAAAAGGCAGTTGATATGGGTGAGGAGGTCAAGGCCTTTTTGGTCTCAAGAGCTTTCGAGTCTGGGTATCTCCTAGAGATTAAGTTGTCTTCATAGACAAACTTCCCATAGATCTCAGGGAGCTTAAGGGTCTGAATGTGATTAGCATTCCTGAGGCCTTGTGAGAAGTTTAGCCACTTCTCAGGGAGACTGTTGACAAAGCCAACATTTGTCTCGTGCTTAGACAAAACTACACCATCATTTGACAGTTCATTTATCAGGGTCTTGTATCTAGTATATATCTGAGAGAGACTTTCAGAGTCCTTTGCTCTGAAAGTGTTGTACTCCAGTTTCAGGTCCATGATCCTGTTTTCCTTGGTATCTGAGGGACCTTCAAAGCTATTAATCAAGTCAACCCAAGTTTGCTTGGCTATAGTACAGTTAATGACTGATTCCATTATATCGTCAAGAAGACAAGATATAAGTATGCTTTTCAGGCGTTGGTCTTGATTAACCACCCTTCTCTCATCAATAGTCCATTGAGCTTCAGGCTTGTTTAGCCCCTCAGCAGTCTTAGGGACAAATGGGCCATCCCTGATACAAGTGATGTAGTATGGTTCCATACCAGTCAAGTAGCAAAGCATTCACTTTTTCCACTTGCTAAATTTTCCAGCTTCGAGTCTGGGAGCAACAGCAGAATAGCTGCCTCCCTTTTTATGGACGAGCTGGGGCACATTAATATCAGCCATAGTAGGATCTTGGTTTTAAAAACCTTGAGCACTCTTAGTTTGAAAAGATTTTATAAACCAAAGGCTCTGATACCACTTGTTGGTCCCTTTACACACTTAGAGTTAACAACAAAGTTAATCTAATTATGTATATGACTGAGATTAACGTAATGATTGATTATAACTAATGAGTAAAACGTAAATATAAAAACACAAAGTTTTTCAACGTTTAAATTCTTATTAGAAATGAATCAAAGAATCTATTACCCAAGTGTTTTGCTGAACAAACACTTGGGATTGCATAAACAAGGTATGCTGTATCTCCTATCTAAAATCAAGATCTTCTTGAGTGGTAACAATATACACCCACTGAGCTATCTCAGGGATGCAGTTACTCTTTGTAGGAGAACAGTGGTTTTGTGAAAGTCTAAGCTTTTAATGCACAAAACTTGTCCCACTTTTCTCCATCTGAACCTATTTATACACAAGTATCAATTACAAAAAGAATAAGAAGGCGTGTCTGACAACTACAACAGTATTTGTCATTTCCAAGAACCAATAGGAATGCGCCAAAAAGTCTTCGAGTGTCAGTTCTGACACTTCTTAACTTTTAGCCGCTTTAGGGAAGGTTTGTTTCTGGCCCAATAAGACTTATCCTTATCTCTTCAAACTCTTCCCGCTAAATCCCGCCTTTCTTTCAGGCTTCAGGTTCTTCAGCCTTCGCCTTCAGTCTTCTGTCTTCAATCACTTATTGTTGTTGAGGAGACTGGAGTTCAGTGAGTTCTTGTCCAACACTCACTGAACCCATCATCTTCTTCTTTGGCTTAAGTCCTACTCAGGGAGTACCGCCTTCCTGAGAGGTGAATCCTTCTTCTTGAACTCGTCTTAAGCATCCTGAAGATGTCTCACTGAGTGACTGTTCACTCAGTGACTTGAGATTGTTTATGGTTGTTTAACACTTAGCTTAATTTGTATTCAAATCCTATTTTAAGGATACTTGGGTACTGACAGACCCAACAAATCCTTACTCGAAGAACTTCATCCTAACTCGGAGAAATGCATCCTTACTCGAAGATTTTCACCTCCTTACTGAAAGAACTTCATAAAAGTACGCACTTTTTTCGAGAAAAACACAAAAAATCACATTTTTTTCACCACAAAACACCACGATTCGCCCCTGGTTAGCTCTGATGCCACTTGTTAAGAACAAGAATCGCTTTCTGGAGGTCGAGGTTGATCGAAATACATCATCGTTCTAGAGAGAGAAAGGTGAAAGAAAAGTATTTTATTATAAATATGAATAAATGAATAAAGCTACACTATTTTCCCACACCCCTCACGGAGAGTCATGAGAGGTATTTGTAGGCCTTTTACAACACTAGTTTTTCCCGTGTACATTATTAGTCCCTGCGGGTGCAACTATATTACGTATCTAGTCCAACTCACGTGTGAGACGTTTTCTTCACAAAATAGCGAAGCTAACACACACACACACACTCACACACTCTCTCTCTCTCTCTCTAGTGACAGAAAAAAGTGCGAGGATACATTTTTGGCCTTTTAAGACACATTTTGTTCATAAAAAGTGTCATCAAATCCCATAATATTAAAATTTTAGGCACACTTTTTAAAAAATGTCACTAAATTGTTAAATTTAGTGACACTTTTTTATGTCACCATAGGTATATTATCTTGTAGTTTCTTCAGTCAAATTTTGATAGTTTAATAAAGGACATACCCTCTTTAAAGTTTGATGCTACTTAAAAATTGACAAACTAACATATTCCATAATTTTGTTAAAGTGCATCATTCCCTATAACGGATGTTTGCGTCCCCCACTGCTCCTAGGTTTTAGTTTTCATTAAACTACCGTATGAGTCTGCCACTGCTTTTAGGTTTCACTTTTAATTAAACTACTGAATATTTACCATATTACAACCATTGTTTGTAACCCTTGATCATTTAATCTTGATGCATTATTCCGGATGCGGATCTGTCTTACAGGTTTTCACCATTGTTAGACTGTTTCCTAGGGGTGTTCATAATTCGGTCAATGCCCACATGAACCAAAAACCGAAACCGAATCAAACCGAAGTAAAACCGAACCGAATTTGCAAACCAGTTTTGGGTCAAAACTGAACTTAACCGACTTAATTAGTTGGAATGATGCTTATAAACTAATCCATAAATCCGACTTAATTAGTTGGGCTAATAAATTATGAATACGTATTGAGTGATGTTAGCAGTATATTCAAAAGTCAAGATTTTTTAAGATCCCATAGAGTGCATGCGTCCCTCCTGGAATGGAAGTTAGTTGACAATCTGATTATACTAAAAATCAAATATTAAGGTGCAAGGTAAGAACTAGTCAGAGAATATATTGAAATATATCTTGATAAGATGCAAATAATATAGAATTCACTTGAAAATGTATACTTTACTATGGAATCTAAAAATGTCGTTATCTTTGATAATGCCTTGATCGACGTTAATGCAGTTTCTTAGAATTTGCATACCTGACCCAGTTAGGAATTAGTGATTTTTGCTTAAAATATATTAGACGAGTACCCGTGCATAGCAACGAGATTTTATAACGACAAATAATTATAGTGATACTTTGATTACACAAAATATCAAGTTAGAAAATCTCGTTGTTATGCACGAGTATTCGTCTAGTACCAAATAATAGTCAAAACTCGTTTCATCTATATCAGCAAACACACTTTAAAACACGTCATACTCATTACCTTTCGTGGCCAAATAATTATTTGTTTGTCTCAAATTCTCTTGATTAAAAGATTTTCCTAAAAGGTATAATTCTTGTGAATACAAGATTGAGGGAATGAACATTCTTTTTATTGATCATTAACTATGAGATTTAAAAAGAGTATATATAGACAAACATTAGGGCAAAAACCTTAATAGCTAACATGGGCCATGGGCCGATTATGGGTTATATGGACATCCACTAATAATTATCCATAACACTCCCTCTTGGATGTCCATATTGTTAATATGCTTAGGGAATGCTGCCTCACTAAAAACCTTGCCAGGAAAACCCAGTGGGACAAAACCATGACTAAGGACAAAAAGAGTGCAGCACGTATTATCTCTCTCTGATGACTACATCACTTGGTATCTTGTAAATAGGTCAACGAAATCATCACTGGAATGAGAAGTGTCTTGTCGCCATTGATGTAACGTTACTTGAATATAGCAAGGTATGCTACATTATCTTCATGCAATAGTTACTATCTCCTTTTCAGAATTTATGTATGGTTTGATGAAGTCGCCTTGATTGTTTGCTCTATCAAATGACAGGAAAAATATTCGCCACTTGTAACAATATATCCATGTTGAGATCGATCATTGTAAGTTAAACATATATCCTGCATCTGCAAAACTAACTAATACAAGATTGAGGGAATGCATATTCTTCTTATTGATCATTAACTAAGAGATTTACAAAGAGTATATATAGACAAACATTAGGGCAAAAACCATAATAGCTAACATGGGCCATGGGCCTATTATGGATTATATGGAAATCCACTAATAATTATCCATAACAATAATGTGTTTATGAGTTGAATTTTTCAGAATATACGTCTTTAGTAGATATGAAAACAACATATTTATGAGTTACAAATAGATACTTAAAATAAAATCAAAGAAATGCCATATATAAATGTTCAGGGACACCAACACATGAATCATGAAACAAGAAACAAAATATTTATGAGTTACAAATAGATACTTAAAAAAAAAAATCAAAGAAATGTCATATATACACAAAAACTTGTCAAAAGTAAAAATCCTTAATATAAAGTTCGGAAATGCATTATATGTATTAATCATTTATGAGTTGCCATAGATATATTAGGATTATTAATGAAGGGCAACTTAGGCAAAAACACAAATTTAAGTTTTTCACTTTTCAAGAATTGGGGTTTTTGCTTTATAGTATAGATTATAGTATAGATAGTGAAGATTTGAAACTACGCTAATTTAATTGGAAAATTGATGAGGGTATTACTTAAGTTACTAAAATGTCAAGAATTCATGAGTTATTTATAGATGATAAAATAACTCTACAAAATATGAAACCATATTGGAAATAAGGGTAGTATATAGTAGACTGATTCAACAAAACATAAAAAAGTATTTTATTTTTATATATATTTATTTTTTTTAATTCAATAAATCTAACTGGTATTCTTCTTGTTGTAGTGAGACCACTTAAAAGCAGAGAACAATTAGATAAATCTATCAAAGAAAATGATGAAATAAATACTGCAATAGACAGGAGTCTGGAAATTGCTCGGAAAGAGTGTGCGTCTTTTTTTTTGTATTTATTATTTCCAAATTTTTAGGAAAAGGTCAGCGTACGTATTTCAAGCCAGCACGTACTGATCGAATCTCTATATAAACTAGCACAAGTTTCTACTTAAAGCCAGCTCAACAATATGGCGTGCAAAAATCATACTGTTTACTGTCTGCTTGTTTTAGGGTGTGCATGCAGCTTGGTTAATTTTATGAATGCATCCACAGTACCAGCAGAGAGAAGTTTAGTTGGGGAAAGGTATTCTGCGAAACATGACTTCATTAAAAATAGGAAGAATACAACAAGGAAGAATACAGCAATCCGAAGTATATCTATCTACATGCGAAGATCTATCAAGGAGCAACGTGATACTGGACAAGTCGATGTATGTTCTGGTATGTTGTCACTGTTTGGAAAATACTTTCGAGCCTTAAAAGATATTAATAATACTTGTGCCACCCTCTTTAGTTTTAGCTTAAAACACTAGTTCAAATGTAGTATGATAGATGGTCATGAAGCTCTTTAAGTATATTGAGTGGATTATATTTAGTATACTGAGCATGACTTAGGTGGTGTTTGAATTCAACTTAATTGACTACGTATGAAAAACCTTAATTTATTAAGTCATGTAAAAAGTTGTTTAATTTGTTTACCACTTATCCAAAAGAATTGACTTAAAATAAAAAGTGACAAAAGTGAGGGTTTCAACATTTAGTCGTCTGTTAATTAACACGACTTAATGAAAAAATTAAACAAACAGGCCCTAATTTAATTGATGAAGATACATCTCCACACATTAAAATCGAGTGTTACAATATGTTTATGTACAAGTTTCGTAAGTTTTTCTTTTTATAAACGGTTTCTTATAATTAACACATTTCATGATAGTTCATAGTGGTTGTTCTTGATTTTTATAGTTTTAGAATAGTGTTGGTATTTGCAAGTTGATCTATGATCAAACTTCTGTAAGGTTGCCTTCCAAAATTTGTTGAAGTTCAATAAAGTTATACTTTTTGCCAAAATAAATTAAGGGTTACTTTATAAATTAATCAGCATATGGAACCAAAGTACAAGCATCTCTGATGCAAGCAAAATATATATGAAGTAGAAACTGCAAATTCAAAACAGTTATTGGAACTTACTGTAATTAATTTCAACATTGTACTTATATAGCTTATTTTCCTTTTTCATAAATGATACTGATTATGGGCAGCTTTGGTATGTTGTTTTCTAAAAAGATATTATAGGCCCAGAATGGCAGATAAACAAACACGAAATAAGTCCATGCCAACAATTAGATGTCTGGGTGCCAAAGAAAACGGGCTTCCCTGAGTTCGTAAAAGTCGAAGGATCTGAAGTTAAAGGGGGATTTTCCATCGCCATATTCTGTCATGCATTACAATTGTTACCTTTCAAAGTTCAGCCTTTCTTCAAGCCTTTCAGTGTTACCTATGATAAACTTCTAGAAAACATTGTAGGCAAGGTACAGTTTCTAACAGATAGATAACTGTCAAGATACTAACAATATGATGTACGTACCGATTCTTTTTAAAATTATTTCTTATAAACTTTCTTTCATGCAGAATTGTACATGTGCGGCTGGAGATTTTACTGTTCGCGCCAGCCGGGCTCAATACGTTAATTTTACAATTCCCTATCTGAGCTCCGAAGTTTACATGCTTGTTCATGGTGCGCGTGAATGGAACCAAACCTTGTGGACTTTTTTAAGTCCTTTTACCTGGAGATTATGGATCACGATATTCTCTATGTCTATTTGTATTGGAGCTGCAGTTGCAATTTTGGAATACCGTGTTGGCAACCCAAAATTTAAAGCCCCATACCATCAGGCACTCAGAATGGTCATCTGGTTTCCTATTTCCACATTCTTCTTCAATGAAGGTACTAATTAACCTCAGCTATATAGAAAATTAGTTCCGCTAAACTAACAATTATAAAGAAACGTGGGTGCCACAAAATTAGCATCGGTACCTGTATTCTTTTGTTGTTATGAATGCATTAATTCTGTTGTCAAAAGATTAAAAGGGTAGAAAGGGGTGGGGTAGGACATCAACATACTGAAACCGGTTAGAGACAACGAAAGGTATCCAAGCAACCAATATGTTCATTATTCTATACTTTCTTTCTTTTTGCAGGGAAGATACTCAATAGGAACTCTAAAGTTGTGCTTGTTATGTGGCTAAGTATGATATTCATAGTAGTGCAGATTTTCACAGCTACTCTGTCCTCATGGTTAACACTAGATCAACTACGTCCCAGATTGCCTACACGCCTTGACAATGCTGGATATCAAAATGGTTCTTTTCTAAAAGATTTTATAAAGCAAAAATACAATTGTTCTGGCAATAACCTACTAGCTCTCAACAACGCTGAAGAATACAAAGAAGTTTTGTCCAATGGTAGTGTAAATGTAATATTTGATGAATTGCCGTATATCGATCTTTTTCTTGCAAAATATGGCTCTGATTTTATGAAGTTTGGTCCAATTAACCAGGAATCTGGAATTGCATTTGTGAGTCTCGCTCTCTCTCTCTCTCTCTCTCTCTCTCTCTCTCATGCTATAAGCATTGTACATGTATATATCTACCTACTCTTCATCTTAGGGAGAAACTGTTTAGTATTTCTGTTATAATTTCACAACACTCAACTAATACACGTTAAAATGAAATGTATATATTTAAGGTGGCATAACGGGTGGACCGGGCGGGCACGGGCCACGGTTCAAACGGGCTCGGGCTAAACGGGCACGGGTCAAACGGGCGCATGTTATACGAATCGCATTAGAAAAGACCCAAAACGACGAAATAAATTCTTCAAACGCAACTCCTCATTTATATTTAAAAAATTAAATATATTTTATCTATAATTTATTCTTTAAAAACAATTGTAATGTTCTCCAATTGAGAGAAAATATGTGTCCGTTTGTGCCCATTTATCTTTTAAATCGGAAATATATGCTCATTTCAAAAAAAAAAAAATAATAAAAAATGGGGAGCTAAATGTGCCCAAATCTTTTACAAATTTACCTAAATTAGCCACAAAAAAAATTATTTTGCGCCCAAATTGGCACCTCTAGAGTTTTAACGAAATTCGGAAGCCTTTTAACAGAACACTTAACTGAGACTTAATGAACCTAATATCAACATGACAAAAAATAAAATGATGCCGTACAAGCTAAATATAGTTCATTGAAACAAGATAAACATCACGGACACCTTAGGAAATACGTTAAATATATATACGCTTTTCGTTTCTCTTTGCAATATTATCCAACCCCTTACAAAACTTAGTATACTAGTAATAATATTTTTTTCTCCTAATATTAGAATTAGTATTCCTTACTTCATATGCTCAAAACGCAGGCATTCCCTCCTGGATCTAGTTTATTTCCGATTTTCTCAAGGGCAGTGATTAACGTGACTGAGTCAGACACTATGATGAAAATGAAGGAAAAATATCTTGGGTTTCATCCTCCGGATAATTCACAACCTAATCAACCTCTTCCACAAAGTCTTGATGTTCAGAGTTTTATTGGATTATTCATATTCATCGGGACTGTGGCTATAGCCGCTATTATCTTGTCAGAAATTTCCCTTAGGCGTGAGAACAAAAAAGTTCTTCCTATATCAGTCGAGGAGTAGATATACTATCATTATATATTTATCTCATCGAGTTTAGTGTCCAGCCAACTCAGAGTAGCAAGTATCTGAGTCAAGATCTAATTCCAGGCCTTTTGAGAAAGTTTTTTAGCCATATATAGATGTAAAGGCAAGTTACCATATGTGATAAACATTAGTTAAACTTCTGCTAGTCTATTTGTGATGTAAATTAGTTTGTCTAGTCAATTAAACATATCATAGTAGTTTAAGCGGCATGTATGTACATTTAAGTAGGTGTCTACATGTATAAAATGTAAAGTGAACAAGTATTACTGTGATGGTATGTGCCTGAAAGTATGTAAAAATATATACATGTATTGTGCAAGTGATATGTACACATGACAAGCATTAATTAGTGTTTGCTTGATTTTACGTATAGATTTTCTTTAGGATTAATTAGAAGGCATTATTCATGAATATTTTTTAGTCTTAAGTTTATTCTGGATGTACTAAACAAAATACTTGCCTTAAGAGAATGAGGATATATAGAAGTGAAAACCTTCTAACTGAATAATTGATCTTGAAGCTTAAAGTACGTTAATTGCTTAAATATGTTAAGGATTGAATATTCCCTGCCTAACATCAAAAGCAATGTTCCAAATCCTATGCTGTTAGCATTGTTAAAAGTGATGGTCATTTATGTTATTACAACTTTGTAATGTGTCGTGTAATTTGCATAGAATAGATGATGGGCTAATGGAGTTGGACTAAGCTAAGTGATTAAGTGTCAAGTTATATTAGACCATTTAATGTAAACATGTAATCCATAGTCCAACCCATGATCATGAAAGCCCATAGAAAACCCATGTGGCTCTTTAGGTTCATTGTATAAATACCACTCTACACCTCATTTAGAAGGTGTTCGAGTGTGTGTATTGTGTGTGTGTTTAATATAGTTTCTCTCTTCATCTTATGCTCTCATTCACACGACATAACATACATATATACTCGATCCATCTTTCTCTCTTGTGCTTATACGTATTATATTGTGTGTGATAAAGTGAGATCTCGTGTTTTACAATTGATATCAGAGCTAACCAGGGGCGAATCGTGGTGTTTTGTGATGAAAAAATGTGATTTTTGCTGTGTTTTTGATTTTTCGGTACAGTTCATAACAGATCCTTCGAGTTAGAAGTTCTGTTTTTTCGAGTTAGGGTTAAAAACCTTCGAGTTAGAGGGTAATTTCCGAGTAAGCCTTCGAGTTAGAGGGTAATTTCCGAGTAAGCCTTCGAGTTAGAGGGTAATTTCCGTGTAAGACATAAATTCCTTCGAGTTAGAGGGCAATTTCCGAGTTAGGACTGAAATTTCCGAGTTAGGACTGGATTCTCCGAGTTAGTCCTTTAATCCTTCGAGCAAGAAGAGATTTTCTGAGTTAGCACTTAATTTCTTCGAGTTAGCACTTAATTTCCGAGTTAGGAAATATTTTTGAGTAAGGAACCGAGTAAGAAAAAATCTAAGTATGTAACCGAGTAAAAAAAAGAAAAAATTTCTAAGTAAGGAACCGAGTAAAGAAAAGTCCGAGTAAGGAACCGAGTAAGGAGTTATGTTTCCGAATTTCTAGGGTATTTACCGAGCATCAAGGAGTGAAATTCTTCTGAGTTTCTTAAGGTTTCGCCGAATATCTAATATACAAAACCCTAGTTTTCAAACCCTAATTTACCTAAAAATTAAGGCATATAAGAAACTCACTCATCACACCAAAATCACATATGATATTATTCGTCTACACTTTCAAAACATACCACGTATAGCTTAAAAGATCCTGATCAAGAATCACAATCAAATGACAATGACTAAATTTTGAACATTATCAAAATGTGACTACGGGGATTATTTGTTTCTTACTTATTTGAGCTTGAAGTGACGTTTCACGGGTGCGTGTACTAACTATCTCAAAGTTTAGGGGATGGTTGGATGCAAGACTTTTGGAGATCATTGTTTGAGCATTTAAAGAATAGTGATTAGACTTGGACATCTAGCTATGTGTGAGATCTATAAACGCATAAGTTGGTTCTTAATGCTCACCATAGCTATCACTTTAAGGAGTTACGTTGTAGTGCTCAGTGTCACAAAAGGTTGTGGATTGTTCAAGAGGCGGATATACATTAAAGGATGGATGGTTGGGTATATGCCACCACCTATAATTTAAGGAGTGACGCTGTTATGCTCAATATAGGTTCTTAATCACACATTAGTACAAGCTTAAGTCACAAGTCTGGAAATTTTACTTCATTCTCAAGTTTGTCATATCGGGTTATCTCTATACGTGGTCATTTACTATTAGCCAGTGGAAGTGAAAAGAGGTTTGATAAGAGGTCGATCTGAAGAGAATTGTAGAGAGAATAGTTATCGACATCCACTCATGGGGTATTGATTTGTATATTGCTTCCAGTTGATATGTTTATGTACACATATGTATGATGAGTCCGAAAGATCGTCATCACCCAGGAAGGAGAAATGTGTACATCGGGGCTTTTATTGAAGAACTGGAAGCATTCTAAGTGAGTTGAAGATGTCGATATAATGCTCCCCAAACAAACCTATGAAGAAGTTACAGATTATCAGTCTATGATACATTTTTCACTGTGCAAGAGACTGAAGACAATTTGGGCAGAATTCAGAGAAACTTCTTCTATAAGCATCAGGGTTATATCAAACGGGTTGTCAATTTGGGAGGGAGTATGTAAAAGAAAAGGGCTTACTAATTGGGAGGGAGTAATAACCCAATTAGATCATTACAGTGATTCTGCAAGTAATTCAAGCAAGCTGAGGAAGATACGAGAAGATCAAGAGCTATGAAGACATCCTCAGAGCCAACTGCACTACTTCAGCATTGTATTCATCATTGTTATTGTTAAGACATGAGAACTAAGTTTATCACACCCTATATATGATTCGAATGGCACAAGAGAGATAGATATGTGGATTGAGTATATATGCAAACCGTGTGTGTGTATATAGAGAGAAGAAGAAATGGAAAGAAGCTATATAAAAACACACACAATACACATACTCGAACCTTCTTCAAATGAGGTGTAGAGTGGTATTTATACAATGAACCTAAAGAGCCACATGGGCTTTCTATGGGCTTTCATGATCATGGGTTGGACTATGGATTACATGTTTACATTCAATGGACTAATATAACTTGACACTTAATCACTTAGCTTAGTACAACTCCATTAGCCCATCGTCTATTCTATGCAAATTACATGACACATTACAAAGTTGTAATAACGTAAATGACCATCACTTTTAATAATGCTAACAATCTCCCCCTAAGGGATGGTCATTCAAATGATGCTCCGAGTGATTAGGTCTTTTGTCTTCATTGTCATGAACTTTGTGTGTCGTTGTAGAATAGTCTAGGTTCTTCGTTCCTTCATGCTATGTGATCTTTAAAGTATCGTATTTTGGTTCTTCTTACCTTTGATCAACATCTTTGTTAATACAAATAGCGTCTCAAAAACGTTATTTATATTCTTTGATCTTTCATTAGTTTTGTTAATGACAAATAAAAGGAATATCTTTTAGCAAATAATAAATACTAGCTTAAGTCTCTTAAGTACACATTTTACACTTCACATAATAACCAAGAATTACAAGTTTAGTAACTTGTTTCCTTAAAAGGAAACTTTAATTCTTAAACCATTCCATGACATCATTGCATGCATCACATACAATATCTTTAGTATATCTTGGTTAGATTTACAAGATACATAGTTGACATTTGAAGATCTTGGATGATTTGGTAAGATACAACTAAGATATGGTAATAGACAACTAAACCTTAGCTGTCACATCCCACGGATCCAAATCATATGAAGGACGGATCCCTTGTGAGGGATCCGTGGGATCCGTGAGCTGAAGATCAGCTTGCCTATAAATAGGAAGCTGATCATTTGGCTCTCTCATCACTCATATAGCTTTAACACACATATTCATTCAGTACATATCTTACTAACATCATTCATAGTTGCATTTCACTTTGATCTTTCATTTGTAGAAAAGAGATCAAGCATTCAAGGATCTACAGAACCGTAATCCTTTAGTTGCATTACTGTGTGATATTGTAGTTTGTTTCACACATCATATCTTTCATTTGTAATCAGTGAGTGTGGTTAGTTCTTTAGTCCTTAAAGCACAAATAGTGTTGGGAGTAGTTGTACCCGTGTAAAGAACTCGACATCTAGCTTAGTGTCGGTAAAGTAAATAGGCGATGTCAGGTTGGTTCTACCTTGTGAAAGAACCCGGTGTTTAGCTTAGTACCGGAAAAGGAAGTAAGCGACGTGTAAAGGTTTTCTCCGCCTAGAAAAGGAGTTTGTTTCTTTGTGAAAGATAAACTCTCGAGTAGGAAACTCGGGGAGTGGAGTAGGGCAAGGAAGAGAGTCCTTGTAGCCGAACCACTATAAACAACAGTGTCGTGTGGTTTGATCTTTCCTCTCTTTATCTTTTGTTTACATTGTGTGATTATTTATTTGTGATTGTTTCCTTTGAAATTAACATATAGTAACAAAGCAAATAAAACTTTAAAACGGTAAAAACTATTCAACCCCCCTTCTAGTTTTCCACAATTGGCATCAAGAGCTACGTTACTTAAGATCTTTAAAATATATTGTATTTTAAAACTTAAAACGATCCATGGATTTTGAAAACTTTAAAGAAGGGCAATCTATGCAGAGACCACCTCTATTTGAACCAAATTGTTTTATTTATTGGAAAAATCGCTTTGAGACTTATGTAAAGTCAAAGGACATAGATCTATGGTATATTATAGTTGATGGTGATTACAAACCTATTAGTAATAATATTTCGGGTGGTCGGGATGAAGGAGCTTCTCTTACTCGTCACAGTGATGAGCAAAAGAAACTAATTGCCAAAAATAATGAAGCCAAAATGATGCTTTATAATGCCTTACCTAAGAAAGAATATGAAAGAGTTTTTATGTGTAAAACGGCTAAGGATATTTGGCAATCTCTTATTATCACACATCAAGGGAACTCACAAGTAAAAGATAACAAAATTGATCTCCTTGTCCAACAATACGAACAATTTGTTATCTCTGAAGATGAGACCATTGATAGTGCGTTTGCTAAGTTCAATACTATTATTACATCACTTAAAGGACTTGATGAATCTTTTTCTAGTAAGAATTTTGTCAGGAAATTTCTAAGAGCACTCCATCCGAAATGGAGAGCAAAGGTGACAGCTATTGAAGAATCTAAAGATCTCTCAAGCATGACACTGGATGAGCTCATAGGAAATCTTAAAGTTCACGAAATGATTATGGAAAAAGACTCGGAAATTGTCAAAGGCAAAAAGGAGAAGATTAAGTCTATTGCCTTGAAAGCCAAAGTCGAGTCAAGTGATGATGATAAGTCTTGTTCTAACAGTGATGATGAAGAGTATGCCATGGCCGTGAGGGATTTCAAGAAATTCTTCAGGAGACGAGGAAAGTTTGTAAAACCACCTCGTGATGAAAAGAAATCCTCTCGGAAAGATCGTGACGATAAGAAAGGTAAGGTTGATAGGAAATGCTATAGGTGTGGTGACTCCAGCCACTTAATAGGAGAATGTCCAAAGCCTCCAAAGACCAAGTCTCAAAGAGCCTTCGTTAGTGGAGCTTGGAGCGATAGTGAAGGAGATGATGATGATGAGCCTAAGAACAACGAAATGGCACTTATGGCTAATGACACAGAAGAGGTACATTCTGATTCATACTCCTCTATAGATGATGAAACCTTAGAAGTAGAATACAACAAACTGTGTGACGTTACTTTAAAAATCATAAACAAAAACAAGTTTTTGAAAACAAAGACAACACTTTTAGAAAATGAAGTATTTTGGCTTAAAGAAAAAGCAATACGAATTGAAAAAGGTAAAGATAGTAAAGAAACGTGTGTGTCTTGTCAAGAACTAAAACTTGAATTAGAAACCTTAAGAACCACACAGGAAGATTTAATCAAACAAAATTCAAAGTTTAAAAGGTTTGATAAAAACATAAGTTGTGCAGATGAAATAATGAAAATGCAAAAGCTACCTCATGATAAAACAGGACTAGGCTTTATGAAACTAGGAACCTTAAGTGATTATAAGGAACAGACTGTGAATAAAACTGATTCAACCAAGTTGGACACTCACGGATCCGACGGATCCAATAATTTGGATCCGCCAAGTGTATCCAAAGGATCCGCGAGTACAGAAGTTGAACAGAAGGTTCACAAAGTCGACCATTCCGAGTTTGTTAAAGTTACTAAGAAACCTAACAGTAGTATAAATAATAATAAACATAAACCAGCATTATCTTTAGGAAGAGGACAAGCTAGAAATGAATATAGAGTTAAAACGGATCAACAGAGACCTCAAATGAGTTTTCCCAAACACCCCTTTCCAAAGAGTATAGTTAATCCACAACATACTTATCAAAATAATTGGAACCAAAACATACCTAGAAACTTTCATGGTCCTAGTTATATGCCATGGAACAATTGTCCACCATTTACATACATAAACCATGATAATGTCATGTTTAACCCAACCGGACCCATGAGATATTGGGGACCAAATGCTTGAGTCTTTTATGAACTTAGGTATGCTTGAAAGTTGATCTTGAACCTGATGAGTGGATCAAAGATAGTGGGTGCTCAAGACACATGACGGGAAACAAAAATCTTTTCTCAACCTATCAAGTGTATGACGGAGGTAATGTCACATTCGGTAGCAAGCTTAAAAGTAAAATCATCGGAAAAGGTACAATCTCTCATGACTCTCTATCTATTGATGATGTTGCTTATGTAGATAATTTAGGATTTAATTTACTTAGTATAAGTCAATTATGTCGCAAAAAGTATAACGTCCTTTTCAGTGAAAATGGAAGTAAAATACTTAAAGATGGCATAACCGTAGGAAAAGGTGTTTTAAAGAATAATGTCTATGTTATGAAATTAGATAAAACACCTAAAGATAAGTTATGTCTTACCTCCTTGGACGAAAACTCAACTCTATGGCATCGACGCTTAGGTCATGCTAATATGAGGCTTATTCAATCTTTGTCATCCAAAGAACTCGTTAGGAACCTACCCAAGTTGAAATATGACCAACACTTTTGTGATGCTTGCAAAATTGGGAAACAAGTACATAATAGCCATAAGGCTAAAAAAATGGTATCTACATCTAGATGCCTAGAATTATTACATATGGATTTGTTTGGCCCGTCGGCTATACAAAGTTATGGAGGAAATTTTTACACTTTAGTCATAGTAGATGATTACTCTAGATATACATGGACAAAGTTTTTGAAAACTAAAAATGAGGCATTCGACAAATTTGAAATTCTAAGCAAGAAAATTCAAAATCAAATAGGAAGTAATATAGTATCTATTAGAACTGACCATGGTCGAGAATTTGACAATGAAATTCAATTTGGAAATTTTTGTGATAATAATGGAATAACTCATAATTTCTCGGCTCCTCGTACACCTCAATCAAATGGTGTAGTAGAACGTAAAAATAGAACAATTCAAGAAATGAGTAGAACTATGTTAAATGAACAAAACATACCACAAAAGTTTTGGTGTCACGCTGTAGATACTTCTACATATATCCTAAATAGAGTTTTAATTAGACAATTTTTAAATAAAACTCCTTATGAAATTTATCGAGGCAAAAAGCCTACATTAGGATATTTTAGAGTTTTTAGAAGCAAGTGCTTCATTTTAAACACAAAGGACTATCTCACTAAGTTCGACCCAAAGTCGTATGAAGGTGTATTTCTTGGGTACTCACAAAACAGTAAAGCATACATTATATTAAACAAGGAAACATCAAGAGTCGAGGAATCGTTGAACGTAACATTCAACGAAAGTCCACCTCCCTCTAAGACATCACCTTTGGTAGATGATGACTTAGTTGAAAGTCAAATGGTTAATGATATAGAAAACATTGAAAATGACAATGAACCCGTAAAAGGAGAAATAGTCAATATTAAAGAAACTAAAAGTCATCCATTAGAAAATGTCATAGGAAAACTTAATGAAAGAACATTAAGATCCAAAGCTCAAAATGAAAGTAATTATTTTTGTTTTATTTCAACTATTGAACCTAAAAATATAGACGAGGCAATAAAAGATGAATCTTGGGTAATTGCTATGCAAGAAGAACTTAATCAATTTATTAGAAATGATGTTTGGACATTGGACCCTCCACCTAAAAACCAAACCATAATAGGCACCAAATGGGTCTTTAGAAATAAAATGGATGAAAAAGGTATTATATCTAGAAATAAAGCTAGGCTAGTAGCTCAAGGTTACAATCAACAAGAAGGTATGGATTACGATGAAACCTTTGCACCCGTAGCTAGACTTGAATCTATTAGAATATTACTTGCATATGCATGTGCACATGATTTTAAGTTATTTCAAATGGATGTCAAAAGTGCTTTCTTAAATGGTCTTATAAATGAAGAAGTATATGTGGCACAACCTCCCGGCTTTGCCGACTTTGAAAAACCAAATTATGTTTTCAAACTTAAGAAAGCTTTATACGGACTTAAGCAAGCACCAAAGGCTTGGTATGATCGACTTAAGACTTTCCTAGTTGACCATAAGTATACCATGGGCCTAGTAGACAATACTCTCTTCATCAAGAAAAAGGGATCACATATTATCATAGTCCAAATATATGTGGATGACATTATATTTGGTTCAACTTGTCAAGAGTTATGCGACGATTTCTCAAAAATCATGCATGACGAGTTTGAAATGAGTATGATGGGGGAACTAAACTTTTTCTTAGGTCTCCAAATTAAACAATTAGAAGATGGGATATTCTTCAACCAATCAAAGTATATCAAAGATATGCTTAAGAAGTTTGGTCTTGAAGACTCAAAACCCATGAGAACACCCATGTCCTCCGAAACCAAACTTACTAAGGATGAAGAAAATGAATCCGTAGATAGCACTAAATATAGAGGAATGATTGGTAGTTTACTCTATCTTACGGCTAGTAGGCCTGACATTATGTTTAGTGTTTGTCTATGTGCACGTTTTCAAGAAGATCCAAAAACGTCCCATCTTGAAGCCGTTGAAAGAATATTTAGGTACATCAAAGGTACTACACACTTAGGATTATGGTATCCCAAAGGAACGGGTGTAGAAACCATAGTGTATACTGACTCAGATCACGCAGGTGATTATGTTGATAGGAAAAGTACTAGCGGTATTTGTACTTTTGTAGGATATTGTCTAACATCATGGTTCGCTAAGAAACAAACTGCCCTCGCAATCTCAACAACAGAGGCAGAGTATGTGTCTGCAGGAAAGGCGTGTCAACAAGCACTGTGGATGAAACAAGCTCTCGTCGACTATGGAATTGAACTTAACAACATTCCCATTCTTTGCGACAACAAAGGTGCTATCGATCTAAGCAAAAATCCAGTCCAACACGCTAGAACCAAACATATTGAAATACGCCATCACTTTCTTCGCGACAATGTACAGAAGGGAATCATCTCAATTGAGAAAGTTTCCTCAGAGGACAACATTGCCGATATTCTCACTAAACCACTTAAACGAGAACCTTTCAATTATCTTAGACTTGGATTAGGATTAATGGAACATAGTGATTAGGAGAAACATTAGTATAAACATTAGTTTAGATACACACGACACTAAACCAAAACATGTGTTCTGAATCCGCGGATCCAATCGATAACAAGGACGGATCCTTTGTTTGGGATCCGCCGAATCCGTCGCATGCTGAGTTCAGTTTATTATTTAATAAACAAGAACAACTACTATTCACTCCTCACTCCAAAACATATCACCTTACTATACTCGACACACACTTAATCTCCATCACAATTTAGACCATTTTCTTCCACAAATTTGTGCATCTAACATCACTGTAAGTATTCTTATCATATTTATACTCCTGATCTGCGTCTAGGATTTCCATTTCATGCACAAAACCAAAACTTGGGGTATATGCATAATTCTTGAAAAATCATGAAGCATATTTATTGCATTATACTTAAAAACATGTTTTTCTTAGTTAGGAATTGCATCTCTTAGCACATTGTCTTAATTTAACAAAAACCCCATGAAAATTTTTCACTAAAATCTTCTAACGACTAGGTAAAATGATTTTTTTTCTTACATTGTTCATACAAATGCAAAAACGTTATCTTTTAGACTTCACTTGCATAATGTCTCTTGAATGCTAAAGGGAATACATAATTAATATGTATTTTCGGGTACATTCAACCGTAGCTACATTGAAATAGGAGCGTTTGGGTTATCTCTCGTTTGTAAACAAAACTTGCATAAACTAATTTCTCTTGCATCAAAAGGAGTCGAGATAACCGCACCTCCACATTGTCCCCATGTAGGCACACACTAGGAATTTTACACTTCCTTTGATCATTTTAACTAAAACTATGTAACTTTTTGTACTTAGGAAAATCATGCCTCCCGCAACCAACTACGATCACAAGAAAACCGTTAACTACTTACCCAAAGTCCACAAAACCAAAGGTCTAACCAATGCCCAAATCGAAATTTTCAAAGCCTTAGAGAAAAAGTATGTCCATGAGGGTAGAGCCGTAGACTCATCGTTATATGAAGGAACACAACTTAGGGAACAATTAGCCGCAATTCGATTCGATTCTCCTTTAGATATAGATGAACCAATTATTCCTAGGTTCATACTTGAGTTCTATGCTAGTGTAGGTCTTAGTTCGAGTGATGAAGGTTACTTAAGTCTTCATTTTACTCTAAATGGAAATCTTGTCAACATCCCTCTTGATCAATTTGGTGAGGTCTTAGGAATTCCAAGCCAAGGAACATGTATTTACTCGGACAAATGGTCCTTAACAATCTTAGACTCCAATCTCAATAGGACGGCACCATATGCCACTCCTCTAGAATCAAAAGAAGTGATTGGGGAACATCTCTTCATTCCTAAGAACAACCCCACAAGAATGTATCGTGGTCGTGAAGTTGCTAGAGATCCATTTGCAATGGAGCTTAATGAACTAAAACCCGAATTCAAGAAGATGGAGGATGTATTAAGGGCAAATGTGATGTGCACCATAGGAAACCGTGATCATATCAATGCTTGTTTATGTCACATGATGTACAACATCTCTACTCATCAACCCTACAATCTTGCTTATTATGTTGCCAAAAGAATGTGTGACATTCCGGTTCAAAGCAAGATTGCAATGCCTTATGGTATGCTTTTAACCCGACTTTATAGAGCCTTTGCACCCGCTCGTCCAAACCATTTAGGATTTGTTCCGGATTACAACGAAATTGAACATACCTTCGTTCCTTTGAGCGACTTTAGGGTTAGTGTTGATAAGGGCAAACGTCCTCGTGTACCAACATCATCCTCATCATTTTCAATGAGTGAAGATGATGGATTGCCAAATTCTAGGATTCCTCCACCCGAATACTTGAGCCATCTTCCTCCAATTCAAAATGAATCCGCTGAGTATCGAAACATCAAAGGAATGGTGAAGAATCTTGGTCGTTGGATGATGAAATTACACAAGGGGATGAAGAAGTTGAAGAAGAAGCTGAGTTGATGGAGTGTTTGGTTTTAAACAATGTTGGATATTGTGTTGTTAAACTTCTATGTGTCTAGAATTTATCTGATAATACTTGTTGTGTATGTGTAATAACTAACACTTGCAGGTGGATAACCATCATGGTTATCAATTTTCCGGGTTATAGCCAGTGTTTGGCATAACACCTAAAACGGTAAGTTTCTAAGTACGGATTAAACTATGTGCAATCATGTGTTAATGTTATCATATTTAGTTGTTTTGCTATACATATTAGATGTTATGTAAGGTCTAGGTGAATTTTCGGGTTTTCGTCGAAAAACGAGAAATATGACATATGTTCTGTTTAGTTTTTAAGTATTAGGCATACGGATCCGGCGGATCCCAAACCAGGGTTCCGCCAAGGCTTATCGTTGGATCCGCCATTCGCCAACCTGCGGATTTGGCGGATCCCAGAACATGGTTCCGCATTTGAATCCAATTGGATCCGCAGGTTTCCCAGTAAAATTATAAAACTTTTTCGACTTATCCCGATCCTTACATCTTAAATGTTTAGTATCACTTAGGATTCATTCACTCATCATAATTCATCTTAAAATTATTTAGGAATTCTTAGAAACTTAGGAACTAAATTTCCCACCAAAATTTAAATTTTTGAATTTTAGGTGTGAGTTACCAAACTGATACAAAGAAGGAACCCTTTTTAGGGATCCGTCAAATCCGTGGAAATATCAAATCATCAGATTTTCCACTATCCTCTTGTATTAACTGCATATCCAAAACATATTACTCAACCAAAGCTCAATGGATTGACTTCCTTGATATGACCTGCACAAATTTTTGTTCCAAATCATTAGAAACCAACATTCTCTATTGGATTCACATCAAATCCAAACACACAGACTCACACACCTTCTGTCTATAAATTAGCACTTTAGGATCTTTAACTCACATCACAAAGCATCTTTTCTCCTGTACATTTTAGCTATTATACTCAATGACAAAATCAAACAACTCCTCCACATCCAAGCCTCTAAAACGAACAGCCCGTATGAGTGTGAAACCTTGTTGTTTCATCAACATTCACAACTCATCCTCTGAAGAATCATCACCACTTAACATATCCTCACCCATTGCTAGTGAAAACTTCCTTACTTTATCCACTCCAACTCCCTCACATGTAGTTATAAAAACACCACCTCCTACCATTACTCCTGTAGCAACCACACCACCACCCGCTCCTACTCCCGCTCCATCACAGTCTGAGAAGTCTGCCTCATCACCATCCTCACCAAAACTCCAACCCATGGAACTATTTAGAACACCACCAACATCTCCACAACCATATCTTGAAGAGTTAGAAGATCTTCCACCTACATCCACCAATCCTCCACCAATAAGTCTTGAAAACTTAGAACCTATGCTATTTCATCCTCTCCATCCGGAGATTCATGGTCCTCTATACCGTGAAGCACCACAACCTCGTCCACAAATACCACCACTATCACCAACTTCAACACTCATTGCCATTGATGAAGCAATGTGGAGCAACATTCCTCAAACACAAGAGGAAATAAGTGAGGAGTTAAACCAACTCTATACTCTCTCGGGTATGGTTGACCATCGCCTTCATGAAGCAATGGACATTCAAAACATTCTTATGAACTCCCTCCAAACACCACAACAACCATCAAACAACAACAACAACCAACCACCATCACCACCACCACCACAAAACTTGGAGCCTAGTCTTCCTCCCGGCTTCTCAAGTCATGATTGCGCACACTGTGAGAGAACGGCTCACTTGGCCCAAAGGACCAACATCTTGGTCCATGAGCTTCAAAATGAGATAAGGTTCATCTTGAACCATGTTCTTGAACGTTTAAACGCAATCTCTCATCCTCCTCAATAGGAGCTTTTTAGACTAGTTGTTAGGACCTTTTAAATTGTTGCTTTAGGACTTTTTACTTTTTATGTCTTTTTATTGTAATTGTAACATCATTTCTTCTTTGTGACTTTTGTCACAAAATTTTCAATTTCTATGAATATGATGTTTTATGCTTATGAGTGATCAACATATTGCATATTATCATTATCATTTTGAACTAACATTCTTATATAGCATATATTATACCTTAATTATGATTACCCTAGGTACAAATAATGATCAGACACTTACTTTGACTTTTAAAAGTCAAAACATATTGAAAGGTTTGTTTGGGAGAATACTTCACAAGCATTCTACTTCTTCATTGAAGTCATTCATTACTAACACTTCATTTGCAGCATATCATACCCTTCATAGTATACGTTGGTACTCGAGAAGTGAGGAGTATACATCAAGGGGGAGCATCTCATAAGCATTTCATATACTAACCGTTTGTTTTGTAGATTCATGCATTATTTCCTTGATTACTCCATCTAGGGGGAGTATAAAACAAGGGGGAGCTTTAAAGTTCTCAAAATCGCATTCCGCTACGCTACTCTTTTTGTTTCGACAAAAAGGGGGAGAAAGGAACTAAGTTTGCATCAACTGTGATTCATCACAGTACATACATTTTTTACAAAACTTTTCTTTAATAAACAAACTTAATATATATTTTTAAGAACTCATGCTATATTTATTATCTTGCTCAAAAATATACCTTATGTTTTGTCATCAACAAAAAGGGGGAGATTGTTAATACAAATAGCGTCTCAAAAACGTTATTTATATTCTTTGATCTTTCATTAGTTTTGTTAATGACAAATAAAAGGAATATCTTTTAGCAAATAATAAATACTAGCTTAAGTCTCTTAAGTACACATTTTACACTTCACATAATAACCAAGAATTACAAGTTTAGTAGCTTTTTTCCTTAAAAGGAAACTTTAATTCTTAAACCATTCCATGACATCATTGCATGCATCACATACAATATCTTTAGTATATCTTGGTTAGATTTGCAAGATACATAGTTGACATTTGAAGATCTTGGATGATTTGGTAAGATACAACTAAGATATGGTAAGAGACAACTAAACCTTAGCTGTCACATCCCACGGATCCAAATCATATGAAGGACGGATCCCTTGTGAGGGATCCGTGGGATCCGTGAGCTGAAGATCAGCTTGCCTATAAATAGGAAGCTGATCATTTGGCTCTCTCATCACTCATATAGCTTTAACACACATATTCATTCAGTACATATCTTACTAACATCATTCATAGTTGCATTTCACTTTGATCTTTCATTTTGTAGAAAAGAGATCAAGCATTCAAGGATCTACAGAACCGTAATCCTTTAGTTGCATTACTGTGTGATATTGTAGTTTCTTTCACACATCATATCTTTCATTTGTAATCAGTGAGTGTGGTTAGTGCTTTAGTCCTTAAAGCACAAAGAGTGTTGGGAGTAGTTGTACCCGTGTAAAGAACTCGACATCTAGCTTAGTGTCGGTAAAGTAAATAGGCGACGTCAGGTTGGTTCTACCTTGTGAAAGAACCCGGTGTTTAGCTTAGTACCGGAAAAGGAAGTAAGCGACGTGTAAAGGTTTTCTCCGCCTAGAAAAGGAGTTTGTTTCTTAATGAAAGATAAACTCTCGAGTAGGAAACTCGGGGAGTGGAGTAGGGCAAGGAAGAGAGTCCTTGTAGCCGAACCACTATAAACAACAGTGTCGTGTGGTTTGATCTTTCCTCTCTTTATCTTTTGTTTACATTGTGTGATTATTTATTTGTGATTGTTTCCTTTGAAATTAACATATAGTAACAAAGCAAATAAAACTTTAAAACGGTAAAAACTATTCAACCCCCCTTCTAGTTTTCCACAATCTTTACGGATTTGTTGTATCGTCTCTTCCATCATACTCATACTTCTTGGTTATACATTGAGCTTCATACTTATTTCATCCTCATACGATACATGAACTTGTTCTTGATATCTTGATTAGCTTCTTGACTTTGTCGTAACATTTTGTCTTTAACTTGATCCTTTTGTCTTGAACATTTTCACTTTGAGCTTCGTTAAGGATGATCTTCATAAGTATGAGTATGAGGAGTTGTAGATGTTGTGTTATATGATGATGGTTGATGGACTTTCCTTAGTACCTGCATAAAATAGTTTGCAATAAATCGTCCAGCACTTACAGGTTCGGACTTCGAGATTGTTAACAGCATATTGTGAAAACTTTCTCTGATCCTTACGAAGGCCGTTCTGAATCGGATGCCCTCAATAGAGCTAACTCAGATACACAGAAGTGTATCCACGATTCAGGTGAGCTGCTGAAGTATACCAAAGTATCACTTCACGACTGTAGACCCTTTGAAGCACGTAACCATCATGATATAAGGCAAGATCCTTAGATCTTATTAAAACTCTTGTACACCTTGTGTTCTTTTTGGTGAACACAAGTGTATTATATTGGACGTGTATCCTAAGAGATCTTTTAATGAATCTTATGGCTCTAGACTCGATAATGTGCATTTTGGTTTTAGTAGATGGAGGCATGGAGCAGAGTGCCACCTTTTCAATATCAACACATCCCGGAGTGAGAGGCCAATAGATTATGCAGTGTTCTCCGTGAGAAATGATAAAAATATATTTTAAGAGATACCTGAGTGGCTAGGAGGGGTTGTGCAGTGCATCATTGGGTCTATGACGTCTTGTCTTCAATATCAGTATCAACTTTGTGATTACCGATAGCAGATGTATTGACTCGGTTTCTCCCCTAAGTTTTCATGGAGAGCTATTTCTTTTCACCCTTACATAAAGTTTTTTTTTTTCATTCTTCAACCCCTTCTTTCTCCTTTCTCATTTTACTCCTTTTTTCAATCTTACCTAAAGACTTCTAATTCTAATCTATTGGAATTGTCCTTGAGTAGATCCATCCGGCTCTGGCGGATCATAGGACATAACCTAACCATAATCACCTTATTACTCCATGATTATCCTAGATTTTTTATCACTTGTCGTAAAACATTTTTGTGAAAATCTCTCAAAGTGTTTATGTGTTATAGCGTATAATCACTCTTTGTCACACTATGTATGCACGTTAAAACAAGAGATGAGATGGGACAAGGTGTGAATATGGATCGTATAATATAGAGAGAATGGATGTTTAAGCTTTTTCTTGTATTTCACATATGACACACACAGTGAACCACTACACAAAATGAAGCATTTTGTGCTTTAAATACTACAAGGTTATTTCCCTTGTGGGCCTTGTGTGGGCTTCGTGGGCTTTAGAGCTTGGATTGGGCTTTTACAAATACTTAAGCTAACATAAGCCCACTTTATACAAAGTCCTTAACTAAGTGAATGACCATCACTTTAAATTATAAAAACTAAAGCTAACAATCTCCCCCTAAGGGATGGTCATTCAAAAGATGCACTACGTGATTAGATCTTTATACTTCAGCATCTTGAACTTTGTGTTTCTTTGTTCCTTCATGCATTGTGATCTTCATCGTATCGTCTTTTGGATTGTTCTTTGCCTTGATCAACATCTTCATGTATTTACAGCGTCTTTTCTTCCAATGTAGATGTTGAGACATACGATGATCGATGGACTTTCTTCAGTACCTGCATAAAACAGTTAGCAATAAATAGTCCAACTCTTCCAGGTTCAGATCTCATTATGACACTTACAACTTATGTCCTTTTTGGCGAACACAAGTGTATTTTTTTGGAAGTGTTCCTAAGAGATCTTTGATGAATCTCATGGCTCTAGACTCAATTATGTGCGTTTTGGTTTTAGTCGTCGGAGGCATGGAGCAGAGTGCCACCTTTTCAATATCAACTCATCTCGGAGTGAGAGGTCGATAGATTATGCATTGATCTCCGTGAGAAATGAAACAAATATCTTTTAAGAGATATCTGAGTGGCTTGGAGGGGTTTGTGCACCGCGTCACTGGGTCCATGACGTCTTGTCTTCAATATCAGTATCACCTTAGTGAGTACCGATAGCATATGTATTGACCCGGTTTCTGTCCTAAGTTTTCATGGAGGGCTATTTCTTTTCACCCTTACAAAAACTTTTCTTTTTCATTCTTCAACCCCTTCTTTCTCCTTTCTTATTATACTCCTTTTTCAATCTTTCCTAAGGACTTCTAATGCTAAGCAATTGGAATTGTCCTTGGGTAGATCCCTCCGGTTCTGGCGGATCATTGGACATAACCTAACAATAATCACCTTATTACTCCATGATTATCCTAGATTATTTGTCACATGCCATTAAACCTTGTGAAAATCTCTCAACGTGTTTATGAGAAAACACATTTTGATAACACATCGAGAGTTTTGTAATTTTGAAACACTCTTCCTTCACATGTGCTCATGCATTTTTGAAATAAATTACACATGTTGGGTAGAGTTCGCACATTTAAAATGATCGACTTTCAATGAACACGACCTTCGCGAGACACGCTAACATCACTAGTTAGACTAGCTTGAAATTATTACCCGTCCCGGTCATATTCAATGATCATCTCTCGAATTGGTACATTCTACTCAGACAAGTCCTTTGCGAGATACGTTTACATCAATGGGTAACCATCTTGAAATTATTACCCGTCCTGGACTAGTCTTTTCGATTACTGACATTTAAGCTTCGTCAATTCGATGGTTGTTCTGAGTCTTTCTTATGAGCTCCTTTGAGATTCGAACCATGATCACATTTTAATCCCATTTCTCCCCCTCAAAAATAGCATTTCGATGGTATTTTTGATACCGTTTGATTAAAATCATTGATTTTTGAAAGATAATAGGGAGAAACGATTTTGCATGAACTTTATGGAACAAATTTCTTTCTGAAATACTCCCCCTCAAAACTTGCATTGGATTTGACATTTTTGAAAACTTTGGAGCAAGTGGGGAGTAACGATTTGAAAAATCTTAAGCAAAATTTTTGAAAAGTTTTGAAAAACCTTTTGAGAAATTTTGAGTGAAATTTTGCTTCAGATTAAGAAGTTTGAATAAACATTGCATGAAAACTTCTTTTCTTTTAGGATTGTTGCCATAAATTGTACAACAAGGTCCTTTCTTTGAAACACGGGTTATGCACTGTTATGTGCGCATAAGCCAAAACGTTGAAGCCTGGGTTGTAAGCTGAAATACTTACAAGCCATTGATTTTTAGGATAAGTTCTCGAAATCTTTGATGAGGAACTTTCCTTTCTTTGAAGCTCGGGTTTCGTACTGAGATATACGAAAGCCATTAATGAAGCACGGGTTTTGAACTGAATTGAACAAAAGCCATTTTGATCGGATTAGACAACAACCTTTGGAACCCATTTGAGCACTGCACCAATGGGTTTAGCATGTTTTGCAATCCATTTGTAAGTTGTGTCAATCTGATTCAAAGAGGTTGAATTCCAACGAGGACTGAAAACCGGTGATTCATTTGGAAATAACACTCGCGGAATCAACGGAGATTTAAAATCCTTTTTCAAAGCAGAGTCATTCTTGTTTTGCAGCGGAAGTTTTTTAGAGTTTGAAGGACTTTGCTTTGGTCTCCACACTTGCCTTACCCATGTAAAGCGAGATTGTAGAGTTTGAAATCTCGAAGTCTCTTCATGAGACATGTTTGACCTTGAAAGCTTTGGAGGAGTAGGTGTTTCAGAAAATCTTGGTTTCTTTGTAAACTTCCTTCCTTTTTGCAAAGAATAGGTAGTAAACTGGGAAACCTTTTTCGAAAATGGTTTTGAAGATTCACCCGTGTAAACCTTCTTCAAAACACTACCCTCTTTGGGAAACTTGGTTGAAACAGGAGATTTTTCTTTTGAACGGTTAAGATCATCAAACTTTGTTTTCAAGGCATTGTATGATGATCGCAAATCACTGTATTCTTTTTGAATAAGATCTTGAGATGCCAATTTGGATTCCAAAGAAGCAATTTGTTTCAAAAAATGATCTTTTTCAGCTTTTGAATCATCTATTTTATGAGCCAATTTTCGTTCGAAAACAATATTTTCTTTTTCAAGTTTTTCAAAATATGTTTCGAATTTGTTCGTTTTGTTGAAAAGATCAGTTTTGGCATCCTCAAGGTCGTTTGTGCGTTGAGCTAAAAGCGTTTCAAGCTCAAGCACTTTTGTTTGAAACACATGATTTGCATTGTCTGTTTCAAAATCTGAAGAAGTAGAATCAAACAGAGGATTTGGATAGGAAACTTTTGTAACTTGAGGCTTCAATACTTCAGACTCCTTTTGTTTCGTGTTTGATTTTTGATTCAGAACACGTGAACGCTTGATTGAATTAAACAAGTTTTTGTAAGTCTGTTTCAAATGCTCATTTTCTTTTAGTAATGATGCCACAGCATGTTCCAATTCAATATTTTTCGTATCAAGTTCATCCAAATCAAACTTGATATTGGCATCATCACAATTTTCTTCAAAAATCTTTTCCTTTTCTTTGAGCACTGTTGTCAAAGGGTTTTTAGAAGAAACAATTCTTTTTGATAATTCTTCTTTGACTTCAGCTACTTCTTTTGAAAGTTCGGTGATTTTCCTTTGGAAACAAAGATTCTCAGATTTCAAAAAATATGAATGATCAGAATCCACATTCTCATGCTCAAGGCTGACAGACACCGATTTGAATGACTCAATTTGATTTGTGAAAAATTCTTTTTGAATATCAAGATTTAAGCATTTTGCATCAAATTCATCTTCAAGAGAATGGATGTACTTTAAATCTTCTCTCATTTCAGTGACAAGAAATTTTTCAAAATGTTCAAAACTGAAATTGATATTTTTCACAAGAGGTTCAATCTCATCTTTTAAATACTCACAGACTTCCCTTTTTAGCCAAGCTTCTGATGACATGAGACGACGGTAGTCACTCTCGGTGTATTGTTGTTTTGACCAAATGACCTTTAACGTGTGGTCAATGTGATATTTAAGATTACAAAACTGTTTCCTTGCATTATTTTGCCATAAATTAGCATCATAAGTAGCAAGTTGAACTTCTTTGAAAAATCTTTTCACATTTGTTTCTTTTCTTTTTAAAGGTGGCTTTGGTATTTCTGACAATTGTATACAACCATACACAAAGCCTTGGTACGAGAGTGGGCTTTTTGTTTTTTTGACTTTTAAGCGTTTTTCCTCTGCCAATTTTTCATCTTCTTCTGATATGAACAGAGCATCAGTCGGCAAAAATTTATGTTCCACCTGATCTGTATTTTCAAAACCAATTCCTGATTTTCCCTTATGGACTTTCTCAGCTTTAGGAATCATCATTTGAAGAGTTTGAGCACTTTGGTCTGTTTTCGAAGTTTTTCTTCAAGATTGTTTCAACGTTTTAAAACCTCTTGATTTTCATTTTCAAGTTTTGTATTAACAATCTTACGATTTGAAGTGTTTTCCTGAAGCATTGAGTACCTCATTTTGAGTTCAACATTCTCTTTTAAAAGCTCTTGGACCTTTCTGTTGGCGGGGCCTAAATTTTCATCCAGTTGTTGAATGGAACGTTTTTCACGTGAAAGAGCTTTGCTTAACTCAACTTCAAGTTCTTTGTTTTGTTTTAAAATTGGCTTGAGAATACCTTCGTTAATTTCAAATTTCTGAGCTTGGGAATTAAGGTTTGAGATTTGAGTTTCTTTGCATTTTGTTAATTTTTCAAGCTCTTTGGACAATGAGATGTTTGTTTGCTTAGTTTTGCGATTTTCCTCTTTGCTCTTTTCTAGTTCATGTTTGAAATTATGGATTAAAGAAGCAAATATGGCATGATCTTGATCATTAGAAGATCCATCCTGGGCAGGCTCACCTCCATTAGGATCCATATCTGGGGTTGTAGGAGTGATATTACTATCAACCTGTTCCACCACATACGTGTCACTGATGGACTCTGGATGCGCAGGATGTGTCTTTTCATGAACAAACATATTCTCGAACAAATCAACATTATCATGATCGTTTGAATGTTGTACCGTCGTTACAATTGCTATGTCAGTTGAGGATCTGATATGGTCAGCTTCAGTATCCCAAACAGCTTCATTCCTGTGTGAACCCTCAGCATCCGAATCGTATCTTGGAGTGCTGCTTTCAACATGCTGTTCTGAAGATGTGTCTGTTTCCGTGAAGACCAAGCTAGCATCAGATGTTGTACCCTCATCGACCTTTTCTTCTTCTTTGTTTGCCTCTTTCTCATTTCCCACTGATTCCTTTAAGAGCCGTTCTCTTTCAATTTGCTCTCTTTCCCGTTCCTGCTTCTCCATTTCAATTCTTTCCCGTTCAATCACTTGCTTCTCTTCCCGCACTTCTTTCAGATGAAGTGATCTTTGAGTAAGCTGTGATTCCAGTAAGTCTATTCTCCAATGCAACTCATTTCTAAACGTTTCAGCTTCCAGGTCACTTGTGACGCATCCACTCCAAGTTTGGATATTAGAATCATAACCCGGATATTTTTCGACTATTCTGAAATCTATGTCGAAAAACCATTTAAAGTGCGCCTTGAATGCTTGATATGTTTCAGTGCAGTCAAATCCTCGTTCAATTTGGTTCTCTATTCGAAATATGTTATTCAATAGTTTCTCTCTGAATGTGCTATAATCCATTTCAGGTTCAAGGAGTCTAGCAAACATTCGATCAAAAGCATATGATTCCACTATTGACATTTTTGCGTTTGTGAGTCTCTCACATAGACTTTTGATTGCTTTAAAGTGTATGAGACATCGTTCATTTGAGCGAATAGAGTTTTGCATAACCGGAGACATTTGTCCATCTTGAGAACTCGATTCCATTTTCTTGAGATGTGTGACAAAGTTGATTCAGGATCGTTGCAACGAAATAGGAGTTGAGGTTGTTGATGGTTAAGCTTGGTTGTTGATGTTTTGATTTGTTGGTGATGATCGATGATGTTGTAACAAATTAAATAACGTTACGAAACTTGATTTAAGTATAATTAAGACAAAGTCAAAAGATTACAATTTCAACAAAAGGATATGTAAATTACAATTTAGGTAAACACGACACTTTCTATAGAAATTTCAATTTGACCAAAATTTATACAAATTATGTCAAAATATCAATTTAGATAGAAATATATCTAATTTATATAAATCGGTAATTTATATAAAATCTAACACTCTTATACAAGAGGTTAGATAACCGTTTGTCAAAGTATTTTACACTCTTATATAAGAGTAAAAATATCGAGTTCACTTTCGAGTTGACGAAATTACGTTCGAATCAAATCCTTAAAACTTATCTAACTTTGAAGTCTTTTAAACACAATTGCGAGGGCCAAAAGTGTCAAATCCGAAAGATATCTTAACGCAGCTGAAGGTACAAGGACTGAAGTTGCCAATTCTGAAAATTGCACCAAATGCGAGACAAAAGTGTGAATTGAGAGACCAAATGCGATAGCCTAGCACCAATTGCGAAAAAACTGCACCAATTGCGAGATGAATTGCGAGAAGAACTGGCAATTGCGATAAAACACTTCAATTGCGAAAGCAGTTGAATTGCGAGACACAATTGCGACAGAAGTGGAATTGCGAGACTACAATTGCGAAACACCAATTGCGAGACGCACCAATTCCGACAGAATACAGCAATTGCGAGACAGTTGAATTGCGACAGAATGCTGCAATTGCGAGATGAATTGCGACAGAACACTGCAATTGCGAGACACTTGAGCAATTCCGAAACTTTTCACCTTTTTTCCACTTTTTGACTTTTGAGTACTTGTGCCCACGTGAGACCTTATCCTCCTGAAAACTTTTCACCCAATATCTAATATTCCTGACAATTTTGCCCACTTAAACCAATTGTATCAAAGATATTACAATTATAATATTGAAAAACACAAAAAGTGATTCAACCTTAACTTCTTTCGATCCAAGAAGCTATGAACACCAATAAAAGTGCAGATTTTTCAACTAACAAATGAGAGATACTTACTTAACCATATACCAGGTCGCAAAACCAAGAACAAACACAACTTTTTTCTTTGATCTTGCGTATGAATCGAAGCTAAAAACACAAAATGTGACTTTTCTACTTAAAGAAAAATTACAGTGGGTGTTTTAGGCTTGATGATCAAACACAAAATACTACCTTTTCACTTTGATGTTGCGTACAGTAGCCACACAAAACACAAATGGTCTTGTTTCACAGAAAATGCAACGCACCAAAGTGTATTTATTCAACAAGATTCGAACACAAGAACTTCCTACCTCGTTGACCGGCTGTTGATACCACTTGTTGTAGCGTATAATCACTCTTTGTCACACTAAGTATGCACGTTAAAACAAGAGATGAGATGGGACAAGGTGTGAATATGGATCGTATAATATAGAGAGAATAGATGTTTAAGCTTTTTTTTGTATTTCACATATGACACACACAGTGAACCACTACACAAAATGAAGCATTTTGTGCTTTAAATACTACAAGGTTATTTCCCTTGTGGGCCTTATGTGGGCTTCGTGGGCTTTAGAGCTTGGATTGGGCTTTTACAAATACTTAAGGTAACATAAGCCCACTTTATACAAAGTCCTTAACTAAGTGAATGACCATCACTTTAAATTATAAAAACTAAAGCTAACATTATGATTAAAACTCATTTTAGTTAACACTTCGAGAGTTTTGCATTTTTCTGAAACACTCCCCCTTCACATGTGCTCATGCATTTTTAAGATAAATTTACACATGTTGGGTAGAGTTCTCACATTTGAATTGATCGGTTTTCAGTTAATATGACCATTGTGAGACACGCTTACATCACTAGATAGACTAGCTTGAAATTATTACCCGTCCCAGTCATATCAAAAGAGAATCTCTCGAATTGGTACATTCTACTCAGACAAGTCCTTTGCGAGACACACTTACATCACTGGATAAACCAGCTTGAAATTATTATCCGTCCCAGACAAGTCTTTTCGATTACTGACATTTAGTTTTCATCAATTCGAGGGTTCATTTCTGAGTCGAGCTCTTTTGAGATTCTACTACGATCACATTTCTCCCCCTAAAAAATAGCATGTTAATTGTATTTTTTATACCGATTGATAAAAATCATTGTTTTTGGAAAGCTAATAGGGAGAACGGAATTGCATGAACTTTTGGAACAAATTTGTTTTTGAAATACTCCCCCTCAAAACATGCATTGGTTTTGACATTTTTAAACTTTGGAGTGAACTGGGGAGTAAAGATTTGAAAATCTTAAGCAAAATTTTGAAAAGTTTGGAAAAACCTTGTGAAGAATTTTGAATGAATTTTGCTTAAGATTAAGAAGTTTGTTTTGATAATCTTTGCATGAGAACTTCTTTTCTTTTAGGATTGTTGCAATAAAATTTACAACAGGGTCCTTTCTTTGGAGAACGGGTTATGCGTTATGTATGCATAAGCCATAATGTTTATGCGCGAGTTGTAAGCTGAAATACTTACAAGCCATTGAGATTTTTAGGATAAATGCTCGAAAAGTATTTAAAAACTTTTGTTTTGAATAAGCACTTTCCTTTCTTTGAAGCACGGGTCCTGTACTGATGTGTTCAGAAGCCATAATGAGATCAGATTAGACAACAACCTTTGGAACACATTTAGCATGGTGCCAACGGGTTTACAATATTTTGAAATCCATTTGTAAGCTGTGTCAATCCGAGTCAAAGAAGTTGAATTCCAACGAGGACAGAAAACCGGTGTTTCATTTTGAAATAACACTCGTGGAATCAACTGTGATTTAAAACTCTTTTCCTTGTGAAATTTGTTTGAGAAACCCGGTGTCTCTCTTGGAGTTTTAAAATTTGAAGAAGAAGTTTTCCATCTATTGTTGAAACCCGGTGTTTCATTTCAAAAATTCGTTTTTGAGATGAATGGAAACCTTCCGGAATTTCGAATTTTCAAAGCAAAGCCATTCTTTTGTTGTAGTGGAAGCATTTCATAGTTTGAGTATTTCAAAGGATTTGAACGGCTTTCCTTTGGTTTCCACACTTTCTTTTCTTGTGTAAAGCTAGAGTATGGAGTTTGAAAACCTTGATTCTTTTCTTGAGAATTATTTGACCTTGAAAACTTTTGAGGAGTAATTGTTTCGGAAAAATTTAATCTCTTTGAACACTTCCTTCTTTTTTGCAAAGAATAGGTAGCAAATTGAGAAACTTTTTTCGAAAATGGTTTTGAAGATTCACCCGTGTAAACCTTCTCCGAAATACTTACTGTTGGTGTAGACTTGTTTGAAACATGAGATTTGCCTTTTGATCGATTAAGAGCATCAAACTTTGCTTTTAAGGCATTGTATGATGTTCTTAAATCATTGTATTCTTTTTGAATCGTAAGATGATCTTGTGATGCCAGTTTTTCATGTAATGAAACATTTTGATCATCAGGATGTGCAAAATATTTTTCATATTTGTCCGTTTCGATTGAAAAATTGGTTTTGGCATCATCAAAATCTTTGGCTTGTTGTGCTAAGATCTTTTCTAAATCAACAACTTTCTTTTGAAGCACATAATTTTCTTTTTCAACATGATGATTTGTTGCGATCTGAGAGTCAGATTTGTTTGAAATTTGATTCTGAACTCTTGACCATTTGATTGAATGAAACAAGTTTTTGTAGGTCTGTTTTAAATGCTCTTTTTCTTTTTGTAATGATACCACCGCATGTTCCAATTCAATATTTTTTGTATCAAGTTTTTCAAGATCGAACTTGATTTTGGCATCATCACAATTTTCTTCAAAAATCTTTTCTTTTCCTTTAAGCACCGTTGTCAAAGAGTTTTCAGAAGAAATTTTCCTTTCCTGCAGTTTGAGTTGGAAAGAAATACTTTGTGCTTCGAGTTTTGTTAAATCTTTCTCAAACTGAGCAGTTCTTTTTGACAATTCTTCTTTGACTTCAGCTACTTCTTTTGAAAGTTCTGTGATTTTCTTTTTGAGACAAAGATTTTCATATTTCAAAGAAGATGTTTGTTCAAAATTCACATTCTCATGCTCATGGCTGACAGAAACTGACTTGAATGACTCAATTTGATTTGTGAAAAATTCTTTTTGAATATCAAGTATTAAGCATTTTTTATCAAATTCGTCTTCAAGAGAATGGATGTACTTTAAATCTTCTCTCATTTCAGTGACAAGATATTTTTCAAAGTAATCAAAACTTAAGTTGATATCTTTCATACGAGGTTCAATCTCATCTTTTAAAATCTTACAGACTTCCATTTTTAGGCGAGAATCCGATGAAAGAAGATTATAGTAATCATTATTGGTGTATTGTTTCTTAAACCAAATGACTTTTAACGTATGCTCAATGTGATGTTTAAGATTACAAAACTGTTTTCTTGTTTTATTTTGCCATAACTTAGCATCATAAGTAGCAAGTTGAGCTTCTTTGAAATATCTTTTCACATTTGTGTCTTTTCTTTTCAAAGGGCCTTTTGGTATATTTGTCAATTGTTTAAAACCATACACAAAGCCTTGGTACGAGAATGGGCTTTTTTTTTTTTTTTTTTTTTTTTTTTTTTTTTAACTTTTAAACGTTTTTCCTCTTCAGATTTTTTTTCATCTTCTGAATTGAACAGAACATCAGTCGACAAACCTTTTCCCAGGTTTTTAGCATCGTACAAACTAGGTGTCAACTTTTTCACTTTGTTCAAAAAACAATGGTTTTCATTATTCAAATCATTTTCTAGATTATTTTTCAAATGATCAGTATTTTCAAAACCAAGTCCGGATTTTCCTTGATGAATGTTCTCGTCTTTAGGAAGCATCATTTGTAAAGTTTGAACAGTCTGTCCTGTTTTTCGAAGTTTTGCTTCAAGATTGTTTGCTCGTTTCAAAAACTCTTGATTTTCCTTCTCAAGCTTTGTTTTAAGAATCTTAAAATTTGAAGTGGTTTTCTGAAGCTTTGAATTTTCACTTTTTAAATCAGATATTTCTTTTAAAAGCTCTTCAATATTTCTGTTGTTAAGTATCATTTGTTCATCCAGTTTTTGAATGAAACATTTTTCACGAAAAACAGATTCTCTATAACCAACTTCAAGTTCTTCTTTCTGTTTTAAAAGAGGTTTGACAAAATCTCCGTTCATTTCATATTTCCGAGCTTGAGATTTAAGGTTCGAGATTTCAATTTCAAGTTCAGTTTTGCTTTTTGTTACATTTTCAAAACCTTTTTCCACTTCTTTAAATCTCTCAAGCTCTTTGGACAATAAGACATTCGCTTGCTTAGCTTTGCGATTGTCCTCTTTGCACTTATCAAGTTCATGTTTGAAATTATTGATTAATGAAGCAAATAAGGCACGATCTTGTTCCTAAGAAGATCCATCCTGGGCAAGCTCACCTCTATTAGGATCCATATCTGGAGTTGTAGGAGTGATATTACTATCAAACCGTTCCACCACATATGTGTCACTTATGGACTCAGGATGCATAGGATGTGTCTTATCATGAGCAAACACATTATCGAACAAAACAACATTATCATTATTGTTTGAACGTTGTACCGTAGCCAATATCTCTGTGTCAAATGAAGGTTTGATATGATCATCCTCAGTATCCCAAATAGCTTCATTCTTGTGTGTACCATCAGCATCCGAATCATACCTTGGACTACTGTTTTCAACCTGTTGTTCTGAAGATGTATCACTTCCCGTGAAAACGAAGCTAGCATCAGATGTTGTACCCTCATTGACTGTTTGTTCATCTTTGTCTGTCTCTCTCTCATTCAGCTCTGTTTCCTTTAATAGCATTTCTCATTCAATTAGCTCTCTTTCCTGTTTCTGCTTCTCAATATCATTTAACGAAACTTCTTCTTCATTAAGTATCTTTTCGAATTCACCCATGTTATCGATGCATTTAGTTCTGAAGGTCATATAGCTTACCCAAAATTTTTGGTAAAACGCATCAAGAAACTCTGATTGGTTCAATAACCAAGGGTTAAATATACTCTAAAGTTGTGTTTTGATCACTTTAAGAGCTTCCTTGCAGTTTTGCGTATAAAGTTCGTCTTCATTAATTATCTTTTCAAGTTGATGCAGGCTTTGGATGAGTTTTTCTTTGAAATAGTGAAATCGGTCTCTAATGAAGAATTCAAATGCTTGATCGAACCTTGATTCATATCGAGATATATTTATGACCTTTTCAATCTGAGACTTGAATACTTTAAACGCTTTCTTTGAATCTCTCTCTTTCATTTGCATTTCCTTTTCAATTTATTTCCGATGTGTGATACAGTTGATCTTGGATCGTTGCAATGAAATAGGAGTTGTGTTTGGTGAAGGTTAAATTTAGTTGTTGTAGTGAAGTTCTGGTCTTAAACTTATGATCGTTTGAAGTTTAGTCGTTTGTAATGAAGCAGCAGTCAATTCTGATAAATTATGTTGAATTCCTTGTAATTTAGATGGATTAGGGCACGTTTGGAAATCTCAATTTAGACAAGCTCACAATTTTAGACAAAATCAAATGATAAAAATTTCGACAAAGTTACCAAATTACAATTTTGACAAAATCACAATTTCGATGTAAATCTCAATTTAAACAAAATTTTACAATTTTGACAAAATCTGAATTTAGAGAAATGTGCAATTTAGACAAATTTGCAATTTAGATAAAATCTATCTAATTTGTACAAGTTAGAAGATGTTTCCTTTTGTCAAAGTATTCCACACACTTATACAAGCACGGGAATACTGAGTTCTCGTTTGATATTGTAGAAATCAAGTGCAAGTTGAATTTAGATAACCCTAGAATTGCGACAGCTTCTGTGATGAATTGCGACAAGCTTCTGATTTGCGACAAAAACCACAATTGTGATATCCTTTAATTGTTTTGACAATTCTTAAATGCGACAAACCCAAGAATTGCGACAGAATTTGAATTGCGACAAGTTGGTGAATTTCGACAATACTTGTGATTTGCGACAAAGCCTTGAATTCCGATAAAACCCTAGAATTTCGATAAGCCACAGAATTGCGACAACCTTGTGACTGAATTTAGATAAACCTTTGAATTTCGATAAAAACTTATCTAAATTGCGAGGTATCTCAAATGAAACAAACCCTTATAAAAGGGAATTGCGATAAGCCCTTAGTTGTCTAAATTCGACACTGCCACAATTTAGATAAACCCTTACCTGTCTAAATTCAACACTGCCACAATTTAGATAAACCCTCAACTATCTAAATTCATAAATGCCACAATTTAGATAAACCCTCACTTATCTAAATTCTTCAAAGCTCCAATTTAGACAAACCCTTATACAAGGGAATTTCGACAAGTCTGCTGTTCAAATGAGGATCCAAAAACGACTAACAAACAATCTTCTAAGCAATTTCACTCGATCAAATAACTTCAAAAACCCGTAAATACTTATAAAGTTCTAACCTTTATCGCCTATATGCACTTTTAACAATATTTCGATACAAGGCTATAACATTTCAACGCAACACAACTAGATTTTTGATGATAATGATCGATGATAAATAACCGAAACTCACTACTAATGCGTAAGAAGTATGAAATACTACAACTTTTAACCTATTAAAGTGTAAAAATTAAAGTTTATACAAAAAGTTGACGTTTTATGGAGGAAAAAAACGCAACATTATATACGACTTTGATCAAAAAAATGAACACAACAAACTCCTAAATCGATGTTTTGCTATATGATACCACTTGTATAATCACTCGAAGTCTAAATTGATACAACAAACTCATAAATTGATGTATAATCACGACAACGAAGTTTAAAGACCTAATCACTCGAAGCATCATTTGAATGACCATCCCTTAGTGGGAGATTGTTAGCATTGTTAAAAATGATGGTCATTTACGTTATTACAACTTTGTAATATGTCGTGTAATTTGCATAGAATAGACGATGGGCTAATGGAGTTGGACTAAGCTACGTGATTAAGTGACAAGTTATATTAGTCCATTGAATGTAAACATGTGATCCATAGTCCAACCCATGATCATGAAAGCCCATAGAAAGCCCATGTGGCTCTTTAGGTTCATTGTATAAATACCACTCTACACCTCATTTAGAAGGTGTTCAAGTGTGTGTATTGTGTGTGTGTTTAATATAGTTTCTCTCTTCATCTTATGCTCTCATTCACACGACATAACATACATATATACTCTATCCATCTTTCTCTCTTTTACTCATACGTATTATATTGTATGTGATAAAGTGAGATCTCGTGTTTTACATATGCATATAATTAGTATGTTATTTGTGGTACTAAAACTAATGGCTAAATCTTATTGCTTGAAGGGGAGTTCTTGATGCCCTTAAAGCCATTTATCCCCCATGTTCATCTCAACATCATGCTACGAGTTGGCAGCAAGTTGTTATCCAAGATAAAATTAAATAATGAATCGACTTATGTAGAACCAATTATTAACACTGCATGGGTGGTGATAACCCCAGTGAACTTTATAGTAAGTATTGTTGCGTATATAGGGGTATCAGAGAATGTTCAAACAATCACTAAATGGGTCGAGTATATAGGGGTATCAGAGAATGTTCAAACAATCACTAAATGGGTCCTGATGACCTTCAAAGCATCGCAAGTTGTGACACTATAAACTGTCACAAATGCACCTGTCAGCGTTGCTAACCACCATCTGATCTGTCACCATTCAAAGAGGTGTAATGGTCATATTAATTATCGAAACTAGTGAAGTGGTTTGAACCTTAGCAGACTCGAGTTTCAAGACACCCAGACAAACTAAAAGAACACTGTTGAGTGTGAGTGAAAACAAAAGTGCAAAGTCCACCATCGAAGTGTCACATTGAGCCCACAACTACAGTCATGCGGCGCTGCTTTAAAAAAAACTTCTCAAGCATTCCTTCACACAAATTCACTATATTGGATCTCAAAATTACCATCATCAAACTATTCCAAAGATTCTACGGCATAGTAACTGTATCCTTAAGTTGGATTTTGTGGAGCCATATATCATCTATAGATACACAAAATACAAGGATGGTGCATATTTAATAGTAACAAAAATATGCTCATCAACTAACTTACTATAAAAATATAATACTTATGTTCTACATACAGGTTTTTCTACACACGCTGAATTACAAAATTTATGCTATTCTAGACTACAATTAACTTTGCCATCCTAAAATTCTAAATATAAGCAATCTTGAAGAATATCCATGTGAAGCATTTCAGTCACCTGAATACGAGAAATGATTGCTGCTTAGGTCTTGGATCATTTCTTTGACATTGCATCAGGAGTGGATATGACGTTTTTGTTAGTTTATGGACATAAATTAATAGACGTATGCTAGGATCGAACTCGAGACCACGGGATTGCACACTTTACGTATAAGAATTAAAGATTAATAATTTTATATAAAAAGGTTATATTTAATTATTAATTACACAAAACGAATAAAGACCGTTAGTAATTAACTGAAAATTGACTAACGACCATTAAATAGAAAAGGAAAGGACTAGAGTGAAAATTGAAAGTTAAGAAGGATCCGGAAACCCTTCTTGTGGGCTTGATCGATCGGCTAAGGGTTGGGGAAACCCAATCCTTATCCAACTTGCTTTACAAGTTTCTCTTAGTTTATAAACAACACTTAGGTTCATTATTTGTAATCTCTTGTACACACAATAACTCTAAAATTGTTTTTCTTTATTTTCTTGGTATTCGGCCGAACACAAACCCTCAATGGTGTTCGACTTTTGTTTTCCAAAAACCAAAATTGTTTTGTGTTTTATTTAACTAGCATTAGCTTTAATTCGTTAATAGTACGAGTGTACAAGAACGTGATACAAACATGCTTTTGTTTGTATCTTGGATTGAATTGCAAAAAGGTAGGGGGAAATTCTTATAATCCACATAAACCCTAATTAGGGGTTCATCTTGATTGCTTGTTGAAGATTGCAAAAGAGGTACGCATACTATTTAATTACTTTTTGGTTAGTTAATTACAATTATATGTTCCTTACGCTTCCGCATTACTTTGATGTATTTGCGTTTAATTTATGAATATGTCATGTTATTAAATTATAACAGTGGCATCACGAGCCTTGGATAATGTGTAATTAATTACCGAAACAGTAAAAAATGAATAATTGTTATGTGTTTATTTATATATGTTGAATTTTAGGGTTTAGATAAATTCGAACCCCTAAATTTAGGGGGGGGGGGGGCGATTTGCCCTAATTAATAAAAAAAATTGTTTTGTTTTGTTAATTGAATTAGAAACCCTAGGATTGCATGATATAATTACGTGTTAATTGTATGCGATCTTGTGACAACGTGATATAATTGTTATGAGAAATCCATGATAAAACATGCATGTTTGTCATGGATTATTGTCTTGTTATAAGTGGAGAACACTCCTTTATCATACCCACTGTTGAGATATACGAATGGCACAAACAAGAACTAGAACACAAGAACTAGAATAGAAGATAATAATATAGATGGGGAATATGAAAAGTAGAGATGAGGTGAGATGTGGTGGCAGTAGAGAAACCTGGAGATGTGTATATTAGATTTAGAGAGAAAATACAAGTATACACACACACACTCTCTCAAAAGCACACTTGCTAAATGAGAGAGTGTTTTTCTTATATGTTGACTGCCATCCAAAAGGCTTTGGATGGGCTTTTGACTTGGATAACAAAGTGGGCTAATATATGCACTACACATATATTTAAACTAACAACACTAATGCTACTAGCCCACTTAACATAAAATACATATTATACATGACACTTAATGTTCTAAGCTACAAATGACCATCACTTCCAAATTAGCATAAAATAAATGCTAACAATCTCCCCCTAAGGGATGGTCATGTCAATGATGCTCCGGTGATTGGTCTTTTGTTTTTGATGTCTTGAACTTTGTGTGTCAGTGTATAATAGACTTGATTCATTGTTCCTTCATGCTCTGTGATCTTCAAAGTATTGACTTTGAATGTTCTTGCCTTGATCTACTTCTTCTGATCAGATGCGTCTACGTTGTAGATGATGATGGTGAATGGACTTTCGTCAGTACCTGCATAAGACAGTTAGCAATAAATCGTCCAGCGGCCATCATGTCGTGAGGCAAGATCTAAAGATCTCATTAATACTCATAAAACTTGTATCCTTTTGATGAACACAAGTGTATTGCATAGGAAGTGTTCCTAAGAGATCTTTGATGAATCTCATGTCTCTAGACTCAATTATGTGCGTTTTGGTTTTACTCGTCGTAGGCATGGAGCAGAGTGCCACCTTTTCAATATCAACTCATCTCGGAATGAGAGGCCGATAGATTATGTAGTGTTCTCCGTGAGAAATGAAACAAATATCTATTGAGAGATATCTGAGTGGATAGGAGGGGTGGTGCATTGCGTCACTGGGTCCATGACGTCTTGTCTTCAATACCAGTATCACCTTAGTGAATACCGATAGCAGATGAATTGACCCAGTTTCTGACCTAAGTTTTCATGGAGGGCTATTTCTTTTCACCCTTACAAAAACTTTTCTTTTTCATTCTTCAACCCCTTCTTTCTCCTTTCTCATTATACTCCTTTTTTCAATCTTACCTAAGGACTTCTAATTCTAAGCTATTGGAATTGTCCTTGGGTAGATCCCCCCGGCTCTGGCGGATCATAGGACATAACCTAACCATAATCACCTTATAACTCCATGATTATCCTAGGTTTGTTGATCACTTTCCATAAAACCATTTGAAAGTCTCTCAAAGTGTTTATGAATAAAACACATTTTGTTAAAACTCCGAGAGTTTTGCGTTTTCTGAAATACTCCCCCTTCACATGTGCATATGAGATTTAAGAAAGAATTGCACATGATGGGTAGAGTTTGCACATTTGAAATGATCGATTTTCAATTAATATGACCATTGCGAGACACATTTACATCACTAGTTAGACTAGCTTGAAGTTATTACCCGTCCCGGTCATATCAAAAGATCATCTATCGAATTGTTAAATTCTACTCAGACAAGTCCTTTGCGAGACACGTTTACATTACTGGATAACCAGCTTGAAATTAATACCCGTCCCGGACTAGTCTTTTCGATTACTGACAATTAGCTTTCGTCAATTCGAGGGTTCATGCTGAGTCATTTTGGAGAGCTCTTTTTGAGATTCGCTTTTGATCACATTTTAATCACATCTTCTCCCCCTCAAAAATAGCATGCAGTGATATTTTTGATATCAACTGATTAAAATGAAACTTTTTGGAGAGATAGACGGATTTGAGCATGAAATTGGAACATTTTTGGCTTTCAACTCCCCCTTAAACAAAGCATATGGTTAAACATTTTAGTTTAAAAGCAGTTTTAAGGGTTTAGGTGGGAGTTATCTTGAGCACTTTATGAAAGATTTGGAAAAATCTTATTGAAAAATCTTGAAGAAAATGTGCTCAAGATAGAGAAGATTTTGAAAATCTTTGAAGATATGTAAGGAGAAATATCTTCATTTGTTTTTAGGATAAGTGTTAGAAAAAGAAATTGGTTTTGCACAACACTTTCCTTTATTTGAAGTTCGGGTTTCGTACTGAAGAATACGAAAGCCATTGAATTTTAGGATAAGTGCTCGAAAGATTTTGACTAAGCACTTTCCTTTCCTTGAAAAATGGGTTATACACTGTTATGTGTGCATAAGCCATTACGTTGAAGCTCGGGTTGTAAGCTGAAATACTTACAAGCCATCAAACCTTTTTTGAAAAAAGTTTGATAAAACGACATGTTTTGAAAACATTTAAAGAACTCTCGCTCAAGCATCTGTACATGCCCGTATCATTGTTGAATGATATTTCTAAGTACGTACAGAATATTGATTATACGAGAGACATGTCGGAGAAGAATATTTTTGGATTTTTGTGATTTTATATTGTTTTTGTATTTTTTGAAAAATTTCCATTTTTGTATATTCTTTTTGATGTTTTTAAAAAATGCATATTCACAAAGAATGATTAAGTATGAACAAGTAAAAGTGGAGTTAAGAGTGGAACAAGACAAGGATTTCCAAATGCGATGTTGGCATAAAGGTCTTCTCTTCCACATTCAGCGAGTGAACTCTCAACACTTTCACGAGTACCTGCAATCACAGAATCCACAAAAGAAGAATATGCACAAATAATAGTGTTAGAAGAACATGAATCATCACATTGAGGGTGTCCACTATCAACAGTTGTAGTGGTTTCTACATCCTTATCCTGATGATTTTCACTATTACTTGTTGTGGTGCAGCTATCAAGAATCTTTCCTGTGGGAATCCATCTAAGACCAACTGTTTTAAAAACTTTTCCCGTGGGAATCCACCTAGGCCTAGATCTAGGAGTTGTTTCCTTTTCAGATGCAGCGGAAGTCTCATTTTGAGAAACACTACGTCCTGTAGAGATCCACCTAGTTGGTTTCTTAGCCTTTTGCTTCTTAGCAACGGGTTTGTTGCTATTTGGTGTCTTAGAGGATTGTGATTTAGCACTTGCATTTGCTTTCTTGATATACTGTGCAACACATGCATCATGATTAGCAGAAACGACACATTTTTAACATGTAGGACAAACAAATTCAACATTCTTGTTTAACACCGCAATCTTAATTTTGTCACTACTGTCATTTTGAACTTGCTTTGTGTTCGAAGAGGAATTTGAATTCATAGTGTTTGATTCTACGTGGGTAACATTTTCTTTTGCGCAACTACTCTTAGATGCAAGCCAATCCCTAGTCTTTAGTTGAATGATCCTAGGTAGTGGTTTACTACTACTAGCAGTGCTTTGTAATGTTGTAGAATTCATCACTCTAGGTTTTGTTCCTAAAATTCCGTCTTGTCGAACCTGTGCCTTTTGCCTAGCAGTTTCTAGGTAGTGATTGTGGACCGTTTTGTTTGAACCAACTGATTCCTTAACTGTTTGAGTGGTCACATTCGGTGAGCAATTCCTAGAAAGGCCAGGTGCTTTCAATTTTGGTGTTTTAGGCGAGGGTGTTGGAGTGACTGGTTTTATCAAATCAATTGTCACATCAACTGTTGGAACCGTTTGAGAAATTGAGGTTTTTGGTTGTTCCGAAGTTGATGGTTTTGCAAACTTAGTTTCCTCACCCTTCCTATTTTGACTATCCAGCTGAGACTTCAAAAGATCAATTTTTTCTTGCATATTTTTGTAAGAGCGCTCATACGACAATTTTTCATACTTGCATTCTTCCTTTTTTGTATCAAGTTGTTTAAAATATGTGCAATTTCGTTTTTCAAGTTTCAAAAGCGCCTTTTCATATTTTTCAACAATTTGAGAAGTCTCAACTTGAAGTGTTTCCTCATCTTCCACAGAATATGTTTGGTATATAATGGACATGATATCAGTCGATAGAGCTTCGAAGGAGAGAGAGTCATTTTGCTTTTCCAAAACTTTTATGTGTTCCAAGTATTCATTTGCTTCATTCACTAAGGATTTGTGGTCCTTAACGAATTCTGCTGACTCTTTCAAAAGATTGTATTCCACATTTTGAACAACCGCATAGATTGCATCAATGTGTGGATTAATGTCTTGTTCAAACATTCCTTTTAGTTCAGTCTGAAATCTTGAAAATATGTCCTTTTTGTTACTGTTTAATTTGGATGCCACAATACTTTGAAGTATTTCAATTCTCTGTTTAAGATCAACCAAATATAGTCTTGAAACAACTTTTTTGTCTTGTGAAAACCACTGGTTTTTGAAAAAATAGAGGTGACTCCTTTTTAACAAGATGAACCCCAGCAAGTTTGTTAACTTCATTATAGTTAATGGGTTTTATTTCTCTGTTCAATTGTCGCATTTTCTTTCGACTCTCTTCTGCCAGCTCAATCGTTTCGCTAGAATCATTACCCGAAGGAGGGTCATGGATAGCATTTATTAAATTACCATTAAAAAGCACATTCTGTTCTTTCTGAGCTTTCTTGAGAATATAAGGGTTTCATAACCGATAGCAACCTTTTTTAATGTATGTAAAATCGGGTTTGGATCGTTTATTAACAAGTTAACTGTTTGTGCAAAATGACCCGTTTTTACAAAAAAATCATCCAACTTTGCAATGGTTTCCTTTTTGTCATTGATCTCTTTAAGAAGATCCTTTTCACGTTTTGAAAACCTTTCATTCAACTCCTTCTTTTCTTTTTCAAGATTGGAATAAGTTGATTTTTGTTTTGAAAGCTGGTTGGTTAGTTCAGAAATTTCTGTGTTTAAGGATTTTATTTTGTTGTTCAAATTGACATCTAGAGTGTCATATTTGATTTGCAAATGTTTTTCTCTTAAAACAGAATCTCTTAAACTATTTTCAAGTTCTGACTGTCGATTGGTGTGAAAATCATAAGCTCGTGCATTCACCTTATAACTCTCAAGCTCAGTGGTCAATTTCACATTCGCGGCTTTTACCTCGCGATTGATCTTTTTGACCTTTTCAATCTCTACTTGACAATTTTGAAGTAATGATTCAAATAGAGTACGGGTTTCCTCATCATTAGCATCATTTTGTGCAACTTGAACTTCATTAGGATCCATATATGAAGTTTCACTGTTAACATTGCTATTAACTTTCTCCCCCATATATGTATCATAATTAGGTTCGAGAGGCACAGAATGTGGCTTTTCATGAGCAAACAATGATGGTACCTCATGGAGTGGTTCTGTGTCATAGGACGGAGGAGTTTCAGAATCACTGCATGATGTAGGTTCTTGCTGATCAGGCATAGGATCGGAGACTCCTGTGACTTCTGTAGAATTATCATTGATTCTGGTTGAAAGCAAGAAGTCGGATTCCTCAGCAGTCAAAGGTATTCCCGAATGTTCCTTGTTGGCTAGCATCAGCATGTACTGGAGCTTTTCTACTTTCGTCATTGTAGGAACATTACCTATTCTGCCTATATCACTCCTTTGGCTTTCAGATGAAGTCATGAAACAATAGTACTCATTCGGATTGACCCCATTCAGAAGCATTTTATTCCCCGTCTGTATACCCATAGCATTTCCTTGCTGATTCCCGATAACCTCAACCATTTGTCCTTCTTGACCCATATATAACTGCGTATTGTCAGTGTACGGTGAATTCCATTGGTTGTTGTTATGTTGTTTGAAGTTTAATGCCTCGGTGAATAATGCAAAAGCATGTGCCAGATCAGTTGCCATATTGCCTTGTTGAGTTGCCATTGATGATGACTGTATGATAAAATAGATACAGGATCGTTGCAAAAAAGTAGGAGATGTTTTCGTTGAAGGTTGAACTTGAACTTGGTTGATGATGTGATGCTTTGGTTTGTTGTTGATGATCGTTGATGTTGTAACAGATTAAATAACGTTATGAAACTTGATTCAAGTATAATTAAGACAAAGTCAAAAGTTTACTGTTTCGACAAAAGTTATGTAAATTACAATTTAGATAAACTCGACAATTTCTATAGAAATTTCAATTTGACCAAAATTTATACAAATTATGGCTAAATATCAATTTAGATAGAAATATATCTAATTTATATAAATCGGTAATTTATATAAAATCTAACACTTTTATACAAAAGGTTAGATGACCGTTTGTCGAAGTATTTTACACTCTTATACAAGAGTAAAAATACCGAGTTCACTTTCGAGTTGACGAAATTACGTTCGAATCAAATCCTTAAATGTTATCTAACTTTGAAGTCTTTTAATCACAATTGCGTGGGCCAAAAGTCCCAAATTCGAAAGATCTCTTAAGGCAGCCGAAAGTACAAGGACTGAAGTTGCCAAGTCTGAAAATTGCACCAAATGCGAGACCAAGTATGAATTGCGAGACCAAATGTGATAGCCTAGCACCAATTGCGAGAGCAGTTTATCAATTGCGAGACTCAATTGCGAGACTGAATTGCGACAATTTCTGTAATTGCGAGATTAATCTGAAATGCGAAAGATCAGCAGCAATTGCCACAGAATATGGCAATTGCGAGACAGAAATGCGATGAAAGCTTCAATTGCGAGACGAATTGCGATGAAAGCTTCAATTGCGAGATATTTCAGCTTTTTGCCACTTTTGTTGACTTTTGAGTACAATGCCCTCGTGAAGCCTTATTTCAAGGGATATAGCTGACCACTTTTCACCAACTTACACACTTGCCTGACAATATTCACCAACTAAACCAATAATATCTTTGATATTCCAAATAAAGTATTCACTTTAATTCCACAAACACATCAATTCCTTTCATAAAAATTCCCAGTCGATCTAATTATTAGAACAACAAAAGAATACAGCCTTTTAAGCCCAAGATATAAATGAGGAATAATCACTGAATCAAACACCAAGTTGTTAACATATTAACAAACACAACCTTACTCTTGAATATTTGTAATCGATTTGAAGAGAAAAGAAAAACCCAACAGTTGGTTTTTGATAGCACAAACCGAAACACAAAAGCTTCCTACCTTGTTGAACGGCTGTTGATACCACTTGTTATAAGTGAAGAACACTCCTTTATCATACCCACTGTTGAGATATACGAATGGCACAAACAAGAACTAGAATATAAGAACTAGAATAGAAGATAATAATATAGATGGGGAATATGAGAAGTAGAGATGAGGTGAGATGTGGTAGCAGTAGAGAAACCTGGAGATGTGTATATTAGATTTAGAGAGAAAATACAAGTATACACACACACACTCTCTCAAAAGCACACTTGCTAAATGAGAGAGTGTTTTGCTTATATGTTGACTGCCATCCAAAAGGCTTTGGATGGGCTTTTGACTTGGATAACAAAGTGGGCTAATATATGCACTACACATATATTTAAACTAACAACACTAATGCTACTAGCCCACTTAACATAAAATACATATTATACATGACACTTAATGTTCTAAGCTACAAATGACCATCACTTCCAAATTAGCATAAAATAAATGCTAACATGTCTATATGATTAAATTGTTAAGATTATTTGAGTTTAATTGTTAGGATTTATTCACATGTATTGTTTTGATAAATCTTGGATTGGGGAAGACATCAATAAAATTAATTAATCAAATATGTGCAATATGGCATATATTTTAGCTATGGTTTACGCAATTGATTCGTCAATGCATGTGGTTCACTTGCCTTTGTAAGTGAGAGCCATAGTTAATATTTGCGTTATTTAAACTAGAATTGATTATTTATAGGTTTTATTGAATAAGTATGCATGTGGCTAATTGTTTTACACATATTAATTGTTACGTTATGTGCGCATTGTTTAGTTGTTTATTTTTTATTGTTACTTGTTTTGTTTATTTTTGTTTGACATGATGTAAACAAAAGGGTAATTTTGAATAAAAAAATAAATTGGACTAATAAATGGTGAAATATGATTTGGTTTTTAAGAGTTAAATTTTCAATAGTTTAATTGAGTGATGAGTTTTGTACCAATAGTAAGAACGGCTCACCCAATTGTGACAAACTATAAGAGGGGTATAAGGAGGGTACGTATTAAATTGTGACCTTAAAGAAACGGGATTTTAATAGCTTTATGCTAACCTTAGTTTCTCCGCTCTTTTGTGCGTCAAATTGGAGCTACCTAGTACGACTATTTTATGTACAAAATAATCTTAAGGGTGAATTAGCCTTTAATTCCATGCACCACTTTGTGGTAATTATCCGAAACACTGAGTCTTTGGAATTATGCAAAAGTACGATATAATGGACGATAATTAAAGGTAATCCTTTGATTGGTGAACTCAATACCTCATTCAAAACTTTGTTAATTTAAGCTTAGTGAATTGGTTAATAAAAAGTTTTATTAAAACCTATGTTATGAAGTTGTATGTATGCTTCTTCATACATAATTTTGATTACATACATAAAAAACAAGTACCCTTAAATTTAATTTTATGCCATCTAATTATAAGGAATACTTGAAGATACAATTTAGCCTAAGTGAGACCTTAGCTAGATTGTAATGACAAGGTAAATTTCATGATTACATGAGACGTACATGAGAATTTGAAGTTTCTAAATTAGACGACTTAATTGAGTTGTTAGTGAGACCTAGAACTCAAGGCATAAGATGGGGATAAAACATGTTTACAATGCAACTAGGTTTGGCAAATGTAATCCCATAATGATCTAGGAATTGCAATATGAGATTGTCAATTATTGTTCGACAATTACCTTGTTGAATACTATCATTACTAGCAGATCAACTGATGTAATGGTACTATGTCAATTAGGATCCTGGCTTTAAGAAAATTCTATGGTTTATATGAATATTAACCAATGGGTATTTAATTTTCTTAAAGATTTATTATTGAAAATACTAAAATTGAATTTTGAAAATTCTTTTAAATGTATTAATGCAATGTTAAACCGTAAACGTAGTTTGGGCTTTGGTAGATTGATCTAGTTATGTTTTCAAACAAATGTTTGATTAAGAAAATTTTACTTAAAAGACAAACGAAGTCTCCTTTCCATGAAAGAAGAATGAGACACAATCCTATTCCTTTTCATGAATGAGAAAGGTATTATAGAAACATTAGAATTGTCTAAATTCTAATATAACTCATAGAAAACATTAATAGTTAAGAGAATTGCACTTTTTCCACAGAGATTTCATCACCCTCATTTGGTGATTAAATTCATTTGTAACAAATATGATATTTGGCTAACAGGAAAATATGTATAACACTTTATGAGTTATTAAAATTAGAAGCTAGATAAATTACCGCAAAATTGGTAAAAGGCAAACTAGTATTTTTATCTAGTTGTTTTGCTTTGACCATTTATAGGTGCCACATACCATTGTGGGGATGGTAGACCTATTAAGGAAGAAATTGCATGCTCAATTTTCAAGTTAATAGTTTTGATGGATAGTCCATCATCTACGTAGTAGAATACACTCTTTTAGTACCTAAGTAATTGTTACGTATGGGTTTTCTCAAAGATTTAGCAAAATAAATAGCACAAATATTTGCTTTCACTGGTTAATGAAACACTTACAATGTTGTCAAATCCAGTAGGAGCATAGTGTTCTTATTAATGAATAAGAAATTATTGTAATGATCTCTAATTCAGTGGGAGCTACAATCTTTGTCATCTTGGTAGTAATCTACATTATCTCTAGAATGTCTCAAGATAATTACTTTCCAAATATAGATACTCATATTTTCAAGGATAGTCATGTGCGTTTCTTTGTTAATTAAGTAGTTCTATATCTACTAATTATGCTAATATCCATGACACAATCATATTGATCACATAAATAAATGTGTGTCATGTTGTTTATCTGCTACATGATGTTGTTCTATGCACAAGTGGGAGAAATCTTTATTGTGTGTAAGGTACAACACATAGAAATATGATTTAAAGGATTCTCTTGATTGCAAGGTAAGAGACTAACATTCTAGCATATCTAATCCAAGAAACACTTGGTGTTGCAATTTATGTTATGTGAGAGCTTAACTAGATTGCAACAACAAGGTAAATCTCCATGATTACGTAAGACCGTACATGGATAATTTATTGTTTCTAAATTAGACAACTTTTTAGAACATGTGTCAAGATAATAACATAGACTACTTCAATTATAATATTTATGTATTCATGGAATGACATGAATAAATTATTTATGTATTCTTGGAATGACATGAATAAATGAAGTAATATAATACTACTTCAATTTGAATAGTTATGTATTCTTGGAATGACATAAATAAATAAAGTAATAAAATTAACTTGAATTTACTATTGAAACCAAATTGGTGGTGGTCATGAATACTTTAGTTAAATATATTTTAAGTTTTATTGTAAAGTCACAAACATAAAGTCTTTTAACTGTTACAAGACTTATAATAAAGTAAGACGTTAACTTGTTATGTTTTTTAATTAAGACATACACGAGAAGTCATTGAGTTGTTCAATGATTTATAACGTATAGTGGAATTATAACAGTTTATGTTTTTTGTTGAGACATGAACATGAAATGACTTGGTCAAAAAGTACTTGTGTTATAAAGCATGCAATTGGCTTGGAAATTCTGTTATATCATTAAGATGACTTACTTGGTAAATAGATAAGCCAAAAGAAATATGGTTATATTAAAATATTGTTAAATTGTCTCACAATATTATTTCTAATGAAATACCACATGTTTTTGGTATGGTCAGTTGGGAAAATCAAACTCTTGTTATATTGTTTGATTCAAGATAACTATATTTTCTATTCTTCCAAAAGTTATCAAGGTTAAGAATATTGAGTATGGATTGGACATACTTAATAAGACTCCAACCTAGAAGATTAATAAGACATCATTATATTATGGAATGTGATGAATCACATTAAGTCTTAAAATAAAATTCTGAATTTGTTAAACTTCTGTTGAAGTAGGATAATAACAAACTGATATCAGGAATTGTCATTGTGTTTTGTAATGTCCCAAAAGAGAACATTGTATTGTTGCTCTATTTGTTGAGTATTTATAGATAGTCTATAAATTACAAAAGGAAAGTGGGAGTTTTTGATATCTTGTAAAGATAAAATTACAAAATACAAAATTCTCTAAAATACACTAGTGAATATCATGATGAGGCTAGACATGTAAATGTTAGACCTCAAGATGATGGAATTCTCATTCATATATCCGGAAGGATATCTCAAATATTTGATTAATATGTTAAGGAATATGAGTTACAGGATCATGGTAAACTTGTTAATCATGATGGATTGCAAATATTGAATTTGGCAAATTACTCATACTGTGAATGTTAAGATGTTGTCCATAGAGATAATCAATTTTAGAAACTTGGTTTATCTTGAAATCTATGTTTAGAATATAGAATTAAGATGAGTTTTTCAAAGAGATTGAAAACCCTAGTGGTTTTAAATCTTTGTGTAGAAATCATATGGGCAAATTTTGTACACATATTTAATGTATGTCTTATGACAAGATTATTAATTACACTTAAGTAATTAACTGTGATTGAATATTCTTTCATATGCACATTAAACATATTAAGATGATAATTGTCATGCCTATTTTCATTAATATGAAAAATGACAATGGAACATCAAAACTCTTTCTTGAGTGATTACTTGAGCGAGGACAGTAAGTAACTAAAAGGAGTTTATGAATTCAAATAATCTTTGGAAGTGTACAAAATGCAATAATTCATGAATGGATTAATGCATGCATCTAGGAGATAAAGCTTATGTTTAATTATTAAATCCATGTTTTGATTTCTAATTGAAATAAGACAATTCCTAAGTATTCCTGAAAGCTAGTGGGAGCATTAGGTTAATTTCCTAAATCATATATGTTGTATAACATATAGGAAGTAACATTCCATATAAGTAAAATGTTAAGTCTTGGATTGGAATGATACTTAACTTGATAGATTTAGAAAATAAGACGTACAACCTTTGAACAAATGTTTATTATTATTAAACATGTGCGGTAAATAAATCTAATTGAACATGAAATATCATTTATAAAGTCTAAATAGATATATATGAAATCTAAGGATTTTTCATGTACATCATGTTATTGTTGTATCATGCTGGAATACAAGATGATTTGACAACATTGATATCTAATTGAAAGTTATTAGATAACTAGTGTAATAAAATAGAATATGTTTGGATTTAGAATTGCATTTCTTGGAGTTGCTCCCAGATTCAATAGATGAACAATATGTCAATTGCTGTGCAAATTGTCATAGCCATCAAACTTGAAAGTTTGGAAGGCATCAAACTTTACACAATAGATATTAAAGTTAACAGAGTTTTAATGAGCATATTGTTGTTTGTATACAATGATGCTTGTTTAATTGAGATGACACTCAATACTAGTCATGGTAGGATTTCATCCTTGGCCATGTAAACTAGTTGTGCTCACTAAGAGCATAGTCGCATTAGACATTAAAGAATAAGAATACTTTAAACTTTAAAAGGTTTTAAAGTTTGATTATCATAAATTGGTGGTTGAGGTTGTCACACACTTTATGAAATATTATATGGCAATATCAAATTATTTGAATGCACATATACAAGAACTTCACTAGTTGAATTCTTGAAATAATTATTCTCAAAATTCTGATAGATCAATGTTGGTTGATTTATGTCTTGTCAACAAGTATGATTGTCATAACTTGAGACATAATTCATCAACTAGAATTTTCATACATTGATTTATTTAGTATTTGGATAAGGGATGTTAAACAATTATTATTCATAATGAATTAAAGTACTTTTTACGTTTGTTTTCATTAATAATAAATTGTATCATATATTTGCATGTTTAAATCCATGAATAACTTATGTTATTCTAAATAGTCCATTGTCAATTAATGATATGGGAATATCATTAAATTAAGATAAATATGAGTTTTGGTAAAATATGCTTGAAAGTATATTGATGCGTTGACATACCAATTTCACATGATATTCAATGAATTGAATATAAGACTTATCCCAAACTACATGATTGTACTTTATGCATCTTGTCATCAAGTAATCATGAATAGTTATCCTCAGACTTGAGATACTAGAAAACTGTTATGGATGTAGTGCATTTCTGTGAAGCAATTTAACGTTATACGTAACTGGTAGTTATAAGGATTGTTTTCAGAAGTGTTACAAAGTTCATGAGTTTTGCTTGTAGTCAATAAAGAATTTGTTCCTTCAAATTCGTTTTGAAGTTTAATACTGTTAGACCCCTCGTAGGGTTGACAAGATGTTTGCGTGTGCATGCCTAAGATCTATCTGGAGTACGTTCAGAAGATTTGGTAATCTTGCTCAATCATAAACAACAAGAAACAGAATAGTTAATTATGGAATGATTGAGATCCATATTCATATTAACATGGTATTAGTAACAAAAGGATAATAATAACGATTAATCATTAAAAGGTTTTTCCAATAGACCTTACTCGAGTTGTACTAGAGGCATTGGTGTGTTGCTAGACGCTAACCGATGTGCTTACACTATTAAGATATGTCCAAGTGGGAGATGTTAGTTTATGGACATAAATTAATAGACGTATGTTAGGATCGAACTCGAGACCATGGGATTGCACACTTTACGTATGAGAATTAAAGATTAATAATTTTATATAAAACGTTATATTTGATTATTAATTACACAAAACGAATAACGACCGTTAGTGATTAACGGAAAATTGACTAACCACCGTTAAATAGAAAAGGAAAGGACTAGAATGAAAATTGGAAGTCAAGAAGGATCCGGAAACCCTTCTTGTGGGCATGATCGATCGGCTAAGGGTTCGCGAAACCCAATCCTTATCCAACTTGCTCTCCAAGTTTCTCTTAGTATATAAACAAGGCTTAGGGTCATTATTTGTTATCTCTTGTACACACAATAACCCTAAAATTGTTTTTATTTCTCTTTTCTTGGTATTCGGCCGAACACAAACCCTCAAGGGTGTTCGACTTTTGTTTTGCCAAAAACAAAATTGTTTTGTGTTTTCTTTAACTAGCATTAGCTTTAAATTGTTAATAGTACATGTGTACAAGAACGTGGTACAAACATACTTTTGTTTGTATCTTGGATTAAATTGCAAAAAGGTAAGGGGCAATTTTTATAATCCACATAAACCCTAATTAGGGGTTCATCTTGATTGCTTGTTGAAGATTGCAAAAGAGGTACGCATACTATTTACTTTTCCGTTAGTTAATTACAATTATATGTTTCTTACGCTTCCGCATTACTTTGATGTATTTGTGTTTAATTTATGAATATGTCATGTTATTAAATTCCAACAGTTTTCCATGTCCTCATAATATTGCCAGCTTTTCTTGGCTTCAGGTTCATTCTCAAATTCCTGCCAAAAACCAAAATGTTTAACTTTTCACATTAGTAACATACCACACCATACTAGAAAAAGGGCTTTCCTTGACTCGCATTTTATGACGCACACTAAAAGATGACGCGCAAATAGCAGAATCATAAAATAAGAGTCATAAAGAGTAAATTTTGTATTTGGGATGACTCGTTTTCAGAAGCGTCATAACATAGGGTCATAATCAGTTAAAATTTAGCCTGAAAGATGACGCTCGTTTTGCTTCGTCATAAATAGGGGTCATCTCCTTCGTTTTTTTTCCCCCCAAATAATATATACACTGCACACAACACACACTTCCCCGCTCTACCACACACACTTCCGCCCTAATTTCCCATCTCAAAATCTTCAAAACACTCAAAACACTCCCGCCCTAATTTCCCATCTCAAACCCCGCCCTCTGAAATTAAAACTCTCAAAACACTCCCGCCCCTCTCAAAACTCACAAACCCCTCTCAAAACACTCGACATCAGTTTGCCCTAATTTGCCCTAATTTGCCATAATTTCCCATCTCAAACCCCTCTCAAAACTCTCAAAACACTCGACATCAGTTTGAAAGGTATGCCCTAATTTGCCCTAATTTAATTTGTTTGTAGAGTTTTATGTTTTCTGCTTTAATGTAGTTGTAGAGTTTTATTTAGGTTATAAAATCAATTTATTGTTAAGTAAATAATGTAACATGTATAGTTTGTGAATAATTTGCCCTAATGTAGTTGTATAGTTTGTGAATAATTTGCCCTAATAGTTAACTGTAAATAATGTAACATCTATAGTTTGAACCCTCAAACCCTAGGAAAATGTCTTCATCATCTTCGTATGTTTCAAAATACAAAGAAAGGACCATTCAAGAAATTGTTGCTGCTACACACTGTGAATGTCGAGTACCATGTCCAGTTAAAGAGCAAGTGGCTTGGACCCCTACGAATCCTGGAAGGAGATTCAAGGCGTGTCCAAAAAGGGAAAAGCATAAAAAATGTGATTTTTATGGGTTTCTTGACCCGGAGCTACCAAGTGAGTATTACAAAGCTAGGTTTTTCAGTTTGTACTTGGAAAAAGAGAGATACCTAGAAATGTTAAATGGGAATGGATCTAAGGAAGCCACTCAAGTTTGTAATACTCAGATGCAACAAGTGAGGGATGATGATACTATGGAAGTTTTAAAATTGCAGATGCAAGAAATTAAGGAGGATTTGACTGTTATTAAGTCAAAAGTGAATGGTAATGATAAAATTAGAATGTTCCTTGGTTTGGTTGTTGTGGTGATTGGTATTGTGGTTGCAGTGTCTATGATGATGAACTAAATATGTGTAAAGTTTGTTTATTAGTACATTATGGTATGGTTTATTTTCTTGTAATGTATTTTGACTTTATAAAGTCAATCTCTTTAATGGCAATGAAAGAATTTGCAATTTTCAATAGTATATCAATGTGTTTTATGCAGATTTGTTGTAATGTAAATTGGTTTTTTATGTATATGCAAAGCAAGCAGAATCAGAACCCATACTAGCATAACATGGAACTGCATTACAAGTTTTTGGTATGAAAATAACTGTTTATTTTGTTTATTTTAAAACAAAAGATGGCCTCGGGTTCTGATTCGGACCGCGAAGAAGCTGCAGTTTCTGGTTCTGGTTCCAAATTGCATAGAGGCCCGACAATAAAAGCGAAGGCGAATAAAAAAACAGTTGTTACTTATAATAAAAGAGGTGTGCCAACTGGACCGGGAGCAAGAAAACTGTCTACTTTTGAGGGATTGGTGGCAAGATCTATGGTTCTCATAACCTATGATTCTTGGTTGAACGTAGATAACGAAACAAAGGAAGCATATTGGCAATATGTTAAGGTAAGTATTTTATTATTTTATTCTAACTATGTTTTAGTTTTAGTATTTTATTCTAACTATGTTTTGATTCATTTTTTACGTTTCAGACATATTTTGCACTTGACGAAAAGAGTCGGAAGCAAGTTCTCCAATCAATCGGGGTAAAGTGGAAAAACTTCAAACATAATCTTTATAAGAAGTTCATTAAGCCACTAAAAGATGATATGTCTAAGGAGGCCAAGAAGCAATTATATACTCCTCCTGAAAATTATCCGTCCGTTACAAAAAAAGACTGGAAACTTTTCGTATCACAAAGAACTAAGCCTGCGTTTGAGGTATTTGTTTAATTTTCAAAAAACAGTTATTTATCACAAAAACAGTTACTAACATGTTATTTGTATATACTTATGCAGGAAATAAGTCAGAAGGCTTCAGCTAACCGTAAACGTAACAAGTACAACCATCGTTTGAGCCGAAAGGGATATGCCGGACTCATTTCTGAGATAGTATGGAATTTATTGCTTATGTTAACTTTTTTTATTGCTTGTTGATGCTTTTTAACTTTTGCTTTTAACTTTTTTAGATGGAAGAAACCGGCAAAGAGGAAGAGGAGATTGATAGGGTAGAATGTTGGAAAAAAGCAAGAGAAAAGAAAAAAGGAGGTTTCGACCCAGCTGTCCAAAAAGTTGTCGATAAAATTGTAAGTATTCATATTTAACAGTTTTATTTTGGTATGTTTTAGTTAGTTTTGTTAACTTTCAGTTAGATTTCTCAGTTAGCTGCTTAGTCTCGTTAGATTTCTCAGTTATATGATTGTTTACTCAGGAGATGCTAAAGAAGGACAAGGATTATTCAGAGGATCCAATGGGATCACTAGATTTGCTTACAGAGGCCCTGGGTACTGAAGAAACACGTGGGCGTGTACGTGGGATGGGTCGATATGTAACACCGCACCAGTATTTTTTAATACCCAGGAATGTCAAGCAATACCTGAAACAATATGATAGGATGATGAATAAACGGCTAAAAGCTGTTGAAGATGAGTTAGAAAGAAGAAGATGTGCAAGTACCAATGCTTCGGAGGGTGCAAGTAATTCTCCAACGTTGAGTGATGAAGACGAAGAACCAAATGTACCAAGTGATAAATCATGCTATCTTGCGGTCGACGATCCTTCCAATATAGTCGCCAAAGGAACCATAATGAAGCATACTGACTCGGGTATTTGAAGTTAAATTACTTATTTAATATTTATATATATTCTTACTTATTTAATATTTATTTGTTCATATATTAGATGGGAACATTGAAGTTACGGTGGACACATCTGTTCAAGCAGAAGCTTTGATACCGAATCCAATTCCCGAAGAGTTCGTTGAGACTGTTAAAGATGCCATTGGGTACATGCTAAGATGGCCGAGTCACCTAGTCATTCCATGCTCTGGTTTGGTAAGACTTTTTTATAAAACAGTTTAATCATTAGAACAAAATGGTTTGGTAAGACTTTTTTATATTTTTGCAGAACAAGATAGTGGCCAAAAAGAAGGAGAAAAAGGCTGCTGATCAAGACAAGGAGAAAAAAAGAAAAACAGGAAAAGAACAAAGAAAAAAAAAAGGAAACAGAAAAGAAGAAGAAAGAAAAGAAGAAGAAGAAAAAAGAGAGTTGGGCAGTGTGATTCACAAGAAAAAAGAAAAGAAGAAGCGAAAAAGAGAACCCGGCAACGAAGAAGTGACGACGATGCCAAAAACAGGTACGATGCCAAAAACATCATATTTTTACAGTCATGTTTACAGTTATTTTTAGTGACCAGAAACTGTTATGTTTACAGTTGCAGTTGAAGAAGGAAAAAGCCCAGAAACTCTCGCCTCCATTTCAAAAGCAACTGAGAATGTGCAATGCGCAGAAACTCTCGCATCCATTGCAAAAGTGACTGAGAAAGGAAATCCGTTGAAAAAAATGATGACGAGAGGTCAGAAGAGATTAAGGAAAAGAATTGAAGAAAGGATGGGATTGAAAATGACTGCAATGATGGTTGATGGACAAGTTGCAAAGGTCGATTGCATAAAAGTGCAATGCGAGGACGATTTGTTTGGGCACCACAGTTACACGTACTTAAATTGGAATGATTTTGACAGTCTATTTTCAATGGATGAGTTAAGCGGGGCTGTCGTTGCTTCTTATATCATGTAAGTGATAAATATAGTTTATAAAAAATTGGTACTTGTATGTTAACAGGACTAATTGAATGTAAACTTTGTATGTTAATTGTTAACAGGTACTTGTATGAGCAAATCAAGAATGGGTCACAAAGAGATCATGGAGTTTGTTTCATGACCCCGACTGCGACCATGCATCATGAACGTAAAGCGAGGGCCAAGAATATCGAGGAGGCAAGTCGAGTTATTGCAACAAGGTTATCTACAAGGAAGCAAAATGACCTCATCTTATTGCCATACAATCCCGGGTTAGATTTTCGACAACATTTAAATTAATTAATAAAAATTAACATTAATTAACAAAATTTGTTTGTTGTTTGTAGAGGACATTGGGTGTTAGGTGTGCTTAACATGAAGACAAGTACCTGCTATTATCTTGATTCCCTATCGGTTAGCGACGTCAATCATCAGTTCAAGCAAATAGTGGATGCGTAAGTAATACAAATTATAGAATCTTTATGATGTATGATGTAATACTTAACTGGGTTAATTCTTTGTAGGGCAATTGCATTGTATGATGTACAAGCTGGAACCAATAAGAGGACTAAACTTAACTGGGTTAATTCTAAGGTTAGTTATTTGTTATGGCTTATTTGCATCTCCTAGCTTATTAATAGTCTAAGTAATACTAGTGTAGAGTGGTTTTTAGTTTTAATCAGCTTAGTATAGGGTAAAATTGCAATACAGATCAGTGTAAGGGTGTTTGGTTTAATACAGCTTATAGGTTAGTTTGGGTATAATCTGAAAAGCACTGTTCATGTGCCAAGTTTCTGAGTTTGATTGAACTGATTCAAAGGTATTTTAGTTGTTCTCATCAGAAGATAGGGCAGTTTGATGGTTATTTAAAGTCTGCATTTAGATATTTTAGTTTTGAGCTCTTATCTGCCCTAATAAGCTTAGCAATAAGCTGAACTTAATTTGAGTTCATTTTGGCGTTGCTAGTTAGTTCCTATGAGTTGGTCTGCTGTGGAGTAGTCTTGCTCAAATTTTGCGCCAAATTCCTAATCTGCTACCATGTACAGATTGTTTTGCAGCAATTAGTTATCTGCACTGCTGATCTAGGATCAAAATTTGGCTTATCGTATCTGCTTTAGGTCCTAATTTTTGGAATCTAGGTAGGTTAGGTAGTGGTCTTTTGGTGCATAATCTGGTATTTGAGTTTCACCTTATTAATCAGCTTATAACTGATCTGCAAATAAGCCCATATACCTTGTGCAGATTAATAATCAACTGTAGTTGCATATCATATACAATTTGTGTTTCTTGTGTAGTGTCCAAGTCAGCCCGGATGCACCGAATGTGGGTACTTCGTGTTGAAGTTTATGAAGGAAATAGTTAAACATGGAGTTCGGCCTCTCGAAAATGACAATGTAAGTAGTTAACTGTTTTAATTAGTAGAACTGTTTCTAAAATGTTGTTTTATTTTGACTAGATTGGTGGTGATAGCAATGAGTACACGGATGCGGATTTCGACGATATTCGAGAAGAATGGGCAATTTATGTGTCGAATTTCATTTTTAGGTAGAAATCGATCATTTGTACGTAGTAACGACTTTAACTAATTATCGGTGTTGACATGAATCTGTTATGTAATGAATTGATAACGCATGGTTTTGATATATGAAATGCGTTAATTTTGTACAATTATCATGTTTATTGTCAGTAATTATTTATTTATATAATCAGGTTTTAATTAAAAAACAGAAAAAAAAAAAAAAAATTTGATTTTAAGGTAATGACTCGCAAAAACATATGTCAGAAAAGTGTGTCATAAAAGTTAGTCAAAATGATTTTAAGGGTAATGACACGCAACGTGGGTCATAAGTGCGAGTCATAGAGGGATGACGCACAAATGCGAGTCATGAATATTTATGACGGGTCTTTCCTTGACTCCAATGTGCGCGTCATAAGGTCTCTTCTTGACTCGCATCTGGAGTCAAGGAAAGCCCTTTTTCTAGTAGTGATACTACACCATATAAACAAAATTAAATTAAATTGGAATGAAATGCTTATACTGTAGAGGTGGTGAAATTGGTCGGTCAGGTAACGGGTAAAAACAGGTAAATTTTGGTACGGATTGGGTTGACGTGGAACAATTTTGATCCAAAACTCAATTAATTTTAACAATAAACTAGCAAGTCAAATATGATTAAATAGTCTATAGTTCCAATAACAATCTAATTTTTTTTATAAAAAGCTGTAGTATGTTTTATAAATTAAAAATACACCATGGATAAAACCATTGACCTATTTGACATGTTCACTCATAGCAATAAGTAGAAGGGTCGAAGCTGCCACTTATATATGGATCTTTTGTTAGTTTTTAAAAAAATTCTGATAAATCAAGTAAAACAATATATTATCAATAATGAGAACAAACCTCATATTTTTGAACAAGTGATGCTGATAAATATTTATACGAATATTTACATATGAATAAGGATATATGATGGTTTAAGTTATATGAAAAATTGCAATAAATATCATTAGTCATTTGTCAAATCCAAACACACCTATGAAAGACCTTAAAATTTTGAAACTGAATCCAAACACCCTTATGACAGACCCTAGATTAAATATGATTCCAAACACCCCTATGACAAAACAAAAATTAAATGTAATGCCAAACACCCTTGAATTATCCACATACCCTTTCATCAAAGTCATAGAATCAAAAACTAAAACTGACTCCAAACACCCTTATCGGCTGCGGTGCCTGGTTAAAATTGGTCATGTTAAGTAAGAGCCGAGTTTCTGGTCTTATTGTGTTGTGTCTCTTGGTACCTGGAGGAGGTGTTTAATGGTATTCCCATTCACATGGTAATTGTTGTGTGTTCTTTGTTTAGTCAAACTCTTGATGTAAATGCAATTTCCAAAAAAAAAAAAAAAAAAAAAAAAAAAAAAAAAAAAAAAAAAAAAAAAAAACTACACACACAATTGCCTAAAACATAACAATTACTCTTATTTAATCCGCGTAAACTTCATTAGAAAATCGTCTTTTCATCTCTTTGGAGCAACATCTTCTTTGGAGCCTCCAAACTGAAGCATGACGGGCTTGACGTTTACAACTATCATCGTCGAATCATCATTACCTACATGACTGGTTACAACATTGTGTCATGCAAAGTTCAAACTTCAAAGTATCATCAATCAACATAGTCTAATGACATAGAGGTAATTTATAACGCTAAAAAATATGAGAGGGACGTCATTCAAACCATTGACTAAATGCAAAGTTCAAAGAACTTTTATTTTAGACAGATTAGCAAATATCAATACATCCCCATTTTGTTGTACGTAATTTATAGATTGTATTAATTTATAGATTGTGATATTTTATTTTCAGTCCTCCTTTCTTCCCCTGTTTCGGAGAAGGTAAAGAAGATTAGCAGCACTATGGAAGAGGAGAGGGAAACACAGAATTACAGAAGTTAAAGGCTGCTTCATATTGTGATGAAATGTTGAACCACAAGAAATGGCCAAGAAAGATAATCAGTTAGTTAGATCAGAGAAAAAAAATTATAAGTGTGCCTCCTGGAATATACAGCTAAAAGTGCAACCTAACGCATCAACTCAAGAGATTGTAAATCTGAAACTAGATATTGAAAACAAAAGGACAAAACCGCAAGTTGAAGCATTATGTCGAGAGAATGAAAAGATGGAACTAAAGTTGGATTCCGTAAAGGAAAAATAAAGTTGCCTGCTGACGTGAATCTCTCTGAATTGACCCCGTCAACTAGTTGTTTTATTGTTGAAGTCTATCTGCTGCTTAACTCTTGATGTTTCTCTGTGGCTAATTGGTATTGTTTATGTCTTTCTGCAGCTGAACTATTAAAGCTTGTCTGGATTGTTTGAATTTTTTATATATTCTGTTAAAAGAAAGGTTGAGTATCTGTTACATGCGCTAATTTTGTTATTTATAACATTGACCCGTTTCTATCTTTGTAATTTTACTGTTTTTACTATATAAGCGTGCACTACCATAGCATCACCATTACTAATTGGTCAAATGGGCCGAAAGGTTCCCAGAGTGATCCCGGTTATAGTCTTGCTAGCTTCTTGAAACATTTATAGCCCAATCAAGTGTATGTTGTACCTTTACCTTATGCTAGGAAAGATGTATATCAAACACCTTTGATTAACTTTATCGATAGTCTTGTTGCTAGGGGTAGTGATATTGAACCATTTTTTTATGAGTGGGTCGATATGGATTGTGGTTTATCTTAAATGTCTCATCTGATATATAAAAAGAGAACTTACAAAATGTACAATCAAATCTTTGACGATTTTTCCAATTGAGCGAATGAGAGATCTCGCTTTTGCCATGTAGGCAAAATTGAACTCTCTCCTTAGCCAAAAAAAGAGTCAAAATTGAAGTAATTTGGTCAAACTTTATGAAGATTTCGTCCAAGTAAAAAAAAAACATGGACTCTTGACTTGCATTAATGATTATTTTTTGTTTGACCAGAGAGTGTTGTCAACCTCACACCACTTTCATAGTCATGGACTCTTTGTTACAACTTACATTTGAATTCAAAACTAAGTTTGAAAATTTGTCAATCGAACTACCTCCTCAACACTTTTATTGACTGTCAATAGATCTATCAATTGCCTTGTTCGGCTTTAAAAAGCAAAAATGATTTTGTAACAAGCAATGTCTATAAACATATTTTTGTCCAAAAGACCATGTTACTCATTGTAGGACCCTTAAATATCATATCATTTCACACATAAAAGATTAAAGAAGATATTAAGATGAGAAGTAGAAGAGAAAAGAGAATATTAGATTAAGATAAGGAAGAAGATGAGATACAAGAAATGGAGGAAACCTAGAACCTTACCCCTAGTATTCCACACATCATATGGGAGGTCACGGGTTCCTTTTTTAGATAAGGAACCCTTACAAGGTTTACATGTTGGGGCGATTTGGGATAGGATAGCATAGTAGATAAAAGAGACTAACTTACGGTTTTTACAACTTACTTAAACCGTGTACATATCGTAAAAGATAAATGCAATTCACGAGATACTAATCTAAGAATGACAATCACTTTCACTAAGTCTAACAATCTCCCCCTAAGGGATGTCATTCTTTAGATGCTTCATTGTGATGATGTCATTAGTCGTCTTGATCTTAAACTTCGTGAAATGTCTTTGAATTATCTTGATACTTTGTGATCTTCAATCATAGTCTTTTGATATTTCTTGCCTTCAATCAACATCTTCAATGATTTGTTGTGTCGTCTTCTCCACCATACTCATATGTCTTGAAGAGACTTTCAACTTCGTACTGATGTCTTCCTCTCTTGATACATGAACTTGTCATTGACTTCTTGATTAGCTCTTTGACTTTTGCGTAACTCATTGTCTTTAACTTGATCTCTTTGTCTTGAACATTCTTGATTTGAGCTTGTTGAGGATGAACTTCATATAAGTATGAGTATGTGGAGGTGAAGATGTTGATGTATATGATGGTGTACGGTCTTTCAACAAGGGGACTTACATTAGTACCTGCATAAATATTGTTAGTAATAAAGTTTCCAGCACTTACATGTTCGGACTTCGAGATAATTAACAGGATAGTGTGAAAACTCTCTCTAATCCTTACAAAGGCTGTTCCTGAACCGGATACCCCCAAGAGGGCTTACACAGATATACTGAAGTATATCAACGATTCAGGGTGAGCCGCTGAAGTATACTGAAGTATCACTCCACGACTGTAGACCATTTGAAACAAATAACCATCATGATAGATAAGGCAAGATCCATAGATCTTATAAAGACTCTTATGCACCTTGTATTCTTTTCGGTGAACACAAGTGCATTATATTAGAAGTGTATCCTAAGAGATCATTTAATGAATCTCATGGCTCTAGACTCGATTATGTGCGTTTTCGTTTTAGTCGTTGGAGGCATGGAGCAGAGTGCCACTTTTTCAATATCAACACATCTCGGAGTGAGAGGCCGATAGATTATGCAAGGTTCTCCGTGAGAAATGAAACTAGTATCTTTTAAGAGATACCTGAGTGGCTAGGAGGGGTTGTGCAGCGCGTCACTGGGTCCGTGACATCTTGCCTTCAATATCGGTATCATCTTTGTGATAACCGATAGCAGATGTAGTGACCCGGTTTCTGCCTTATGTTTTCATGGAGGGCTGTTTCTTTTCACCCTTTTATAAACTTTTCTTTTTAATTCTTCAACCCCTTCTTTCTCCTTTCATCACTTTACTCATTTTTTCAATCATACCTAAGGACTTCTAATTATATTGGAATTGTCCTTGGGTAGATCCCTCCGGCTCTGGCGGATCATAGGACCTAAACGTAACCATAATCACCTTATTACTCCATGATTATCCTAGGTTCATTGATCACATGCCATAAAACCTTTTGTGAAAAATCTCTCAAAGTGTTTATGATTATCAAACACATTTTGTCAACACTTCGAGAGTTTTGCATTTTCTGAAATACTCCCCCTTCACATGTGCTCATAAGATTTAAGATAGATTTACACATGTTAGGTAGAGTTTGCACATTTGAATTGATCGATTTTCAGTGAACATGGCCAATTCGAAACACGCTTACATCACTAGTTAGACTAGCTTGAAATTATTACAAGTCCTGGTCAAGTTCAAAGAATGTCTATCGAGACGGTACATTCTACTTAGAAAAGTCCTATTCGAGACACGCTTACATCACTGGTTAGACCAGCTTGAAGTTATTACCCGTCCAGGACAAGTCTTTTCGACTAATGACAATTAAGCTTCGTCAATTCGTTGGTTTTATCTGAGTCGAGCTCATTTGAGATTCAACCACGATCTTTAAACATTTTGATCACATTATAATCACGTCTTCTCCCCCTCAAAAATAGCATGTCGTGATATTTTTTATATCAACTGATTAAAAGAAAAGCTTTTTGAAGAGATAGACGGATTTGGTTTTGCATGAAATTATAACATTTTGATATTGATTTTTATACTCCCCCTTAAAAAACATGTTTTTAAACATAGAGTTTAAAATCAATTTTAAGGGTTTGGATGGAGTTATCTTTTTTTAAAATGCGAGTTATGTACTGAAATGTACACAAGTCTTTTCACACATAAAAGATTGTAGGACCCTTAAATATCATATCAATTGTAGGACCCTTAAATATCATATCATTTCACACATAAAAGATTAAAGAAGATATTAAGATGAGAAGTAGAAGAGAAAAGAGAATATTAGATTAAGATAAGGAAGAAGATGAGATACAAGAAATGGAGGAAACCTAGAACCTTACCCCTTGTATTCCACACATCATATGGGACGTCATGGGTTCCTTTTATAGACAAGGAACCCTTACAAGGTTTACATGTTGGGGCGATGTGGGATAGGGTAGCATAGTAGATAAAAGATACTAACTTACGGTTTTTACAACTTACTTAAATCGTGTACATATCGTAAAAGATAAATGCAATTCACGAGATACTAATCTAAGAATGACATCACTTTCACTAAGTCTAACACTCATTTATTCAATTTTTTAAAGACATACACAATCACTAGAAACAACAAATGGGTCAAAGTTCGAGTTTAATTCAAGCATTATACTTATATATAGTTAAAAAAATATTGATCAAAACTATACATAATTGATAGAGCTTAAGTTTAAAACATTTATACATGCATTTGTTTTGTTTTGAGACTTGAACCTAATTAAAATCCATAAATGTTGGCTCAAGTAAAGTTTAAATATGAGTCATGCAAGACACAAATATTGGACTGATTTTTCGTGGTAAGTTTACATGTTGCTAGCAAGATTGATTTATCATAATTTTTTATTCTAAAATCCTTAATATCAACATTTCATATTGAATGACTCATACTTAATTTGCTTTAATGTGCAGTCAGCATTAATGTCCCAGCTGCATCGTCTTTATGTTGCATCTTTGACGTGCACATCTATCTATTTATCCTAATATAAGATTGAGTCCCCTTATTAATGTGGAGGCATCAAGACTGCATAGAGTACAAGCTAGATAATTCTCAAAATTCATTACAAACAAGATGAACAGGCTGCGTTTTTCCTTCAGTTCATCATTCATAGGTCTCATTGATTGGCACTCATTTATTGACGGAATGTAATGCATAAGGAGGAAAATGAATAGGAACCATTCCATAGTTACAACCAAAAAGAATGTTGTAACACCCCAACCCGATAAGGTTCAAAATGCCACATTATGGTGTCAACAGAACAAACGCAAGTGAAAGACCTTTATAAATACTAAGGTTACAAAAGTTCAAAATGAAACTAAGGACATAATAAGTCTAAATCATATTGACTATCAAACTAGAATACAAATCTGAATCAAATCTAAATGGTAGATAACTCTAAAGTCTAATCCAAATGCAAATGGGATCTATCATCAGGGTGGTCCACTAAGAGCTCCTATGCACACTTCACTCAATCTCCAGCTTCCAACCTAAAACCTGCCGCAGGAAAAGAAATGCGGCTGAGCTTAAAAAGCCCAGTGAACAGATATAAACAAATAACTAAAAATACGATAATCAATCGAATAACGAATCAAATGATGTCAAATCAAGAAAAGGGAAAGAGCCTGCTGAGAAAATGTCAGATGAAACAGAATACGAAACGCATATGAATCAGATACTGAATCAGAGTGCATAACAAATATCAATCAATATAGGTTCGGAGTGCATTGCCCAACTACCTAATCATGATACATGAATAGGCCAAATAATCATATCACAATCATATCACAAATCATATACCGTCAATTCCAAAGTTGTACAAGGAGCTGCAGACTCCAATGTACCAAAATATGATGGGGTGTAGGAACACACACCAACCAAGGAGCTGCAGACTCCAATGTACCAAAATATGATGGGGTGTAGGAACACACACCAACCAATCACCAAATACAGATACAGATTCCCTAGGATGCATCCATACGCCCCCTGCAAAACAAATCATATATATACATTTGCTCATGACAGACATATACACATATCATAATGGCCAATGTGCACAAATATCATAACAGAACAGAAGGGGACGCCGTGGATCAATCACACCTCCACAGAAAGTGTCATGCCATTGGTGCCTCAATGACATTGCCATGGTACCTCCATGGCTAGGAATACAGATACAGAAGTTGGGCAACGCAAAAGCAATCATAATCATAATAATATCAAATCAATCATATCAAATACTGAACTGAAGCATATCATATCAAATACTGAACTGAATCATATCAAACGGATAACCAACGAATATCAGAATGAGATAGCAATTCAAATATCAGAACGAAAAACAAAACGGATATCAATCAGATAACAGAACGGATATCGATAGCAATAACAGATAAACATACCAATGGGTGCCCTTACTTAAAAAGGACGGAATATTTGTACCTTAGCAAATGAAATGAAAACAAACGGAAAAGTGGTTACAAGGAAAACAACGTCACGTCTTCTTCAACGAATCTACACGAATTAGGGTTCATATAATACTTATTAGCTCATTAAATGTCATAACGGATTTATTGCTTATTATTAATCACGTTCTCAACTTAGGGTTTACAGATTAGGTCAGATTCATAATTATTTCAAGTTCTTATGGTTATTAATGATAATTAATTAGACATAGGTTTTGTTAGCATTTGAATTATTAGTGAAGTGATGGTTATTTGTAATACTAAGTCTTGTGTGTCGTGTGTTTAACTTAGTCAAGGATAGTGTGGGCTTTTGTTATTGTAATATGATGGAAATATGTATGTAATGGTCCAACCCATCAAAAGCCCACACGAAGCCTACCAAAGCCACTTAGGGCGCCGGCCATATGCACTATATATATCACACTCTCACCTCAAATCAAGTGTGTGATAGTGCCTCAAAGTGTAGAAAAGGTGAGAGTGTGTGTGTGCTCTAAGTGTGTTTGTTATTTTACTTTCCAAGTTTAATAATCATTCGACCAAGTTTTCTTATATACGATCCATACATCTTTCATCGATTTCTTACATTGTTCTTTTGAGTGTCACGTTAAATAGGATAGTTAGTTGTAGTGATAAAGTAGGATTTCTAGTCATAACAGGTTTTACATGTGTTTTAAATCCTTAGTTAACTTAATTAGGGTTTAAATGTGCCCAAAACAGATTTTTAGGTTTAGAATGCAAATCTAACTAAGTTTCCTATGAATTTATAGACCTATCAAATGAGCTCCAAATATTCTGAAATAATTATCTGTGATTCTTATTTTAGTGCAGTATCTGCAAAAAAATTTATAGATTTTATTACCAAGCACAAGTACTGTTTCAAAAATCATCTTTCCAGACCTACCCAAAAAATTAACTGCAGATACACATCGAAAGTTTGTATTTAATTAACCCATTTTAACCTTTTAGAAAAATCCAAAAAAATTCCAGTAAGTCCTATACATCATAAACATTCTCCCTGTCAAATGAGACCTCTTAATTCCTTATGGTTTTAAAACTAAAAATCAAAAATACCAACTGATTTTCAGACATCCAAAACACAGTTTTGACAGTTAACCTTGTAAAAATCAAAAGACCATCTTTCCGACCTCCAATGGCTATAAAACTTGATATACATAAAGTAAACATCGTTAACTCAGTTTTAGACTCAAAAATCATGAAAAGTATATTGGTATCATCAATTTATACCCCTTGCAACTCGACCCAAATTCTGGACAGCAATCCTCACATAAAATCATAACAAACCCTAACCCTTATAAGCCCTAATCGACCCCTAATTAATGCCTAGGGTTTTCCAAATTTAATAGCACAATGAGCCACTCAATAGCATATTAATATAATTATCTTGATTCGTATAACACGTTTGTGATATGATTTAGAATGATTTAATTCTGATTATGTGCATACATGTATGTGTGTGTCGTATATTAGGGAAAACAATAAGGGAATTCAAGAGTACCTTAGGTCAAAACATGGAAAATCAAAAGAGAGAACAAGGATCACGAATCAATATACCAAGCTTCAAACCTATGAGTTCCTCTTGATCTTTAGTGAAAGAAAAAGGGATTATGAGACGAATTAGGGTTTGGTTAAGAGGAGAGGGGAGAATGCCATATAAAGTGAGGAGGGGAATAAGAGGAAAACATTTTTATTTAATCAAGGTGGTGAGAAGTGAGGAAGATATACACGTATAAAAGAAAATGAGGAAAGGATGGGTTTATCAAAATAGGAATGTCGTATGATTGAGGAAAATCTGGAATTTAATATGGGAGAATTACTGGATTTAGGTGAGGCTTATTCTCCTTCCTTATTTCAAATTTATTTAACAAAATCTCTAAATAATGTAGTGTACAAAAAAAATGTATTTGGACCTCTTTAGGACATAGAAATCGTGTGATGTTTATTAGGACATAGGTGTTGCCAAAATTTAAATGTACTTTGGTTATAGATTTATTATTTGTAGCTTTAAGTTATATTCGTGTCTTATGTTCAAATGTCATTCGGATTTTCAGGTCGTTATAATTCTTCCCCTCTAAAAAGAAATTTTCGTCCGCGAAATTGAAGTCGCAATAGTTAGACGGATACGTACCAATCACGAAAAGAAGTGTCAATAGATAGCCTCACTCTCGGAGAGGTTCTTCAAATAGTGAACTGAAGCATATCATATCCAATAATAAACTGAATCATATCAAACGGATAACCAACTAATATCAGAATAAGATAGCAATTCAAATATCAGAATGAAAAACAAAATGGATATCAATTAGATAACAGAACAGATATCGATAGCAATAATAGATAAACATACCAATGGGTGCCCTTACTTAAAAAGGATGGAATATCTGTAACTTAGCAAATGAAATGAAACCAAACGAAAAAGTGATCACACGGAAAACAGCATCACGTCTTCTTCAATGAGTCAACGCTGATTACGGTTCATATAATACTTATTAGTTCATTAAATATCATAACTGTTATGGATAATTATTATTGGATGTCCATATAACCCATAATAGGCCCATGGCCCATGTTAGCTATTAGGGTTTTTGCCCTAATGTTTGTCTATATATACTCTTTGTAAATCTCATAGTTAATGATCAATAAGAAGAATATTCATTCCCTCAATTCTTGTTCATAACACGTTATCAGCACGCTCTAGCTAAAAGGTTATTTTTTTAATTTTCTCGACTTCTAAACGGTAAATCTCAAACCCCACTATCTTCATAATTTATTATTAGTACGCAATAACATTGCTACTCGTCTTATGATATCCCCGATGGTCCTAAAGGCCATACTGATGATGAAACTTATTTGGAAGTTGATGATTTTCTTACAGATGATTAATTGGTAGAGTCAAGCCATGATTAATTTTTCTTTCAGTGTTTTGTTAGGAATTTTCTTTAAGTGTTTGGTTTGGAATTTTCTTTAGGTGTTTTTCTTAGGCTTTCTTGATTATGTTTGGATTCCTATTATTTTTGGCTATGAATGTTTTATTAGGCTTTATTTTATTTATTTTATTTCTTTGGTGTCCATTATATTTTTTTTCGAATTGATAAATGCTTCAAGACTTCAATCTGTCTTTACTTGACACATACCAATTTTATAATAACACATAACCTATTTAAGGCTATCTAGTTTGTTATGTGATCTGAGTTATAAACATGTTTATAGCAATATAGTTGAATGACGTATACAGATTTTATTTTACATATTATTGTTTTGTGGCCAAGCATAGTAACGTGCATAATTTATTTATTAATTTTTGTTTCTGTAAATTCTTTAATGGACATTATGTTATGATATATGATGTATATGTGTTAAGAATATTGTGCAACTTATATTGATTGGCAAACCGGTTCGACCATTCCGGTTTAGTGATGATGCGAAATATATAGAAGAATGATGTGTTTCTTCCAAGATAAATTTTTATTGTTCTCAGTGGAAGTTGGTTATTTACTTATCACCATAAAATACAAATAAGGACTTGCTTCCTTAAATTGTGGAAAAATATAAAGGGCATGTATGTAGGCCTATACATGTGCCATATGGATCATTTTGATTTATAAAATCGATGCATCGTCAAAATGATCATCAAAGACGCAACTTAAGATTAGCGTGATTAATGGCTCGGCTTATAAAATGCGAGCACGGTTTTCCAAATTAAATTATTAAAAATGGTGGTGAAAACTTCCAAGTATTGGGCGATTATTGGAATAAGTGTTGAACATAAAAGTAGCCCATGTTCATACGCGAATTGCTTTTGTTGAAACGTTTATAAAACGTCTTCAGTTGATTGCAAAGCCAATAATATTGTGAGAACAAAACTTTTAGTTTATGGGGCATGTTATCGCATCTTGCCAACAATCTATAATGAATCCTCCCCGTTAGAATGGTTTTGGTCACAAACCAAATTTCCCATGTGATATTTTGTAATTGTGTGATATATAGTAAATACACCACAACACACAAAATGGGATATTTAAATTGATAATTCATTCAGGGGGAGAGAATGAGCAGCGAGAAATATGGAATGAATTATGATATAGATGTTGATCCTCACATTAATGAATATGAACTTAAAGTTCAAGGGACAAATAACATTCCAGATATAGTAAATGCCAGACATATTTAGTGACCTAAAGAAAGTGACTAGATCATATTATGCTGCTATTGCTCCAATTACAATGTGTGTCCCAACAGTAAAATCATTGATTGGTAGTAAGTCTATGGCACGTCTGCAGCGTGATAGACGAATCGATTCCAAATAAAAAGTCCTCGAAAGAATAGATAAAATGGAGCAATAAATTAAGATGGTCGAATCGAGGTAATAAAGAACCCATAATAGTCTCTGAAAGAAAACTAGACATGAAAGGATATTGAAAACCCCGGGTACATGAAAAAAAAACTTTGAGATCTCAACAAATGATAGAATATAATGTCTAGTAAAGTGTGGAATCGAAAAGAACTGAAACGACGTCGATAATACTGTATATAATAATGCGCATGATAAATACAAGGTGAGGATCTTGGATATCTATCAGAAGTGTAGTTGTAAAATGAATGGCCAAAGAATATAAAGACGCAAGTAACTAATGAACTATGAAAGTCTCTTATGATGAAACGTGATTATTGGGTGAAATCCATACACATGAATGTTATGAGAAAGGATATTTAATGTTATGTCTGGCAATATGAGAAAATAAGTTGTATGCGTCTAATATTATAAAACAAGAACTCATTTTTGTTGAGATTCCTTAAGGAATATAGAATGCATGGAACACGTGTCATGATTTAAAATTCTCGAGAATAGTAGTTGATCAAATTGAACCACAGTAAATCAAATATTTCAATATTTTCAAGGTACAAAGGATATGGGTTTATATTTTACTAACCCGTCAAAACAAGTTTAGTTAGTTTTGCAGATGCAGGATATATGTTTAACTTACAATGATCAATCTCAACATGGATATATTGTTACAAGTGGCGAATATTTTTCCTGGCATTTGATAGAGCAAACAATCAAGGCAACTTCATCAAACCATACATAAATTCTGGAAAGGAGATAGCAACTATTGCATGAAGATAATGTAGCATACCTTGTTATATTCAAGTAACGTTACATCAAAGGCGACAAGAAACTTCTCATTCCAGTGATGATTTCGTTGACCTATTTACAAGATACCAAGTGATGTAGTCATCAGAGGGAGATAATACGAGCTGCACTCTTTTTGTCCTTAGTCATGGTTTTGTCCCACTGGGTTTTCCTGGCAAGGTTTTTAATGAGGCAACATTTCCTAACTGTATTAACAATATGGACATCGAAGAGGGAGTGTTATGGATAATTATTAGTGGATGTCCATATAACCCATAATAGGCCCATGGCCCATGTTAGCTATTAGGGTTTTTGCCCTAATGTTTGTCTATATATACTCTTTGTAAATCTCATAGTTAATGATCAATAAGAAGAATATTCATTCCCTCAATTCTTGTTCATAACAATAACGGATTTATTGCTTATTATTAATCGCGTTCTCAACTTAGGGTTTACAGATTAGGTCAGATTCATAAATATTACAAGTTCTTAGGGTTAATAATGATAATTAATTAGACATAGGTTTTATATGTGTTTTAAATCCTTAGTTAACTTAATTAGGGTTTAAATGTGCCCAAAATAGATTTTTAGGTTTAGAATGCAAATCTGACTCTGTTTCTTATGAATTTATAGACATATCAAATGAGCTCCAAATATTCTGAATTAATTATCTGTGATTCCTATATTAGTGTAGTATCTGCACAAATTTTTATAGATTTTATTACCAAGTATAAGTACTGTTTCAAAAATCATCTTTCCAGACCTACCCAAAAAATTAACTGCAAATACACATCGAAAGTTTGTATTTAATTAACCCATTTTAACCTTTCAGAAAAATCCACAAAAATTCCAGTAAGTCCTAAACATCATAAAGATTCTTCCTGTAAAATGAGACCTCTTAATTCCTTATGGTTTTAAGACTAAAAATCAAAAACACCAACTGATTTTCAGACATCCAAAACACAGTTTTGACACTTAACCTTGTAAAAATCAAAAGACCATCTTTCCGACCTCCAATGGCTATAAAACTTGATATACAGAAAGTACACATCATGAACTCAGTTTTAGACTAAAAAATCATGAAAAGTATATTGGTATCATCAATTTATACCCCTTGCAACTCGATCCAAATTCTGGACAGCAATCCTCACATAAAATCATAACAAACCCTAACCCTTATAAGCCCTAATCGACCCCTAATTAATGCCTAGGGTTTTCCAGATTTAATACCAAAATGAGCCACTCAAAAGCATATTAACATAATTATCTTGATTCGTATAACATGTTTGTGATCTGATTTAGAATGATTTAATTCTGATTATGTGCATACATGTATGTGTGTGTCATATATTAGAGAAAACAAGAAGGGAATTCAAGAGTACCTTAGTTCGAAACAAGGAAAATAAAAAGAGAGAACAAGGATCACGAATCAATACACCAAGGCTGCTACAATATACCAAGCTTCAAACCTATGACTTCTTCTTGATCTTGAGAGAAAGAAAAAAGGATTATGGGATGAATTAGGGTTTGGTTAGGAGGAGAGGGGAGAATGCCGTATAAAGTGAGGAGGGGAATAAGAGGAAAATGTTTTTTTATTTAATCAAAGTAGTAAGAAGTGAGGAAGATATACACGTATAAAAGAAAATGAGGGAGGGATGGGTTTATAAAAATAGGAATGTCGTATGATTGAGGAATATCAGGAATTCAATATGGGAGAATTAACGGATTTAGGGGAGGCTTATTCTCCTTCCTTATTTCAATTTTTTTAACCAAATCTCTAAATAATGTAGTGTGCAAAAAAAATGTATTTGGACCTCTTTAGGACTTAGAAATCGTGTGATGTTTATTAGGACATAGGTGTTGCCGAAATTTAAATGTACTTAGGTTATAGATTTATTATTTGCAGCTTTAATCATAACATATAGTTTAGACTTTAAGTTATATTCGTGTCCTATGTTCAAATGTCATTCGGATTTTCAGGTCGTTATAAATGCAAAGCAAGGCTTTGATGAGGAAGATGAATACGAACCATTCACAGTTACAACCAAAAAGAATTTCAACCTCCTCTTCGAAGTATAAATAGCACAATCATACAAAACCAAATCACCAAAACATACAAAACCAAAACCCGACCCGTCTAAACAAAACACTCTTGATCTATCCACAACCACATCCAACAAATCAACCCATATCACAAACAACAAATCCATATCTAAACTAGGAACCCGTCAACTATCAACCAACAAAAAATCAACACCAACTTCATAACTACCCTATCCCATCCTCCTCAATGAACACACTTTCTTTACAACCACAAAACTCGAACATAGATAACAATCAAGCGATCTCAGATTTTTTTTTCGAGTGTCATAAAATATTATCAGACCTCATAGTCCATAACACGAAATAAAAACATCATCATCGATCCATTTTTGAAGCCTATCTTCATTATATATCCGAAAGAAAAAGATAGAAAAATAACAAATTTGTTACTTTCTTTTCTTGGTTCGTTTAAAAACACAAACTAAACAAAAAACGTAACTCGATGATACCTACCCGAGACCCTCCAAAGGATCTTGAAGACATATAAATGCTATCTTGATTCGTATTGAGCCACAAACGAAATCATTGGTTAAGGGACGTTATTGATTCGTATTGTGTTCGGTTTGCGTTTAGATTCATGTTGAGATGAGAAGATGATAAGATCTCTTTGTTTTGTAGAGAGGATGAGTTTGGTGAGATGAGTAAATGGGAGACAAGAAATGGAGGCAGATATCACAATGTTTTAGGGTTAGGTCAATAAAATGAGTTCACAAGGGGCCCTGTTTTCAGCCCAGTTATGTGATATGTTTTTTCCCACACAATTTTGTTACTACACGTTATAATCCTATGATAGAAACACAAAATGCTCAGATGATGGTGAACGGGTCTCATACGTGATGTGCCAATGATGTATAAATTATTGATAATGAAGTTTAATTATATGCGTGTATTTATTATATCAAAGTTATCACTCACCATCTTTTACTTGATATCATTTTGTGTTGACATAAGATGTTAATATCTAACCATAAGAATATATATTGCACGGCATAAACATAATTAGTAAATGGGTGACTTTTATATATGGTGACAATCCACATACAAAATATGTGCACTTTGGATATGCGTAATACACGTACAATTGTGTTTACATACTGTATATGGGTTGAATAGTGGATTAAGTTAATTAAAGTGATTAAAACGAATGTGATTATGTTTGTGTACATTTTATTGTCATTTTTGTATAAAGCAACTTCTTTACATGCTTAATACACCATTATATTGTTACAACTGATAGAAACATATTTTGCCACAGCAATAAAAAACATATGAGAATTAGGTTTAATCAGTATGTGATGTATAAATTATTGACAATTAGTAACTCTTATTCGTATTTGACACAATCAATTCAATAAACACCAAAATATATAGTACTGTTGAAATTGAAGTAATAATGATTGTCACACCCCCAAAATCGGGTCCAGCGGAAGCTTACATAGCGCTGGGGTGCAACTCAATTGGTATCATAACACAAGTGTAAAGAACGATTTTCACATCAATCATTTAGAATATATTTGAGAAGTCAAAAGTGTTAAATTTACATTATGAAAAGTGGTGCGGAAGTTGGCCCATAAAATAAGTTAAGCGGTCCTAAATGTTTTATCAGAGTCTTCTATGACCATGCCATGCCCTGCCAAAAGCCTCCAGTAGCGTTCTATTGCTTAGTTCCTGAAAATACATGCTAAACTGTCAACACGAGGTTGGTGAGTTCATAGAGTTTGTTTAACAAATAAAGTATTTGAAATAAGATTTTCCCAGCAAAGGCATTGTAAATCCACTCAGTTGCAAATCCCGCCCATAACAACACTTGCAACCTGTGTGTTTACAACCCACTGCTAAAAATATAGCTTGAGTAAGACATGTAAGTATACGATATGCGTTCTATATCACTAGTAGACCTTATGCTGCTCACTAGGAGACTTATGTTCGGCTACCCCAAGTGTTTGATACTTAGGTCCGTGATATGTTCTGTACGGCTACCCCAAGTGTTAGATACTTAGGTCCATGATATGTACTGTACGGCTACCCCAAGTGTTAGATACTTAGGTCCGCGATATGTACTGTACGGCTACCCCAAGTGTTAGATACTTAGGTCCGCGATATGTACTGTACGGCTACCCCAAGTGTTAGATACTTAGGTCCGCGAGTTGCTTTCAAGAATAACGCAAATAAGTTTAACACAATCATGTATGTAAGCAAGCAGTTTAAGCATGTATCTCCCCCAAAAAGTTCAAAACGTATAAAGTAGGGGCTATGAAACTCACCTGATGCGATAGCAACAATGATAATAATGGATAAGATGAAATGAGGCTCGATCTCTAACCGCGACCTATTATGAATGATATGATCTAGCGTAAGCAATGATACAATGCTACACATGCAAATACGTATGTTAACGATACCACTCGTTAGTTTTGAAAATAATGTTTATCGTCGAAAACTACATTTTTGACGTCTCGGCGAGTTATGAACTACTTTTCGTGTAAATATGTTGAATCGGTACTCCACGATCCTTGTTTGGTGTTTTATCGGTTAATATAATGTTTTCGTCGCAAAATAACACTTTTTATAACTTGTGAAAATATGACCAAACGGCCTCGCAAAACTAGTCGCAAAATATTGTACGTTACGAGTTAGGAATAGAACTTGACGTTTTTGAAATCCTTGTAACATAATCTCAATGTCGACTCATTTGACTTTTGATCATACGCGCCTCGATCATATAGAAAATCGGCCATGAACTTAGTGACTTGCTAGTTTTACACTTAGAAAATATATGTGTTGTAATGCTGTCAAAATAAGTATAGTTCGTCGGCTTTTCAAAAATTCATATCTCGGTCGTTACAAGTCCGTTTTCAACGTTCTTTATATCCACGCGCTCGTCATAACATGAACTAACATATTTTCCGTAGCTCGGCCCTCCTAGATCACGTCTAACGCCTCATTTTGTCCCTTGAAGTTTGGCAATCAGCATGCATTTTCTGAAAATAATAGTTTTTGTCTTCTAACTTTAAAAAAATCATATCTCCTTCGTTATAGACTCGTTTTTGTTCATTCCGGCGGCCATAGTTTTGTTTTTGAATGTATTTTCTAAATCTTTGGTCCAAAGTTACACCCTAGCCCCTGAGTTTCCCACGTTTTGCAATTAGGGACAGCAACTTTCTAATAGTGTCTAAAAATGAATTTTCTAGTTTATAACTTGTTCAAGTCCACTCCAATCAACTTCAAAACAACCCTTAATCTACCATACACCTTCTCAAAGGGTCATGGGGTCCTAAACATCCTAAACTATAGTGGTTTTCATGAGGATGTTAGTGAAAGTTATAGATCTAGTGATTAGGGATAGTTTTAAAAAGAAATGGTACCATTAACATAGGTATCTTGCATTTTTAATTAAAACCTCTTGAAAATACATGATCACATAGATCAAATGAAAGGAAAACATGAAAAATAAATGTTCTTGAAGTTACTTACAATATAGTTGAAGATTAAAGAGATTTGGATGATAACTTTGGGGTTTTTATTGCAAAACCCTAACAAAGATCATGTAATGGACTAGTAAATTACTTGTACTCAAAAATTTTATGGTTCTTCCTTCTTGTTCTTGTTGTGCCGTGAGAATGGAGAGACAAAAGAGATGAGTTTGTGATATTTTTGTGAAAAAGAAGCTAGTTTAGGCTTTATATAGTCCAAGGGCATTTTGGTAATTTCAATGAAAGGGTATAATGGTAATTTCACTATATTTTCGAAATATCTAGATATTTTTGAGAAAATATCTAGATATTTTAGGTTGGATATTTATCTTTGACATACGGAGTGAGTTTTGGTCCCGTTAATTGCTAACTGTAAGTCGTAAGGTCACAAAACTTAAAACCGGGTATCCTAAAATTCCTAAATTCATGAAAATGTCACGGAAGGTGGAAAACATATATTTCTCTTGTTGGTAATGTTGTTTGGACATATCGGGATGCCTAAATGATGTTTAAACCTTAAGGTAAATCTCGGACACGGTTTCGTGATTCTTGCAGAAATTCTCTGACGAGTGCCAAAATCTCGGGTTATCGTTAAAATAGTTTAACTTACGAGAATATGAAATAAAATTTTTTGAATGAATAGTGCCATTGAATAGTAAAAATGAATAGTAACTCATGAATAGTAAATTGTCGAGGTTCGGAAAAATGGCCTGGAATTACGAGTTGTGACAGTCTCCACCCGTTAGAGGAATTCAGTCCCTGAATTCAGCTCACTCGTTCTACGTACGTATGTTCTCGTGGTCGGGTTTGATGGGGGTAAACTTTCCCATTATCGAGCGTAGTCCCCAAAAGACCTCTAGGTAACCGATTTTTACTTAATCCCACAACTCATCAAACAAGAACTGTCATGGGATTAGGCTAAATCGGTTTGAGGTTGTTGATTCAAATTTAATCTCACAACTCATCAAACAAGAACTGTCATGAGATTAAACTGAATCGGCTCGGGTAACAACTTGACTCTTAGCTTGATTTTCGCAACTCATCAAACAAGAACTGTCACTAAATCAAGCTAGGAAACAAGTTGTCTGAAAGAATGGATTCAACATCCTGAAATGAGGTCTTTTGAAAGATTGGCTCGATATTGGAATTGCTTACACCGATCAAATCAATCTGGACATAATTCTATTATAACTACCCTCAGTATTGCAAAATTCATCTCTGAGTCGAACATAGGTGGTCAGGCTATGTCCCACTGTCCCGGGTCGAATATAGATGACCAGTCTATATTCCACCGAGGTTCAATGAATTTTGGATTACTCAGATTAGTTATAATAATACTATGTCCTTCACATGTAAAGGGTGGTTCAAAAGACTAAGGCAGGTGATCAGGCTTGAGGTCGAATGATGAAACTACGTAAGGAAAAGGTGTAACGCTGCGACGTGCATGATATGTAAGCATACTTATATGGAATACAATTATAGTAATCAACGAGAGTAAGTGAGTATAATCTATCTGGCAATAAGATACAAATCTCATTAAATATGTCAGCAACAAACCACAAATGAGGCATCAGCTTGGCAGGCAGGCACGTGGCAGTCATAGGGTTAAGTTTTCGTAAAAGTAGCTATAGTTTAGGTTTTAAAATTACCCAATTCTCTATAGCCTAGGCTCTGATACCAATCTGTCACACCCCCAAAATCGGGTCCAGCGGAAGCTTACACAGCGCTGGGGTGCAACTCAATTGGTATCATAACACAAGTGTAAAGAACGGTTTTCACATCAATCATTTAGAATATATTTGAGAAGTCAAAAGTGTTAAATTTACATTATGAAAAGTGGTGCGGAAGTTGGCCCATAAAATAATTTAAGCGGTCCCAAATGTTTTATCAGAGTCTTCTATGACCATGCCATGCCCTGCCAAAAGCCTCCAGTAGCGTGCTATTGCTTAGTTCCTGAAAATAAATGCTAAAGTGTCAACACGAGGTTGGTGAGTTCATAGAGTTTGTTTAACAAATAAAGTATTTGAAATAAGATTTTCCCAGCAAAGGCATTGTAAATCCACTCAGTTGCAAATCCCGCCCATAACAACACTTGCAACCTGTGTGTTTACAACCCACTGCTAAAAATATAGCTTGAGTAAGACATGTAAGTATACGATATGCGTTCTATATCACTAGTAGACCTTATGCTGCTCACTAGGAGACTTATGTTGCTCACGAGGAGACTTATGTTCGGCTACCCCAAGTGTTTGATACTTAGGTCCGTGATATGTTCTGTACGGCTACCCCAAGTGTTAGATACTTAGGTCCGCGATATGTACTGTACGGCTACCCCAAGTGTTAGATACTTAGGTCCGCGATATGTACTGTACGGCTACCCCAAGTGTTAGATACTTAGGTCCGCGAGTTGCTTTCAAGAATAACGCAAATAAGTTTAACACAATCATGTATGTAAGCAAGCAGTTTAAGCATGTATCTCCCCCAAAAAGTTCAAAACGTATAAAGTAGGGGCTATGAAACTCACCTGATGCGATAGCAACAATGATAATAATGGATAAGATGAAATGAGGCTCGATCTCTAACCGCGACCTATTATGAATGATATGATCTAGCGTAAGCAATGATACAATGCTACACATGCAAATACGTATGTTAACGATACCACTCGTTAGTTTTGAAAATAATGTTTATCGTCGAAAACTACATTTTTGACGTCTCGGCGAGTTATGAACTACTTTTCGTGTAAATATGTTGAATCGGTACTCCACGATCCTTGTTTGGTGTTTTATCGGTTAATATAATGTTTTCGTCGCAAAATAACACTTTTTATAACTTGTGAAAATATGACCAAACGGCCTCGCAAAACTAGTCGCAAAATATTGTACGTTAAGAGTTAGGAATAGAACTTGACGTTTTTGAAATCCTTGTAACATAATCTCAATGTCGACTCATTTCACTTTTGATCATACGCGCCTCGATCATATAGAAAATCGGCCATGAACTTAGTGACTTGCTAGTTTTACACTTAGAAAATATATGTGTTGTAATGCTGTCAAAATAAGTATAGTTCGTCGGCTTTTCAAAAATTCATATCTCGGTCGTTACAAGTCCGTTTTCAACGTTCTTTATATCCACGCGCTCGTCATAACATGAACTAACATATTTTCAGTAGCTCGGCCCTCCTAGATCACGTCTAACGCCTCGTTTTGTCCCTTGAAGTTCGGCAATCAGCATGCATTTTCTGAAAATAATAGTTTTTGTCTTCTAACTTTAAAAAAATCATATCTCCTTCGTTATAGACTCGTTTTTGTTCATTCCGGCGGCCATAGTTTTGTTTTTGAATGTATTTTCTAAATCTTTGGTCCAAAGTTACACCCTAGCCCCTGAGTTTCCCACGTTTTGCAATTAGGGACAGCAACTTTCTAATAGTGTCTAAAAATGAATTTTCTAGTTTATAACTTGTTCAAGTCCACTCCAATCAACTTCAAAACAACCCTTAATCTACCATACACCTTCTCAAAGGGTCATGGGGTCCTAAACATCCTAAACTATAGTGGTTTTCATGAGGATGTTAGTGAAAGTTATAGATCTAGTGATTAGGGATAGTTTTAAAAAGAAATGGTACCATTAACATAGGTATCTTGCATTTTTAACTAAAACCTCTTGAAAATACATGATCACATAGATCAAATGAAAGGAAAACATGAAAAATAAATGTTCTTGAAGTTACTTACAATATAGTTGAAGATTAAAGAGATTTGGATGATAACTTTGGGGTTTTTATTGCAAAACCCTAACAAAGATCATGTAATGGACTAGTAAATTACTTGTACTCAAAAATTTTATGGTTCTTCCTTCTTGTTCTTGTTGTGCCGTGAGAATGGAGAGACAAAAGAGATGAGTTTGTGATATTTTTGTGAAAAAGAAGCTAGTTTAGGCTTTATATAGTCCAAGGGCATTTTGGTAATTTCAATGAAAGGGTATAATGGTAATTTCACTATATTTTCGAAATATCTAGATATTTTTGAGAAAATATCTAGATATTTTAGGTTGGATATTTATCTTTGACATACGGAGTGGGTTTTGGTCCCGTTAATTGTTAACTGTAAGTCGTAAGGTCACAAAACTTAAAACCGGGTATCCTAAAATTCCTAAATTCATGAAAATGTCACGGAAGGTGGAAAACATATATTTCTCTTGTTGGTAATGTTGTTTGGACATATCGGGATGCCTAAATGATGTTTAAACCTTAAGGTAAATCTCGGACACGGTTTCGTGATTCTTGCAGAAATTCTCCGACGAGTGCCAAAATCTCGGGTTATCATTAAAATAGTTTAACTTACGAGAATATGAAATAAAAATTTTTGAATGAATAGTGCCAGTGAATAGTAAAAATGAAAAGTAACTCATGAATAGTAAATTGTCGAGGTTCGGAAAAATGGCCTGGAATTACGAGTTGTGACAATGATAGCGGTAGATTAGTGACCCATGCGCTTCGTTTATATAGCTTATTTGTATCAGTTGGTCACACCAACCTTATAAAGGTGAGGGCATTTGTATATTGCGAATTTAGTCTGTTACTCAACAACATAATCAGTGCATCGCATGGGTGGGTCACTGTATTGAATAACTAATTCCAATATGAAGTTTAGACTTTTGAGTATGTTTCGATGTTGCGGTCCCCCTAATAAGACTCAATATTTGTGGTTCGCCAATTTTGCTAATTTTTTAAAAAAGCACACTTAATTTCAAGCCGTTAGCTAGGTCCACCGTCTTTAAAACATACTTTATGAGTTGTTATCTTCAAGTAATGGCCTTCACTTTGTATGGTCCGATACTATTGTTTAAGTGAATCTAAACTTTGACACGTCCATCTTTAACATGTTATGGTCTACTACTATCTTGAACAATGGAAAATTTTATAAGGTGTTTGGTTTGAATGCATGTGATAATGACTTTAGGTTAAGGATTTTAGTAATCACTTGCTATTCAATTGGTCCATAAAAGATATAAAACCTGTGTGCATCGCATGGGTCCTGAGGCAGCCCAAGTTAAATTTGACAATGATGTACACTATTCGACTTATAAGATCATTTTGAGTTTTTGTGGTAACAAAATCACAACTTATGAACTTATTGACCAACAAAAAATCGATCCATGATCAAAATGACAAAAACTAGTGCTGACCAATACGCTCTGAACATTTAGATAGTACAAGCTAGCTAATTCTTCGAATTTAATGTAGCCTCATTATGAATGCCCAGGATGAATGTAAAGCTATAAATTCTAACCTTTATCACACAACTTATACTACTTATGCTCGATGACACTCATAAGAACAATATAAGAAAGAGATGCGTGGTGATGATGTTTATATAATGACCGAATGTTATTACTAAGAAATGAGAGAACAAAAATATAAAATACACACACTACACACTCTCACCTATTCTAGACAATGAGGCACCCTAAATAATGAGGTGAGAGTGTCCTTATATAGGCACAAGGTGCCGCCCTAATGGCCTTAGCTTGGGCTTTGGTGGGCTTTGTGTTGGACTTGGACTTTTACACATTGCTTGGACTTATCAATCACATACTAGCTTGGTCCAACATAAAGCCTTCCTATACTATTCTTTTACATATAATCGACACACTCTACAAAGATAAATAAAATATAAATGACCATCACTTCAACATATAATTTAAATGCTAACAATCTCCCCCTAAGGGATGGTCATTTCAATGATGCTCCAGGTGATAGGTCATTCATCTTCGATGTCTTGAACTTTGTGTGCCGATGTAGAATAGTCTTCATTCTTTTTTCCTTCATGCTATGTGATCTTCTCAGTAATCTTCTTTTGGTCGTTCTTGCCTTGATCAACATCTTCGTGTGGTTAAGCGTCGTGTCCTCCAACATACTCATACATCTTTTGAAATTATACTTATGCATTCCTCACTTGATACATGAACTTGTTCTTGACATCTTGATTCGCTTCTTGACTTTGTCGTAACACTTTTGTCTTTAACTTGATCCTTTTATCTTGAACTTTTACACTTGAGCTTAGCTTAGTTGAGGATGATCTTCTTAAGTATGAGTATGTGGAGGTGAAGATGTTTGATATATCTGATGATGGTTGATGGACTTTTGTAAGTAACTGCATAAAATTGTTAGTAATAAATCACCCAGCACTTACAGGTTCGGACTTCGAGATTGTCAACAGCATAGTGTGAAGACTTTCTCTAATCCTAGCCCAGGCCGTTCTGAATCGGATACCCCCGAAAGGGCTTACATAGACACATCAAAGTGCACCCACGATTCAATGAGTCGCTGGAGATCACCCCATGACTGTAGACCATTTGAAGCACTTAACCATCATGTTATAAATGGCAAGATCTTTGGTTCTCATTAAGACTCCTTTACACCTTGTGTCCTTTTTGGTGAACACAAGGGTATTATTATGGAAGTGTTCCTAAGAGATCTTTTGATGAATCTCATGGATCTAGACTCTATAATGTGAGTTTTGGTTTTAGTAGTCAGAGGCATTGAGCAGAGTACCACCTTTTCAATATCAACACATCTCGGAGTGAGAGGCCGATAGATTATGCAGTGTTCTCCGTGAGAAATGAAACAAATATCTTTTAAGAGATATCTGAGTGGCAAGGAGGGGTGGTGCAGTGCGTCACTGGGTCCATGACATCTTGTCTTCAATATTAGTATCAACTTGTGAATACCGATAGCAGATATATTAACCCGGTTTCTGCCCTAAGTTTTCATGGAGGGCTGTTTCTTTTCACCTTTTTATAAACTTTTTTTTTTTAATTCTTCAACCCCTTCTTTCTCCTTTCTCATTTACTCCTTTTTTCAATCATTCCAAAGGACTTCTAATTCTAATTTATTAAAATTGTCCTTGGGTAGATCCCTCCGGCTCTGGCGGATCGTAGGACATAACCTAACCATAATCACCTTATTACTCCATGATTATCCTAGATTTGTTGATCACATGCCATAAAACCTTTTATGAAAATCTCTCAAAGTGTTTATGAATAAACACATTTTAGTTAACACTTCGAGAGTTTTACATTTTTGAAATACTCCCCCTTCACATGTGCTCATGCATTTTTGATATAAAATTTGCACATGTTGGGTGGAGTTCGCACATTTGAATTGATCGATTTCAGTTAATATGACCTTCGCGAGACACGTTTACATCACTAGTTAGACTAGCTTGAAATTATTACCCGTCCCGTTCATATCAAAAGAATATCTCTCGAATTGGTACATTCTACTCGGACAAGTCCTTTGCGAGACACGTTTACATATTGGATAACCAGCTTGAAATTATTACCCGTCCCGGATAACTCTTTTCGATTACTAACATTTAGTTTCGTCAATTCGAGGGTTCATATTTTAGTCTTTTTGGAGAGCTCCTCTGAGATTGAATCCACGATCTTTGATCACATTTAATCACGTCTTCTCCCCCTCAAAAATAGCATGTGTTGATATTTTTGATATCAACTGATTATATGAGATTCTTTGTGAAGAGATAGATTGATTTGCATGAAGTTGGGATATTTCTGTCTTTGTTTATGAGTCCTGATCTGAAACAATCAAAACTCTTCCTTTAGGTCCTGGTTTCGTACTGAAGTATACGAAAGCCATCATTGAAGTGCGGGTTTCGTACTGAAGTATACGAAAACCATAGTGAAGAAATTTTGAGAGACGATATGTTCTCGCTCAAGCATATGTACATATCTGTATCATTGTTGAATGACATTTCTAGACACGTACAGAATATCGATTATACGAGAGACATATCGTAAGAAGAATATACATCATCATTTTTTTTTCTATCTATATCTATATCTATCTATATATCTATCTATAGCGAAATAGTTTCAAGAAGTTTCGAGAAGACTTTCTAACTCTTCAGGAGTTAGGCTTCGCATGCCAATTCGTCGAACTAAATTGTCGAATCTATCTTTTGGAAGAGCTTTAGTGAATAGATCGGCGAGTTGGTATTCGGTCTTCACGAAAAATAATTTCACAGTACCCTCTTCTACGTGTTCCTTTATGAAGTGATAGCGAACTCTAATATGCTTGGTCTTGGAGTGTTGAACTGGATTGCACGAGATGGCTATGGCACTTTTCGAATCACAATACATAGGTATGCGGTCGAAAGTAAAACCATAATCTATGAGTTGTGTCCCCATCCATAGAACTTGGGCACAACACGCAGATAGAGACACATACTCGGCTTCTGCAGTTGATAACGCTGTACAGTCTTGTTTCCTTGATGACCAGCCTACTAGCTTTTCTCCCAAAAATTGTACTCCACCGGATGTACTTTTTGCTGTAACTTGGCAACCAGCATGGTCCGCATCTGAAAAGGCTGTTAGTTTAAACTCTGAATCCTTCGAATACCAAAGTCCCATGTTAATGGTTCTTCGTATGTACCGAAAGATCCGTTTAACCTCTTGGAGGTGCAGTTCGGTTGGCCTTGCCTGAAACCGTGCTAATAAACAGACAGCAAAATGAATATCGGGTCGACTAGCTGTTAGATACATGAGAGAACCAATCATGCTCTGATATTTCTTCGGATCCATGGGTTTCCCATATAAATCAGCTCCTATTTTGGGTGAAGTGACCATTGGTGTAACAACAGAGTCACAATTTTCCATTCCATGTTTTTTCAAAATCTTAATTGTATATTTAGCCTGATTAATAAAAATACCACGTAGGGATTGATGAATTTGTAATCCCAGAAAGAATTTTAGTTCCCCCATCATGGACATTTCAAATTTGCTTTTCATGAGATTTTCAAAATGTTTTGAATATTTCGGATTAGTGGACCCAGAGATTATGTCGTCCACGTAAATCTGAACAATCAAAATGTCTTCTTTGAATTTTCTAGTAAACAAGGTCGGGTCAATTGTTCCTTTGGTGAAATTATTATGAAGAAGGAAAGATGATAATTCGCCATACCACGCCCTTAGGGCTTGTTTCAAACCATAGATAGCTTTCTTTAACTTGTAGACGTAGTCGGGATGATCTTTTTCAACGAATCCGTCTGGCTGACTCACGTACACCTCTTCTTTCAGAGTTCCATTCAAGAATGTTGTCTTGATATCCATCTGATAGACCGTGATGTTCTTGTGAGCCACATAGGCTAAGAAAATCCCTGACTGCCTCAAGTCTTGCTACTGCCGCGAATGACTCTTCAAAATCTATACCCTCTTCCTGTCTGAATCCCTTGGCCACGAGACGAGCTTTGTTGCGAATCACATACATTTCTTCATCCTTTTTGTTTTTCCATAACCACTTAAGATCAATGACAAGTTTGTCAATTGGTCTTGGAACTAAATCCCATGTGTCATGTAACTTGTATTGAAGAAGTTCTTGTAGGTCAAACGTTTATGGATCCAAGTAGCCTTTGTTACTTGTTAGACAACTTGAATAAATCCAAATTGATCTAAGTAAGAAACTCTAACAACGAATTGAATGTTTATGCGGAATCTAAACAATCAACTATAAAAAACACAAGATAACTAACTTCGTATATTGCTAATAACTTTCACAATGTCGTCTCTAGGATTACTAACTATTATCCGTAGGGTTCCTTTTATACACCAAGGAAACCCTAGTTACAAAACGTGTAGAAGAATATACGTATCTTCTATAAAGATAACTACGTATCTTTTCCTAACTTATAGCTAACAAACTTCTATAAATCATAAACAGACTTAACTACTAAAGTCAAACAGACTTAACTATTAATTCTATCTACCAGACTTAACACTGAACTAGTAGACTTAATTGTGACATACTATAACTAACAGACTTAACTACGTAACCAGCAGACTTAAGTCTGTTCTTCATATTAAGTCTTCTCTTGATAATTCCCAACAATCCTCCCCTAACTTGATCTTCATGCTTCATGCTTCATGAACTTCAAGTTCCTTCTGAATAAGCTTCTTGAGGATTGAATCTTGAACTCTTGGAATTATCTCTAACTTTTCAAAATATCACATCTGATCTTTTCAGCAACTTTATCTTGAATAAGCTTTTCACCATATGATCTGCAATTTATCTGATCTTTTCAGCAACCATGACTACTTGTACATCAATTCTTTTAAGTTTCATACTATTCTCATCACTTCCAGGTGTGTAAACTCCTGTGAGTGGTGAATCATTGAAAATTAATGGATTTGATTTCTCTTTACCAGATAGCCATTAACTACTGGAGTAGCCAATGTTTTGGTGTGTAAGACCATGGTACATTGATAACCATATAATTTCTAGCAAACTATCAGCTATCAATGGATTTGTTTTGTCTTTACCAAAAGCCGTTTGCTTTTGGACTAGCCAATTCTTAGATGGAATGCACCTCATCTTGGTGAATTGATTACCAGTTATGGTTTTCCAACAGCCTTTACCACAAGCCATAATCTTGTGGGCTAGCCAACTCTTCACTATCTCAGATATGGTGAGTTGATTACCATACAATTTTTGGCAAATTGTCAGCCATAAACGGATTTGAGATATCTTTACCAGATCCGTTTGTACTGGATTAGCCAGTCCTTATGTGGGTTAGACATGGTGGACTGATAACCATTTGTTGTGTCAGTGTTATGCACTTTCACTAAGTGAGAAGTTCTTTTAGTCTCACTTAACATCTTGAAAATTCTTTCAAACACTTCAAACACCCCAATATGGTTCCTTCAAAGATTGTGCCTTAATCAAATCCAAAAGTTGCTCATACCCCTCATCCTTCTCATCAGCATATAACTTCTTTTCCAACATTGCCTTGCAGACCCTTGGTGGTAAAGGATACTCCACTTCTGCAAGCATATAAATATGAGCCATCTGTAGAGATAAACAAAGCACCCTACATCTATGAAAATATCTCCATGTCACAACTTCTTGCTGATATGGTAGCTTCCAAATTTCATCTGTTCTTGAAGGTGGCTCAAACATCACTTTTAAGTCTCCCCAAAACACCCTCTCAAACCCTTCTTCAGGTGTATTGTCTCCATGTTTGATGTTTACCAGCTTATAGAGCTCTTGAAGATCTTCCCTACTCACATCATTCAAAATTCCTGCAAAGTTAACATATATCACTTCAGTGTAATCTTCCCTTATGATTTGAGAAGCTGCTCTCTGTCCAGTCTTAATTATTTGATACTTGACAATCTTGGCTGGTTCTTTAGAGCTGTCAGGAATTGTTCCCATAGTACAACCCTCAGATGAAGGTTCTTCTTCTGATTCCTCCTCATGTACTACCATCTTAGATTTACTCCTTCTTTCTATACTTTTCCTCCTTGTACACACAATAATGGGCTTTTTCACTTCTTCTTTTTCCTTTTTCTCTTCACTTGATACCTTCTCTACTTCAGTTACTTTCTCAGTCTCAATCAGTTTCTCTATCTTTTTACCTTCAGACACCTTTTGTCTTTTAAAACACCATATCAAAGAATCTTCATAGTCAATGGGTTTGTAACCTTGATCCCTTTCAAATGCCCTTTGATACCTTCGTAGAACATCTTCATATGACTTGCCTTTCATCTCAGCAAAGGTTAAGTACATCATGTTCTTCAGATACATCTTCATACTATGCATCTATTCTCCCTTAGACATCTTCTTAGGAACCTTGGTTTTCTTCTGAGTCTGTCTTATCATAGACATAAAATCCCCCAAAGTTTCTTCATTTCTTCTAGTATTTATGAACTCTGCTAGTTGTTTGGCTCTCTCCTCTGAAGTCAAACCTGGAATTGTTTTAAGTTCCTCAAACTTTGCCCTCAGCTCATCATCTCCTTCAATCATTGACATAACAGGATCTTCAGACTCTTCTGATAACCTTTTTGCATATAGCTCATCTTGCCTTTTCTGTTCTTCCTCCTTTTCTATCTCAGCTTGTTCCTCTGCTTGCAGCCTTGCAATCTCAGCTAGAGAAGCTTGATCTTCTCTTTCTTGTCTCTTTGTCCTCTTGGGCTTAGGAGTTTCCATCACAATTTTTTTTCCTTCCCTTTGTGTTTTAGGCTGCTCCTCATCACCAGACTTATCTTCATGAGCAGAACTAACATGCTCACCAGACTTTTCTTGACCACCAGACTTAATTTCCTCACCAGCATTAACACCAGAATTAATATTATCACCAGACTTAAGTACTTCCTCATCTTCATCTTCATTAATCACCAGCTTCCTTTTAAGTCTTCTCTTCTTTTTTTTCTTTTCTTGTTGAATTTTCTTTAGAGAAGTAGCTAGTGTCTCAGCAGCTTCCAAACCTTCTGGACTAATCTCAGCTGACTTTTCTTTAGCTGGGGTTTGGAAAACCTGTTCATCATCCAAATTCCTCCCCTGTTTGGAAGAATTTTCATCCTCACCCTCTTGATCATCAAAAGCAACCCCCTTTTCTTTCATTACCTTTTCCATTTTCTTCACCCTTCTAACCAATGTTAGAATAGACTTGCCCATAGTTTCCTTTGCTTTTTCCAACGCGTTTATCTTCTGAACCAGCTTAGGAACTAGTGTTAAGACTTCTTCCACAGACATAGTTTTTACATCCTCCTCTTGGACTTGAGTGGGAACTTGGGTTTGCTGAGGTGAAGGTGGTATGGGTGTGGGTACTCTGGGTTGAGATGATGGTGAACTTGGTTGTGGTGTGGGTAATCTTGATGTAGGTATGGATGAGCTGGGTTGTGCCTGGGTTTGCTCCTCATTGGTTGGATCCACTTCAACAGCATTAGATGTACCTGCAATGTTAGTTGTACCAGCAAGCATAGCAGGCAAAAGTGGCCAATGTGTCCCATTGAAACCCCTTTTTCATATTTGCAAAGATTTTAGGTGTAAAAGCCACACTTACATAGGTCTGCATTTTATTTTCAGTCTCAAAATTCAAGATCATTTGCAAAAATTAAGGATACATTAAGAACTTATGTTTACTATTTACATTAGCTACCATGCCATCAAAAATGAGTTTTGAAAAGTTGAAAGACCTTCCAAGTGAGAGACAGACCAATGCATAAGCAATATTGCTTCCAAACTGATCCCATCCACCACTTTTGGGACTTAGGCAATGGAGCAAATGATGAATTAACAACTTCCACTAAGGCGAGAAAAAGCTTTTCCAAAATGTAAAAGTACCTTCAGTGGGATATCCTATGGTTCTAATACCCTCTAAAAGTTCATCATTGGGCAAGATATAATCCCCTGAAGCATCATCCAATTGAAGACGACTCCAAATGGATGCTTCAGTGACAAAGAATTCATGAGTATCTATGGTTGCCCTTAATTGTGGTGTCCCATCAGCAAGATTTTCAGAGGTAACCGACCCCCAAAACTGCTTAACTACGGAAGCATAGATTGTAGGATTATGAGTTAAAGCGTATCGGATATAAGAACTTCTCAAGAAATCCACTATCTGATCGAAACCTTCACTTTTGTTTGGTTTCTTCAAGAAACCAACCTGATTGTGCTTGTCACAAAACTTTAGAGAAGCCATAGATGAGAGAATGTTTAAGTGCTGGTTGAGAATTTTATTAGGGTTTGCGAATTGGTAGTGTAAAACAGAGTAGCGTAGGCCGAAAATAATGATGACCAGACCTAACGGTGATAAAATTAATTACAATTTGACACTACCAGACTTAAAAATGGTCAACCGGACTTAACCACTGACTCACCAGACTTAACCAAAGAATCAGACTTACACGCATAAAAAGCAATAGCAAGGCTTCGTTTCATCACCAATCCATACTATTTCTGCAAAATTTAGTCCCAACACCAAGAAAAACCAAGAAAAACACACAAATGTACATTCTTGCAATTAAAATAAAAAATACTAACTACCAGAAGTAACTCTAATACTACAAGAATTAACTTCTAAAGCTACCCGAATTAACTTCTACCAGAATTAAAAATACTAAGTACTGGTTATTATACAAACTCTACATTTAACCTCCCCTTAAATGTAACCTCCCCTTAAACTGAGCTATGGGTTCATCATTCCAATATTAACCACTAAGTAATTAAACCTAGGTCCATCAAAGGCTTTGGTTAATAGGTCAGCCACATTGAAATCTGTGTGTATCTTTTCCTCTCTAATTAGTTTCTTTTTAAAGCAATCCCTAATGAAGTGATGCCTTATTTCTATATGCTTAGTTTTAGAGTGGTACACAGGGTTCTTAACTATACAAATAGTGCTCTCATTATCTATGTGAATTACAGTATTCATAAAGTTCTAACCATAATCCAGCATTTGATGCTGAATCCACAAGAATTTTCCACAGCAATTAGCAGCTGCTACATACTCAGCTTTAGTTGTTGATGTAGCTACTATGATCTGCTTCTTGCATTGCCAAACGATTAATCTTCTTCCAAGGAATTGACAACCTCCAGTTGTGGATTTCCTATCAAGACTTGCTCCAGCATAGTCACTATATGAATAGGCTTCCAGGTCAAAAGATGATTCTTTAGGATACCAAAGGCCCAAATTGGGTTTGCCCTTTAGATACCTAAAGATCCTCTTCACAGCATGAAGATGTAAAGTCTTAGGAGTAACCTGAAAACGAGAACAAGCACACACAACATACATAATATCTGGCCTAGAGGCCGTTAGATACATTGGAGAACCAATCATAGATCTATAAAGATGCACATCCACATCATCAGCATCTTCATCCTTTGGTAATGGCACTTTGTTCTCTATGGGAGTGACTACAGTCTTCACATTTGCAAGATCAAATTTCTTTAGGATCTCAGCAACATACTTGTCTTGAGAGATAAAGAGTCCATCTTCTTGTTGCTTCACTTGCAGTCCTAAGAAAAATGTGAGCTCACCCATGGAACTCATCTCAAATCTTCTCTTTATTAGTGCCTCAAACTCCTCACACCAAGACCTCTTTTTAGAACCAAAAATGATATCATCCGCATAAACTTGGACAAGAATGATATCCTTCTTGTTCCTCTTGATGAACAAGGTCTTGTCTATCACACCTCTCTTGTACTGATGCTCTTCAAGGAAGTTGGAGAGTGTTGCATACCAAGCTCTGGGAGCTTGATGGAGACCATACAAAGCTTTAATGACTTTGTATACTTTCTTGGGGTTAGCAAAATCAACAAAGCCTAGAGGCTGCTGTACATATACCTCTTCTTCAATAGTGCCATATAGAAAGGCACTCTTGACCTCCATCTGATAGACTATGAACCCTATATATGATGCATAGGCCAAAAATAACCTTATAGCTTCTATTCTAGCTACAGGTGCAAAAACCTCATCATAGTCTATGCCTTCTTCTTGTTTGTAACCCTGGGCCACCAACCTTGCTTTATTCCTAACTACAACCCCTCTCTCATCCTTCTTGTTCCTGAAGACCCACTTTGTACCAATAATTTTAGCTCCATGAGGTAGGTCTACAAGAACCCAAACTTTCTGCAACTTGAACTGTAACAATTCTTCCTGCATTGCCTCCACCTAACTTTCATCTTCCAATGCTTCAGAAATCTTGGAAGGTTCCTTTTGGGAAAGGAAACATGCAAATAGACAATGTTGTTGGTCTTTGTGGTTGTTCCTTTGTTGCTACTTGACATAACTGATAAGTGCACGTTGATGCACTTTGCTTCTTGTTTGAACTGCTGACTTTGGATTACCAATTATCTGACTTTTAGGATGAACATTGTGAATCCTAAGTGTAGGAGTTGGAATTACATCCACCTCTGTGGGTAAGTTGTTGAAATCAGTTACTACTCCTTCAGCATCATAAGAAGCCTCTTCAAAGATCCCTTCAGTTGGTTGATCAAATATTTCAAGGTCTGGCATCTCAGAGTCATCAAAAAAATCATTTGGTGTAGAATCATCCTCAGCCGAATTAACCAAATGACTACCATACTTAAGTGAGGAACTAAGCTCAGCAGAATTAACCAACGGATCACCAGACTTAATTAAGGAATGAAGCTCAGCAGACTTAACCAATTCATTACCAGACTTAATTGAGTTAGTGCTGGTAGCCTTCTTTCCAAGATGTTTGTCAGCCAATGCATTCACCTCCTCTCTGAAGGATAAAATATCTTCTGACACTTGAGTAGGAGAAGCCTCCTTTACTTGTGCTTGAGGCTTGTTCACAATCTCCTTCTTCTTTGTAGAAGATTTCTTTGTTCCTTCATCAGCTGTAACATGTTTGACTTCTGTGGTGGGAATCACAATAAGCTCCTCAATCTCTTTGCCTTGATCTGCAGTGCTTGAATCAGAAGTAACTTGAGTACCTGCAGTGTTAGTCACTTCTATGGAACCTGCATCAGGGTTAGCTTGATTCTCTTTGGAGACAGGAATATAGTTCATAGAATCAGTTAAATAGTCAAGATGAAACATCCATCTATGACCTAGTCCCTTCACATTGGGTTTTTCCTCAAGAAAATTAACATGAAGATTCTCCTCTACTTTCTTGGTCACTAAATTGTAAACCCTAAAGGCCTTACTATTCAGTGAATACCCAACTAGAAACCCCTCATCAGACTTTCCTACAAATTTTCCAAGCACACTCAATGTATCTAGAATGGTCACATGACACCCAAAAGGCCTTATATAGCTAACAACTGGTTTATGGCCAAAAATAGGCTCATAAGGTGTTTTATTTTGAGGTTTGGTCACTCTAACCCTATTGAATATGTAGCAAGCAGTGCTTACTGCTGCAGCCCAAAAGGTTGTGGGTAGGAGTGAGTCTGCTAGCATAGTCCTAGCTGCCTCAATCAGGGTCCTATTCATTCTCTCAATAACTCCATTCTGCTGTGGAGTTCTAGCATTGCTATATTGTTGCTTGATTCCTTTATTACCACAAAACTCAATCATGCTCCTATTCTTAAATTTTGTGGCATTGTCAGTCCTAATGATCTTAACCTTGTGATTTAGCTAGTTTTCTATCTGCCTAATGAACTTTTGAATTAAATCAGTGGTTTCATCTTTTGTAGACAAAAAGAATACCCAGCAAAACCTGGTGCAGTCATCAGTAATGACAAGGCAATAACTAGCATGGTTAATACTTCTAACAGATGTAGGGCCAAACAGATCCATGAGTAAGGTATGCAAAGGCTCAGTAACAAACCTATCTAACTTAGCCTTACAAGAAGCTCTATGCTGTTTGCCCTTATTACAAGCTACACAGGCATGGTCATTCTTAAACACTTTGGAGGGTAAGCCTCTAACTAAATTACCCTTCATAATTTTGTTCAGGTTCTTGAAGTTAACATGACCTAACCTTTTATGCCACAATTTAGATTCATCCAAAGTGGTTTTTGCAATCAAACATGCAGAACCTTTTGCAGGGTCATGTGCTTTCATATCAAAACTGTACATGTTGTGTTGTCTTGGGACTTTGAGAAGTATCTGATTTTCATCAGGCATCTTAAAGTCTGAAGTCAACACAAGACATTCAGATTCAGTAAAAAGCACCTTATGTTGCTTATCACATATTTGTGATATGGAGAAAAGGTTAAACTGCCCTAGTTCTTTTACAAAAGATACATTGTCAAACTCTAAATTGCCTACAACAATCCTTCCTTTACCAGTAATTTGCCCCTTGCTACCTCCAAAGGTAACAGAACCTCCTTTGAATTCTTGAAAATCCTTCAGGTGATCCTTGTTACCAGACATGTACCCAGAACACCCACTATCAAATATTCCTATGTCTTCCATGAACCTAAGTGGATGATCCTGCACATAAAGAAAGGAGATTAGTTTTTCTTAAGGACTCAGGCCTCTGCAGGCTTGGGTCTGCCCTGTGGACCAACATATTTTAAAGTCTTGTATGAGCTTGATCCACTGTTGTTCTTGGATTGATAGGTAAGTGTATTCTTAAAAGCATCCCAAAACCAACATGTTGGGGTCTTAACAGCTGACCCCCCATGATCCCTTACAGCACTAGATGTTGAAGTTTGTGCTGTATTTTTAGCAAAAGGACTCCTCACAGGTGAATGAGGTTTATAAAAATTGTTTCTTTGATTATATGAGTTCACCTGTGGTCTAATTACTGATTGTCTGGGTCTAAATTGATTGAACCACCCATAATTAACATTTGGCTGCACAGAATTAACATTAGGCCTACTAGAATTAAAATTAGGCCTACCATAATTAAAATTTGTTCTACCAGAATTAACTGGTGACCTAGCAGAACTAACCTGAGGTCTACCAGTATTTATTTGTGCTGGTCTAGAAACAAACTTATTTGCATGATTAATCCTCTTTGCATTATTCCAAACTGGTTTAGCATTTACATGACCAGTATTAACAGTTTTCTGCTTCTTAAAGTTCAGCCTCTCTTTTCATCCTTTTCTCATGAAAATCACAGTCTTTAATTAGATGACTTAGACTACCACACACAAAATACCTCTTAGGACCAAAGGTGTAGTTTTTCCTGTATTCTCTTCTAATCCTATCAGATTTTGGTGACTCTTGACTTTTGACAGACTTCCTAGGAGATTTTATGTGAGTATCACAACTAGGTTTATCTGTGTCAAGTTTGGGTGTAGTCACAACTGGTTCACTAGGCTTGACAAACTTTGACTCAGAAACATCTTTAGGTTCACTCTCTGATTCTGATTCAGACTTCTCAGAGACATCTCTAGTGGATCCTTCACTGTCATTAGTTTTACAAGTAGAGTATTCACTAGATTTGTCATTAGAGTTGTCTGCCTCAGGATATTGAGGACCCTTTTTACCATACACAAACAAAGAGTCATCAAGTTCTTCCTTTTGTAGAGGAGTGTAATCTCCACTTAGTGGAGGTGGCACCCCGTTAAAATCATCAGTTTTTATGAACCTATTATAAACTGGTTTACCAACAAAATCATCTTCTCTACAAGTGAATACAGATCTCTCCATCTCTTCCTCATAGCTTAGAATTTCACTATCTGACTTAATCTCATATCCTAAGCCAATTTTACATGTAGAGCTCATTTGGCAATCAACCAGTCTAAACATATTTTTAGAAGAACTTTTCCATGAGTCAACTATCTTTTGCAATTCATCCCTTTCTTTTACTGCTTTCATGCCTATTCTCCTATATCTTTTCAGTTTTTCATCTTTCTCATATATTTCATTAGCTTGAAAGGTGAGTTTTTCATTTAAGGAAGCTTGTTTATTTTGATAGTTGACTATTTGTGCTTCTAAAGTTTTAACAGCCTTAGTTTAAGCAATAATTTTTACTTCCTGGTCACCTATTTGATTTAATTGTTCATCACACAAAGCTTTAACATGATTGTATGAATCAATGCATATTTTGGAGCACAAAGACACCTCATTACTGGAACCAATAGCCATAAGTGCATGGTTTGGATCTTCTTCCTCAAGTGTGTTGATGACGTATAGTCCGCATTCGGGTCACGAACCCGACCCACACTTAAGTCCATCACGAATGGACCCATACCCATCACGAATGGGCTATTATGATAACGGATTGGGCTCACGATAGCCCAAGCCCGAAGTTATTTATGACTTTGATATAAGATATCTCTTATTTATGGGATATATATCAAGTAGCCGACTTAGGCGGGATACGCGAAGAGTAAGGAACACGAAACCAACTAGGGTTTCGTGTGTATATAAAGAGTCCTTCGACTCACTTTAAAGGGACGACTCACAAAACCCTAACTCTTCTACAAACCCTAAACCGATTACTTACTCTCACGCCGGAGGATAATCGTGGGAGACAATCCCACGATAAGCCTAACGGTGTCTTTTTGTTTTCTTAGTGCGCAGGTCTCAAGCATTAAGATCTGATTGGTACGGAATCAAGGAACGCCCAACTTTGTATCAATAAGTGGTGCCATCCGTGGGACCCTACAATAAGAGCTTTGCTAAGAACTAGAATGACGAAGCACGGAAAGGAGCGGACTCCGCATGCGAAGAAAACGCATGACGATTTACTAGGGAAGAAACAGCAAACTGATGCGGCCTCCAAGCAGACCTCTGGAACAACCAGTGCGCCTAGAAGCTTAGGGTCGTACTCAGATCTGCTCTTTACTCCATTAGAACCGCTCACTATGACTACCAATGCTACTACAACAAGTACTAGCGCAGTAGACATACAGCGCACTCCTCTCACCATGCCAGAAGTAAACTTCACCGAGCCACCGAATGCGCCAATCCGAAACAAGGATCTCGTTGTGGAAACAGACTCCCTCGCACTAGAAGGAGTTACGCCCGAACTAGCGCCAAGTGATTTCGTATCTCAAAACTACGAAGCCTTGGCTGTGCTCATGCGAGAGGAGGCAAAAAAGAGGTCAAGCCAAAGTCTGCACGCCAGGCTCAACTTCGACCCTGAGTATGAAGCATCCCCACCGCGCTACCGAAAGGAAAGACGCGAGAGGGATAGCCGCAAGCACCCAGTGTTTACCAGGATTGGAAGGAAGGTTGTGGATGATGAAGCAGCCGACTTTTAGCATCTGGAGGAGCATGAAGATGAGGAGCGGCGCGCCAATGTCCACACTAGGCTTGGCAGTCGCAGAATTCATGATAGGCTTGGGCGACGGTGCTCCCCAAGCGAAAGTCCTTCAAGCTCTGATTCCGAGGATAGTCGGCGCAAGCGCCACAGAGGAACAAGCTCAGACTCCAATGATAGTCGGCGCAAGCGTCGCAAAAGAGTAAGCTCATCCTCAAGTGATTCCTCGGACAACGAGGACAAAGAAACTGGACACTGAAAATCAAGAGGAAAATACCGCGACCAGGAAGACGAAGACATGTCTCTTCCCTGGCGTCGCCAAAAAGTTGATGCGTTTACTAGGCGCATCAGCGATTTTTCGGAAAATAAGAGAAGGCGCATGCCTGCTAATGTCAAAACATATGATGGGACAGGTGACCCTGACGATCACCTAAAAATTTTTGAGTCAGCAGCCACTATCGAAAATTGGCCACAACCTGTGTGGTGCCATATGTTTAACTCTACATTAGTAGGGAACGCGCGCAATCGGTTCAATAAGCTTCCACGCAGAAGCATCGGTGGGTTTGAAGAGTTGCGAAAGGCGTTTCGTTTAAACTTTACTCAAAGGAAGAAGTGCGCCAAAAACCCTGTCGAGCTCGCTAGGGTAAAACAGCGACAAGGGGAATCCACAAGCGCTTTCATGGAGCGCTATAAGGACGAATGCATGCAAGTCAAAGCGTGCCCAGAGATACTAAAAATATCGGGTTTTATGAACGCAATCAATAACCCAGATTTGAAAAAAAAGTTAAACGATAGGGTTCCCCACACCTTTGACGAACTCATGAAGTGCACGAGGTCCTTCGTCCAAGGAGAAGCAGCCGCTGCGGATAGCAAGAAAGGCTACTCGAACCATAGGTCACAAGAAGAGTCAAGGAGACAATCCAATGACCAGAGTGGCAATCGTAACAAAAGTTATCGCACCCAAGGGGGAGGAAGGGGAAACGACAAGTACACCCCATTAACAAAAACTCCAAAGGAGATATTCGCGACGGAAGGTGCGAACTTTCCAAGACCCCCACCTATGCGCACTCCTGAGGATCGGCGCGTAGGGAACGGATACTGCGAGTATCACGCACAGAAGGGCCATACCACTAATGAGTGTGTCCAGTTACGCCAACTAATCGAGAAACTAGTGAAAGAAGGCAGATTGGACCACCTCGTTAAAAATATTAAGGAGGGGAAAGACAAGCAGAGAACCGGAGGCAAGAAGGAAGCGCCTAAGGAAAAAGCTGATACTATCTACATGATACAATCATGGCAGCGAAAGACTAGGCAAAAGGTGAGCCAGAAATTCTCTCATGGAAGCGAAATCTCCTTCCCCACCTTGACTGCGGACAACGCAGTGGCAGAACCACTTACCATTGAAATAAATGCGGGGGGTCACGACATCCACCGCATGTATGTCGATGGGGGCGCATCAGCGGATATAATGTATGAACATTGCTTCAAAAGATTACGTCCTGAGATACAAAGACAGTTAAGTCCAGCCACGACTGCGCTTACTGGCTTTACAGGAGAAAAGATATGGCCTATGGGGCAACTGCGCCTACTAGTCGCTGTCGGTAATAAGGAACACTCCACGACAGCCTGAATGAACTTTATGGTGATCAAATCTCCTTCGCCATACAATGCCATTATTGGAAGGTCAGGAATCTCGGCGTTGCGCGCGGTACCATCCACAGCGCATGGGATGCTCAAATTCCCAGTAGAAGGCGGCATCGTCACCATTTACAACAACGCTGCGCCACCAGAAGAATGTAACACGATTACATGTGAGACGACGCACGTCCCAGAACAGAGCGCAGCTAAAGTTCCAAATTTGAAGGTCGCAATTCACCCTGATTACCCAGAGCAAGAAATATCAATCGGAGGATCGCTGTCTAACAAAGGCAGAGCGGCCGTGTGCGCACTCTTACAGAGGAATCTGGATATCTTTGCCTGGGAACCAAAGCACATGACTGGTGTGCCACGCTCGATCGCAGAACACAAGCTAAAAATCCGACAAGGATATTCCCCAGTGTGGCAGAAAAAGCGCGGCCAAGCTCCAGAGCGCGCAAAAGCCATTCTGGAGGAAGTACACAAACTTGTGGACGCAGGCATCATGCGTGAAGTCTATTACCATGACTGGCTCTCTAATCCAGTCATGGTCAAGAAGGGTGATGGCAGTTGGCGGATGTGTGTGGATTTCACTGATCTCAACAAAGCATGTCCACAGGACTGCTATCAGCTGCCAGAGATAGACTGGAAGGTAGAATCTCTGTGTGGATATGCCTTTAAATGTTTCTTAGACGCATACAAAGGGTACCACCAAATCCAAATGGCCAAGGAAGATGAGGAAAAAACAGCTTTCCACACAAGCCAAGGTGTCTATTGTTACACAAAGATGCCTTTTGGCCTGAATAATGCGGGCGCCACCTACCAGCGATTGGTAGATAATGCATTTGAAAAGCAAGTGGGCCGCAACTTAGAAGTTTATGTGGATGATCTTGTCATAAAAAGCCATACTGAAGACGAAGTGGTGCGCGATATAGAAGAAACATTTAGAACGCTCCGGGCGATCAACATGAAGCTAAATCCCAAGAAGTGCACCTTCGGTGCTACAGAAGGCATGTTCTTGGGATATCTGATAGAACCAGATGGCATTAAGCCGTGCCCAGAAAAAACAGAGGCTGTCATCTAACTTCCTTCACCACGCACGCTGAAAGAAGTTCAGTCTCTAAATGGGAAACTAGCCGGTTTGAACAGATTCCTGTGCAAATCAGCGGATAAGTCACTCCCTCTTTTTAAAACACTCAAGAAGTGTACAAAAAAGGGAGACTTTCGTTGGACTGCGGAAGCGGAAGAGGCTTTCACACAGCTTAAGCAACATATAGCAGCGCTTCCTAAGCTTGTCGCACCCCGACCAAGGGAGGAATTAATCGTTTACTTATCCGCGACTCATGGAGCAGTCAGCGCAGTACTACTGACAGAGAGGAACTCTGTACAAACACCGGTATACTTCGTAAGCAAAGCGCTCAAGAAGACAGAGATTAACTATAGCTCAATGGAAAAGTTGGTCTTAGCATTAGTATTCGCCGCCAAAAGATTGCGCAGATACTTTCAAGCGCATCCAATAGCGGTAATCACAGACCAACCAATCAAACAAGTTATCTCTAAACCTGACGCATCGGGCCGATTACAAAAATGGAGTGTGCTGCTAGGCGAACATAACATTTCCTATAGGCCACGCACCGCGGTCAAGGGGCAAATACTAGCAGACTTCATCATCGTAAAGCCAGACACCGATGCCGCACCTCCACCAAGCAAGGTAGAACTACAAGAGCCATGGATCTTATTCACGGATGGATCTTCATGCGTGGATGGGTCAGGCGCTGGCCTTATACTCACTAATCCAGAAGGAATGGAGTTCACTTACGCACTGCGTTTTGAATTCACAGCCACAAACAACGAGGCAGAATATGAGGCCCTAATCGCTGGATTGCGCATTGCAACTCGAATGGGTGTGCGCAACCTAGAAGCAAACGTGGATTCTCGATTAATAGCCAACCATGTGTTGGGCGAATATGTGGCTAAAGAGGACAACATGGTTCCATACCTTGAAAAGACAAAGTCACTAATTCAAAGTTTTGATAGGTTTACCATCAAACAAGTTCCTAGGGGGGAAAACAAAAAAGCAGATGCACTGAGTAAGATTGCATCTACAAGCTTTGCGCACCTGTCAAAACAAGTATTGGTGGAGATTCTAAAGAACAAGTCCATCTCGGAGATGGAGATTTCTACGGTGATAGAAGAGCAGGATCCTACATGGATGACCCCTATCATCGATTTTATAAACAAGGGCAAATTGCCTGAGGAGCAGAAAGACGCTCGACGGATACGGCGCACGGCGCAGAGGTTCGAACTTAGAGATGGTATCCTATATCGGCACTCATTCCTACAACCATGGCTTCGGTGCGTTGGACCTCTTCAGGCAGATTACGTACTCCGAGAGATCCACGCTGGTTCATGCAGTATGCATTCAGGACCACGGTCCGTCGTAGCACGCGCATTGCGCTCAGGATACTACTGGCCTACTATGCACCGTGATGCGCGTGATGTGATAAGGAAATGCAATGACTGCCAAGTTTATAAACCCATCCCGCGCAGACCACAACAAGAGCTAACACCTATCACTTCTCCATGGCCATTCTATAAGTGGGGTATCGACATCGCAGGTCCCTTCCCCGTCGCAGCGGGAGGACTTAAATTCCTTATTGTTCCAATAGACTACTTCACTAAATGGATTGAAGCGAAGGCAGTAGCGAAAATCACAGGTAATCAAGTAAAACGCTTTGTTTGGGAAAATATTGTATGCCGCTTTGGATTACCTGGGGAAATCGTTTCGGATAACGGAAAACAATTTCGTGATAACCCGTTCAAAGACTGGTGCGCGGAGCTAAATATCATACAACACTTCGCATCAGTTAAACACCCACAAACCAATGGCTTAGTTGAGCGCGCAAATCGCAGTCTAGGCGAAGGAATTAAAGCGCGCCTGGACAAACACAAAGGAAGATGGGTGGACGAATTATCGCATGTCTTATGGGCGCACCGCACGACAATCAAGGTTAGCAATGGAGACACTCCTTTTTCCCTTGTCTACGGGACAGAAGCTGTTATACCAGCTAAAATTGGGATGCCAACTATCCGCACTGCGGAAGTTAATGTCGCAACCAACGACGACGAACGACGGATAGACTTGGACCTACTGGAGGAAAGGCGCGAGCGCGCAGCCATACGAGAGGCAAAAACCAAGTCAAAGATGAAGGGATACTACGATGCTAAAGTTCAAAGCACCTCATTCAGACCTGGCGACTTTGTGTACCGCGCAAATGATGCAAGCCACGCAGAAGACACAGGTAAACTTGGACCAAAGTGGGAAGGACCCTATGAGGTCATTGAAGCACTAGGACAAGGCGCGTACAAGCTGCGTGACATGGAAGGCCGTGAGCTACAACGCACATGGAATATCTGCAATCTCAAGAGATGCTATCTTTAGGAAAGGTTACGACCCAACGCATGGACACCTACGCACTTTAGTAAGTGCCAAATAAATATCCGTGTATTTACATTTTTTGTTTCATTTAGACAAATGTTTTTATCTTTTTATCAAAACTTGCAAGTATTAATAAAATGTTGCGGTTTCTAGCTAACTCCGTGACACACTTTACTTTATTGCTTACATATACTTTATGTCTCAATATTGTTTGTTATATTATCTTTTGCCTACATGGCGTGCATGCACTAATTAAAAACCCACGATGGTAAAAGGATGAGTAAACCTAATAAATGACTCGTTGAGTAAGAGGGTTGCAAACCCATCAACACCGGATCACGCATCCTTGTTAAACACCTTATTCTCAAGACGTTGGAGTAAGTTACATGCGTACCCCACGACGGATACACATCAATGCACACTGTGCGCGTTTAACAAATTAGGAGTTAAGACAATTAACCCCTTAATAGGGTATTAGCAGCACGCTGCAATCCATACACTTGTGCATCCCATGATAGATACACAACAACTTGTGCATTTCATACACACTTATGTTATACACGATCATGCCATACACGACTATGTCATAAATTTACATACGCTTATGTCACGAATCTCATACATGATTATGATACAAGTGATTATAAATTCTTTAATTGTGTTAATATAAACGGTTGGATTCTTAGACATCTTTCACGCAAAGACAAAACAAACTAAGCACAAACATTATAACCACAATCAAATTTGGTACAATATGTGTACAATCGTATATTTAAAAACCAAGACTTTATTATGGATTACGAATTCATACAAAGGATAGACTTAACATGCACATGTGCAACAAAAATGTTAATCTATTACAAAAAGTGACCAAGACAAAAAATCTAGAGGCTACGGGTACGCCTGAGCCTAGATCTGCTAACACCACCTTGGGGCGACACTGTCGGTACGCTAACCGGTACCCCATCAGACCACGGGAGATGCGCAGCACCAACACCGCAGAGGATGGCCTTCCCTTTCACACCCTGTTTCTTCGCTAACCTCATAGCATGAGCCTCTAAGGATTACTTCAAGCGGATCTCCTTCTCAAGGGCAAATGGATCCTGGACGTTGCGAGGGTGGACAAAGATGGGTACCTGCAGCTGTGACACGTCTGGCTTGAGGAAATAGTCAGCCTCTTCTTCTGCGCCCTCTGCCGAATGCTTGGCCAAGGTCAACCCCTCCATGATAACACTTATGGGGTAATCCTGGTCGCGCTCAAGTTGAGCAATATGAGGAAGATCCAGCAGTTTCATCTTCTCCATAGCCGCAACAAGCTCATCAAAAGCATTGGCATTGTAATTAGGCACTTGTGCGACAGGCACCTTCAGCAGTCCGCTCTCAGAGAGTTCCTCTACAGCTTGCGCCTTGCCACGTGCAAGCGCGCACTCCACCACCTCCCCAAAAACCTCTCGCACCTCTTAGGACTCCAAAGTACCCATGGCAGCGAGACGTAACCCATGGCTAATGAGCCATCTGCGCTCAGCAATGGTAGACACCAAATGAGGGTATAGCTCCTCATCATATTCGATGCTGAGCTTACGCAGCTTGCGCTCTTGACTCTCCAGCAAACTCTCCACAGTCTTGCGGAAGCCATCCATGTTTGAGATGAGTTTGCCCTTGTTTAGCTCCATATATCTCAAGGCCCAAAGGCAGGAGGCCTTGTATTCCCGTGCTCCATTACGCTCTTGAGTCAGTTCAGCCATGAGCAACATCTTCTCATCAGCAACTTTCTGGGCGTACACACCAGAAGCCCTCACTTCAGCCTGCGCATCAGCCAATTGCGCCCTCAGAATGTCAACTTCTCTGTCCTTCTGCGCAATCTGGCTGCTCTCACCACTATGTCGAGTCTGTAGCCGCTCAACCAATGAAGCCAACTCCTCTATAAGACGACCTGTTGGCGCATCTTCACAAGATTTCTCCTCACCCACTGGACTCTCAGGCTTGAACTCACCAGCATACGCAGAACCAGTCTTTGGTGGCGAATTCCCAACTTGCGCATCCTCATCAATAACAGCATCCAAACTGCGCGCAAGTAACAAAAAAGTCAAAAAATGGCAGCAATATCAACACGGAATAAAAGTCTAAAGATAGAAATTTCATTGCTTACTTGAGGGAAGGATTTCCAGAAGCATCCTTCTGCGATGCACCCTCCTCAGATGATTACCGGACAGAAATAGCAGGGCGCTTGCTTGATGTACTTGCGCCATCATCACCAGATGATCTCTTGCGCTTTAACCTTTGGCCCTCCTCCTCCTCTTCCTCAGATTCATCCATGGCACTCCCCGACGAGTCTATATGTAATACCTCCACGGGGATCTGCGACCCAGAAGCGGGAACACTACGCAGAGGGGTAGCCATAGTGACACCTGGGGGGATCTCCCCTGTCTCACCTATCTCCTCTGGCTCCTCCTGCGCAATCACCATCGTGCGCCCTGAGGTTGCCTGTAGAATTGGTTCTTCATCATCCCTCAAAGGGCGCGCCCCTACAGTCACCTGTTTCGGCTTCTCCAAGCGAACAACGCTGAATAGGTCCATTTCTGCGCAACAAGCAACAAACAAACACAAAATGAGTTAGATAATTTACAAAAGGAAGAGCGCTTACAACTAATAATCGAAAAGGAAGGAAGGACGAGCACCCACCCCGACTATTTTCATCCAAAAAAGTCGGCACCTCTTCAGGACTACCGAAGTAGTTGCGACTGATGCCCATGTACACCAAAAACTCTTCTGGATACGCTTGTATCGGAATGCGATTAGTATTTATCGTGTCCGCATCAGCCTCGTTATACAACCTGGGGTCAGGGCGCTCATCCCTCGGCAATGATTCTTTTGTGTAGAACTCGAAAACCCATGGAAAAAAGGCACTATCTACCCAAAAGAACTTTTCCCTCCAAACCCTCAGCGCATCTAATTTATCCGTATAGCACTGCAATGTCCCGGCGCGCTTAGCAAAAGACACCCACCCATTCGACCACGATGTGTGGTAGAACGCGCGGAACAGATGGACTGTGGGCTCAATCGCCAAAAGGCGACAGTTTACTTCGAAATTAGTTATTTTTGCTGCACCTATGCAGTGCAGCTGGGAAATATGAAGATGATAATGGTTAAGAACATCGCACAAAAAGAGGGAAATGGGCATACGTTGGTTCGCAAATTCGAAGAAACGTGTGTAAACCCCCACCTTCCCATGGGGGAAGTTAGCTATTGATGCATTTGCATCCGGAACTACCGGATGCAATGCGAGAGGGATGTAATAATCGGAGGTGAACTGACGAAGTTCATCCTCCGATATATCGGAACTAATATCAGACAACTGAAGAACCATTATCGGAATTTAAAGTATTGTGAAGCGCAGGCGCTGTTACCTTAGATTTCGTTGATTTCTGGATTGCTATTAGAAGGTTTAACAATGGTGGCAAATGATGATTTTTTACTGTGGCAGTCACAGTGAAAGGATGGCTTAAATTTATATAGGGTTACACATATCCATGGATGGATGCCAAGTGTACCCCACTTGCTCTAATCGTGCGGCTGGGAACCACAAAGATAAAGCACTTTTTTCACCCACCACCCACGATTTACGATGAAGATACGGATGTACTTGGAATAGGTTACTTATATTGTGCTTTGGGCGGGAAACATTTGCAACTTCCCCGCTACACATCGAGGAATATTTTTCGCTAGAATTGATTAGTCTAGTATCTGCAATCACGCATTGCGCACACTAGACTGGGGGGACATGATGACGTATAGTCCGCATTCGGGTCATGAACCCGACCCACACTTAAGTCCATCACGAATGGACCCATACCCATCACGAATGGGCTATTATGATAACGGATTGGGCTCACGATAGCCCAAGCCCGAAGTTATTTATGACTTTGATATAAGATATCTCTTATTTATGGGATATATATCAAGTAGCCGACTTAGGTGGGATACGCGAAGAGTAAGGAACACGAAACCAACTAGGGTTTCGTGTGTATATAAAGAGTCCTTCGACTCACTTTAAAGGGACGACTCACAAAACCCTAACTCTTCTACAAACCCTAAACCGACTACTTACTCTCACGCCGGAGGATAATCGTGGGAGACAATCCCACGATAAGCCTAACGGTGTCTTTTTATTTTCTTAGTGCTCAGGTATCAAGCATTAAGATCTGATTGGTACGGAATCAAGGAACGCCCAACTTTTGTATCAACATGTGTGTTCATCCCAATTCACAGCTCCAGCTTCCAATGTCATCAAGCTCATGTGATTCTTCTCCAGCTTGTCATCATCATGAGAGTCAGAATCCTTCTTCCTGTTCCTATCAGTAGTCACCTGTTCCTTGCAATCCCTAGCAAAGTGACCATGTTTGTGACACCTGTAGCACTCAACAGTCCTCTTATTGTACCCCACTGGTGTCTTCCCATCATATCTAATGTTCCTCCCAGTCTGCTTGTAAAACTTTTTAACCATGAGAGCAATCATGGCAATTTGCCATTTAATATCCATCTCTTCAACTTCAATATCATTGATTTGTTCCAGATCCTCACTGATGAAGCCATTTTCTTCTGGTTGCTTAGCAAAAAATGAGTAAACTACTTCATTAGCAAAGCCTGCAGGAGCATCTCTCTCTCTCATGCTACTTGAAGAAGTTTCATAACCACCAGAATTAAAACTGCCAGAGTTAACCTTGTTAGTGCTGCCCTTGCTTTGAGAAACAAAGGCAACATTGGTAGAACTTGAGGATGCTTTTGTGTTTCCTAGGATTTCCTGTTCAAAAACCCGAAGATTTTTGTACAGGTCATCAGTAGTCATGGTATCAATTTCTTCCTTCATCCTCATGGTTAATGTCACACTTGACCATTCTTTTGGTAATGCTCTAAGAAACTTTTGGTTTGCATCTTCTTCAGACACAGCTGCACCATGAACCTCCAATTCTGATAGAAGATGTTGAAACCTATCATAACCTTTTTCCAACCCCTCTGAACTGGATACACTGAAAGCTTCAAATTGTTGTTTAAGAACAGCCTTCTGCATCTCCTTGGAGTTAGCATTCCCTCTAAATCTTTTCTTGATAGCATCCCAAATTTCCTTGGCATCATTCATGCCATGAAACCTTCTCAAGTGCTCCTTGGGAAGTGCCATCAGCAGCATAGTTCTGGCGTTTCTCTCCTTTTCAATAGCATATTTTTCTTCAGCAGATACTGGTGGTAGTACCTTGACCACTCCATCTTTGCCAACCGTCATCCTCTTCTTCGAATTCCCATTCTGTATGACCTTCCAGACCTCGTTGTCAATGTACTCCAAATAGTGTTCCATCTCCATTTCCCAGATGTCATATTCTTCCTTCTTTAAGATTGGGAGTTTTATGTTGGATATGGTTGTTGTTGCAGAGATAGCTTGTTGTGGTTTCGATGTGCCAGCTTCAGATTTTTCATGTTCATGGTTTGATTTCTCATCATAACTGGGATGGTTTGAGAAATCATCAGTCTTTTCAGGCATCTCAACCTCAGACATTGTGTAGGGATTATTTGAGTGAATTTGGGATTGTGATTTTCGTGTTTCTTCAACCTCAGAGTCTCTTTACAGGCTCTGATACCACTTGTAGGTCCAAATGTTTATGGATCCAAGTAGCCTTTGTTACTTGTTAGACAACTTGAATAAATCCAAATTGATCTAAGTAAGAAACTCTAACAACGAATTGAATGTTTATGCAGAATCTAAACAATCAACTATGAAGAACACAAGATAACTAACTTCGTATATTGCTAATAACTTTCACAATGTCGTCTCTAGGATTACTAACTATTATCCGTAGGGTTCCTTTTATACACCAAGGAAACCCTAGTTACAAAACGTGTAGAAGAATATATGTATCTTCTATAAAGATAACTACGTATCTTTTCCTAACTTATAGCTAACAAACTTCTATAAATCATAAACAGACTTAACTACTAAAGTCAAACAGACTTAACTATTAATTCTGTCTTCCAGACTTAACACTGAACTGGCAGACTTAACTATGACATACTATAACTAACATACTTAACTACGTAACCAGCAGACTTAAGTCTATTCTTCATATTAAGTCTTCTCTTGATAATTCCCAACAGTTCTTCCTGCATCGCTTCAATCCATGCATTCTCTGCCATCGACTCCCGAATGTTCTTTGGCTCTTTTAGACTGACTAAGCAGACGTAGATGCACATGTTGTAATCAGTGGCGAGTTGTCTTCTCGTCTGTATTGGCCTTAAAGGTTCACCAATAACGTGATCTACTGGATGGTCTTTAGTCCACTGTAATGTACAAGGGTACCTTGGATTTGACGAATGCGTGTTAGATGGTTCATGTAACCTTGAAGATGATTCAGCAGACTCCGTTGAAAATGGGTTTTCGAATGGTTCTTCTTCTAACACAGCATCATTTTGTTGCTGTTCTTCTTGAATTGGTGTGGTTTGGTTTTGCTCATCAACTCTTGGTAAAACAATCTCAATTACTGGAGTTGCTGGAGTAGATGTTGATGACGTTGAGGGAGTTGGTGCATCAGCTTCGATTGTTGTGGATGCATCTTGTGGTGGTGGTGGTGGTTGATGTTGTTGAGCGTGTGCAGCGGAATGATGTTGTGACGCATTTGTCAAAGTTCCACCATAGTACTCATCAAACATATACACGAAGAAGTTTTCCAGTTCTTGATTTGTCAGTTTTTTGTTGTTGGTCGATTAAGCTCCTTGGGGTACAAGTCCTGAACTAATATGTCCAGAAGTCTGACTATTTGGTGCGGGTCCTAATCTGGTATGATTAGAAGCCATTGGGTTAAGCGCGGGTTCTAGAGCGAGTCTCTCAGAAGCCATTTGTGAAATCTCGTCAAACTTTACATTCATCGTCACCATAATCCTTTTAGTTCTTCTGTTATACAACCTGAATGCCCTCAAGTTTTCTGAATAACCAATGAATATTCCAATATCACCCTTAGCTTTCAGCTTCCCCAGATCTTCTCTGTCGTTAGTAGGATAGCACAAAGCGCCAAATACATGAAGGAAAGAGATATCGGGTTTTATGTTGTTTACTAGCTCATATGGGGTTTTATTGAATCTTGGATGGATTAGGGATCGGTTCTGAGTGAAACAAGCAGTGGCAACAACATCAGCCCATAAGAATAACGGTGCACTAGAATAAATCAGCATCGTACGAGCAGCTTCCACAAGAGTTATGTTTCTTCTTTCAACTACCCCATTTTGTTATGGAGTTCTAACAACTGATGTTTGGTGAGTGATTCCAGTATCTTGAAAATATGTTCTTAACTCCTGATTAGTAAATTATGTGCCATTTTTTGTTCTTACGATCCTAACTGGAGCTTGAAGTAGAACTTGAATACGCTTCAGAAAGGTGATGATGATGCCTGGTGCTTCGTCTTTTGACCTCAGAAATTTTACCCATGTAAATCTTGAATATTCATCGATGATAACAAGAATATACTTCTTCCCATTGATACCTTCAACTCTCATTGGGCCACATAAGTCCATATGCAACAAATGCAACTTATCGACCAAACTGGGTACGGTTTTGGGTTTGTATGTTGCCCTTTTGCTTTTACCTTGCTCACAGGATGGACATAGGTGATCCTTGGTGTATTTGAACTTTGGGAGACCGTTGACGATGTTGTCTTTGGCAAGCTTGGTTAAGGTGTCGAAGTTGAGATGGGATAATCGTCTGTGCCACAACCAGGACTTTGTTTCGCATGCTCTTGTCATGAGACAGATTGGTGATGAAGAGGCCATTTGGTTGATGTCGATAGCATAGAGATTGGCTCCATGATTTCCGGTTAAGAGATCATCTCCAATCAAATTCCTAACGAAGCAAGTATTTCTCCTAAATGCAACCTCTAAATCTGCATCGCAAAACTGCCCGACTGAAAACAGATTGTGTCCCAACCCTTCGACATAGTAAACCCGAGTGATTAAGAAGTTTCCAAACTGAAGATCTCCATAACCCAGAATAGATGCTACATGATCATTTCCAAACCGAACAGTTCCCATGAACTTCCATACAAAGTTGATCAGCAGCTTCAGATTCCCGGTCATGTGCTTGGAGTAACCCGAGTCGACGATCCAAAGACAGATTTCGATAACCTGCCAAGAATAGATGATTTTGCATTTGGAAACAGTTTAACATTTGGTTCCATGGGGTTAGGGGTAACAAACGAATCACACACATTGAAGGTTTCTATTTGTTCATTTGGAACAACTTTTAATTTGCCATTCTTAAGTGTAAATTTTCTACCCGTTGGTTTCCATACGCACAACTTAAGATAGTTCCTAGGAAATATGCGACTAGCGGTTGACCTAGATTTTGCAATAAGTATTTGAATATATCTAGTCTTAGCACTAGTTAACGAAGGAACATCTTTCTGTTCAGGCATAGTATTCACATTCACATTATTGGAAACAATATCATCACAAGCATTTTCAGACAACGATTTCTTGCACATTAAACAAACAGAGTCATTACATGCACTCGAAACAGTACTCTTAACATTACATCCAGATGACATATGTTTCTTATTAGAAAGCGATAAATTCCTAGGTTGTTCTTCTACTTCTTAAGTTTTATTCTTGCTTTCACTCTCAGAGGCAGGCGAGACTCTATTGTTCTTTGTATTGCTCCTAGGCTGTGGTCTGCTGCTCCTAGAGGTACTTTTTATTCCTATAGAAGGTAAGGCACACACATTAGGATTTATCATGTTGTCCTTTGAAATTGTTTCAGCATTCCTAGTCTCTTTTAAATTATGTTTCACACTCTTGTCTATAGCCCAATATGCTTGAGATGTGGAGGTAGACACAGTAGTGGGACTAATCCTATAAAGGCCAGGTGCTATCACATTTGAGGTTTCGACAAACGCTTTCTCTTTTCCTTTCTCACTTTCCTTTGGCAAGGGTGTTAGAACACATTGAGAAATTGACATTTTTGGTTTTGCAACCTTAGTTTCCTCACCCTTCCCTTTTTGACTATCAAACTGGGAATTCAAAATATCATTTTGCTTTTTCATGTTTTGGTAAGAACGCTCATACGACAATTTGTCATACTTGCATTCTTCCTTTTTCCGATCAAGCTATTTAAAATATGTTACATTTTCCTTTTCAAGCTTAGCAAGCGCATTTTCATATTTTAACACAATTTCAGAAGTTTCAGCTCGAAGTCTTGCATCGTCTTCCACAGAATATGTTTGATAAATAATGGACATAATACCAGTTGACAGAGCTACTTCGAAGAGAGTGTCATTGTGTCTTTCCAAAACTTTGATGTATTCAATGTTTTCATTTGCTTCCTTAATAATGGACATAATACCAGGGATGTGTGGTCCTTGGCAAGGTCGGTTGTTTCCTTTAAGAGCGCATTTTCAACATTAAGTATTATTGCACTAATGGCGTTTAGTGGAGGAATAATGTCTTTGTCAAACATCTTTTTCTGTTCAGCATGAAAACTTGAATGCCAGTTGTTGATACTGATATCCGTTTTGGTTTTAACAAGACTTTGAAAATTTTCCATTCTCTTTTTAAGATCATCCAAATATCGTCTAGCTTCACTTGTGTTAAAAGGGTTCCTAGAGGACATTTGTTCGATGTTAGAAAGATTTTTGGAGACAACTTTTTGTTTTGTTGAAACAACTAGTCTTTTGAAAACCTTTGGTATTGGTTGTTGTTTAACAAAATTTACTCCAGAAATGATATTAAGCTTATTATAATCAATTGGTTTAATTTCTGGGTTCATCTGTCTCATTTTATTTCTACTCTCTTCGGCCAGCTCAATCGTTTCATTAGAATCCCAAACCTCGGGAGGATCATGTTTATCAAACAGCACATTACCATTATACAACACATTCTGTTCTTTCTAAGCTTTCTTGAGTGTATAAGGATTTTCACAACCGATAGCCATTTTCTTTATTGTGTGTAAAAGCGGATTTGGATCTTTAATGAGCATATGAATTGTTTTTGTAGAATGACCCATTTTTACAAGCAACTCTTCCAACTTTTTAATGGTTTCTTGTTTCTCAATGATTTCATCAAGAAGATCATTTTCACGTTTTGAAAACCTTGCATTTAACTCTTTCTTTTCTTTTTCAAGATCAGAACAAGTTGATTTTTGTTTAGAAAGTTGGTTGGTTAATTCTGAAATTTCCGTATTTAAGGATTTTATTTTCAAGTACAAATTAACATCTAGTGTGTCAAACTTGATTTGTAGTTGTTTTTCTCTTGAAACGAAGTTTCGATAACCAATTTCTAATTCTGACTGTCGTTTGTTATTAAATTCAAAAGCTTTTTCATTTTCCTTATATCTCTCAAGCTCAGTGGTCAATTCCACATTTGCGGCCTTAACATCGCGATTGACTTTTTTGACCTTTTCAATTTCAATACTACAATTCTGCAATAATGATTCAAATAACGCACGTGTTTCCTCATCATTCTCAGTATGTTGTGACTCGAAGCCCTCATTAGGATCCATATCTGGAGTTTCCAAATTAATATTGCTACAACTTGGCGTGTCCATATATGTATCATAAGTGGATGCAGGAGTCGCAGGATGCTGTTCATTCTGAGGTGACATATCAAATATTTCATTATTGTGACATGTAGTGAATGGTGATACCTCAGAGACTCCATTGATATCATAAGCAGGAGGTGCTTCGGAATCCGTATCATACTTTGCCTCCTGAAGATTTGCCATGAAAATGCAGTTGGCATCGATATCCTCAAGGTCTTCCATATCATACATAAGTGCCATGAAATCATTCTCTTCAAAATTCAACTGAAACCCTGCCTTTTTCTTCTGAGCCAGAAGAACTGCTTTCTGAAGATACTCAAGATCTTTCTTTTTCGGCTTGGTTGGACAGTTCCTTGCCATGTGACCAATTCCTTAATAGTTGAAACACTTTAACAAATTCCCTTGATTCACATTTCCAACATTCCTAGCAATTGCAGCAACATTCCCAAACTGATTACCAACATTCTGACCCCTCTGATTTCCAACAACTTGGCCCATCTGATTCCCAGTATATTGACCCATCTAATTCCCTACATATTGCCCTGCATTCTGATTACCCATCTGATATCGAGGAGCATATCCCTGCTGATTCCCATAACCTCCAACCATCTATCCTTGTTGACCCATGTTGAAGCTCGGCTGTGCAATTTGCCTGTTTTGAGTGTTCGATGAGATCCGTTGGTTGTTGTTACTGGGTGTAGAGTAGCGTCCTTGTAATTCCTTTGATAGTAAAGCAAATGCTTGTGTCATAGCAGCAAGAGATTCATCATTGTCAGTAAATTCTGGTTCATGGAATTGTGGGTATTGTTGTTGTGGCATGACTTGTTGTTGTTGTGGGTAGAATGGTTGTTATGGAACATATTGTTGTTGCACGAGGTTCTGAGTGGAAGATGATGATGATGGTTGTGTGTTCACTATTGTTGGTTTTGGTGTTTCAGCAATCAATGCTAGAGGATCATGTTGCTTTGCTAGTTTCTCTCTCCTGACATCATTTGCCTCTGCCTGGTTTTGTTTAAGGAAATCGTAGAGCTGATCATAGTTCACCTGATGAAGGTCCTTTGTTTGATTGACAATCGTGACAAATCGTCCCCATTCTTCTGGTAGATTGTTGATGAACTTGATGTTTTGGACAATTGGCTTTGGTGTTAACTTGTTCCTGATTAGCTCGTTCATGAGAGTGGAAAACCGGGTGTAGTAAGATTCAATAGGTTCCGCTGGGGTGGATGTGAACTTTTCCCATTCACTTAGAAGCTTGTTTTCAACATTTTGTTGCCCAATTTATGTGTCATGACAAAACCTTCTAACTCTCTCCCACATGTCATAAGCAGTTTCACAACTGTCAACAGCAGCAAATATTTCTCATGGTAAACCAAGTTGAATTAAGTGCATGGCTAAGTCATCAGCTGCAATTTGCTTCCTATCCTTGTCTGTGTATTCATGTTCGTATTGATCACGATAGAACGGTGGTATGGGAGGTGTTCCATTAGGATCCACAGGGTCTAGAACTTGACGAGGCTTGAATGGTCCATGATTGATGGAGTGAAGCAGGAGTTTACCATTTTCTTTAATTTTGATATAGCGAATCACACGGCTTGTCCATGGAAGATATCCACCTTTTTCAAGCATAGGAGGACGGTTTTCTGCACCGGCAGCATGAATGTCTTGTTGAGTAGTCATTGTTGATGTTGTATGATAAAGTGGATGCAGGATCGTTGCAACGAAATAGGAGTTGTGGTTGATGAAGGTTAAACTTAGTTGTTGTTGTGAAGACTTGGTCTTTTGAAGTTACTTGCAAGTTAGATAAACTACGACAATTTAGATAAACGTAGCAATTTAGATAAAGTTACTAATTTCAATAAGACAATAATTTAGACAAGATCAAATGTTTCACAAATTCGACAAAGTTATGTAAATTACAATTTAGATAAAACCACAATTTCTATAGAAATCTTAATTTAGACAAAACTTATACAAATTTTGGAAAAATTTCAATTTATATAGAAATATGTAATTTATATAAATTTGCAATTTATATAAGAATCTATCTAATTTATACAAATTAGAAGATATATTCCTTGTCGAAGTATTCGTCACACTTATACAAGCGAGAGAATACCGAGTTCACTTTTGATGTTGAAGAAATTAAGTTCAAATCGAATTTTGAAAAGTTATGTAAGTTGCGACAATTAATCACAATTGCAATAGAAATTCCAAATGTACAATTGCGAAAGAAAGTCCTTAACCAGAATCGCGATAAGGGACCAAGTTAACAATTGCGAAAGACAACCAATATCAAAATTGCGATAATCTTGACCAAGAATTGCGATAAAGTTGACCCTCCACAATTGCGATAGAATGACCTTTCCAGAATTGCGATAAAGTGACTAAGCTCAAAATTGCGATAAAATGACTGGTCAGAATTGCGATAGCCTTCAGCTTCCAGATTTGCGATAAAGCTCAAGCACAATTTCTATAGAAATTCACAATTCCTATAAACCCTCTTTTATAGAAATTCTTATACACAAGAATTCCTATAAACCCTTTTCTATCTAAATTCTTATACAAGAATTTAGATATTTTACAAGTCGAAGAAGCTTCAAAACACGTCACAACCAATCATTTGTCACTTTTTCACGATCAAAATCCTCCCAAAAAAATACGTAAGCCTTATAAAGCTTGAACCTTTTGTCTCCAATATATTATAGTACTAATTTTTCGACACAAAGATTGAAACTTTTTCTTCTTAACGAGCAGATTCAACTTTTTACGCTACGATTCAAATGAAAAACAACCAACTACTTCTTAAATACCACGTAAAACTTGAAAAGCTACAACCTTTAACCTTAAAACTCGTAAAAACCAATATATAAAACACAAAAGTACACGTTTTTATTAATAAAAGACGCAACTTTTGTTTACCTTGATAAAAACCAAACACAACTAAATCCTATTTCGATGTTTGGCGTATTGATACCACTTGTAAAGCTATAAATTCTAACCTTTATCACACAACTTATACTACTTATGCTCGATGACACTCATAAGAACAATATAAGAAAGAGATGCGTGGTGATGATGTTTATATAATGGCCGAATGTTATAACTAAGAAATGAGAGAACAAAAATATAAAACACACACACTACACACTCTCACCTATACTAGACAATGAGGCACCCTAAATAATGAGGTGAGAGTGTACTTATATAGGCACAAGGTGCCGCCCTAATGGCCTTAGCTTAGGCTTTCGTGGGCTTTGTGTTGGACTTGGACTTTTACACATTGCTTGGACTTATCAATTACATACTAGCTTGGTCCAACATAAAGCCTTCCTATACAATACTTTTACATATAATCGACACACACTACAAAGATAAATAAAAGATAAATGACCATCACTTCAACATATAATTTAAATGCTAACAATGAATACGAACCATTCGAGTTTTGGACCAATTCTATAATATCAATTGTTTAGTTTTAGGTATACAAATCATTTCAAATTACAAGTATTAACCATACAAACCATATTTATTGTTTAATTTCCTTTGTCATATTTAATCTTTGTATAGCCACTTTAATTCATCATATCCACATATAAATTTCAACTAGCTTCATAACCCGCCCGATGGGCGGGTTCGCTTCATATTATTTTTTTACAAAATTTAACTGGACGTAAGTAAATAATAAATAACGGCAAATATGAGGCTTGTATTCAATAACCTTATTCACAAAAGAAATATTATGATGGATAAAAAGTAAGAAACATGTAAGCATTGGTCATGACTAAACCTGATAATAGATTAGATATGAAATTGGTTAAAGATAGGTCGAACTTAACCGATCATACTATGCCATTAACTGGCTTATGAGCTTATTGAACATTGAAGAACTCATAAGTTCCAAATTTTGGGCTTACGAGCTTGTCAATGCGAGCTTGTGGCTAGTTGGTGTTTATAAGCTCAAGTTGATATGCTTAAGATCAAAATTTTGAGCTTATGAGCTTGTCAAAAGTTATATATGACAGTTCAGCATTTATGTAGAAAGTAAGAAGAGAGTTGTAATTGTGACATCACTACGTCAAAAGCAAATAAATAATTGTAAGAGTGCATGACCTTTGTTCGAGACCTCTAAACCGCTGCACAACTTAACATTTACGATACAATCACCTCTATCAAAGACATTTATCATTTCAAGAGGCTGTTTGTATAAATACACAACTTAACATTACGATACAATCACCTTTATCGAAGACACTAATCATAATCTGACTGAAGGTTGCATAACTCGAAAAAATGTCCATTTAAGTCTTGACTGTTAAACAAACGAAAATTTTGTACTCAACACCAGCTCACATACAGAACCTTACAGAATAGAAATAAAAATACTCAAGTTTTAAATAATCAATATGCACAAGGCATGGATTAAATTAGATGCAAGAGGAAGCATATAAAACAGACACAAACCAACATAGAAGAATGTGTTTATGCCTCCACTTTACTAAATTGCAGAAAAAAATAAGATAAGTTTTTTTTTTTTTTTTTTTTTTTTGACTAAGAGTAAAACTTTAAGCAATCATATTACAAACTTGATTGTAACAATAGAAAAACAAAATGAGTGAAGATTACAGATAACCGTTAACTTCCCAATTGAGTTTTTCAGATACATCAAGAGACTTGGTAAAAGGATCGATACCCCTTTGATAAGCCTGGCATTCACCTGATAAAATGTCGTATTAACCAAAAAGTCATATTAACTTGAGGCACAATTAGCTTACCAATAACTAAAACTATTGTCTTATTTTTTTCAGAGATGGAATAATGGTTTATTTTGGCACAGAAGTTGGAGACATGTCAAAATGGGTTATTTTGGCACGGGCCAGAACGGGTCAGGATATGTTGGGTTTACGTGAAACACCTTTGTTCAACTCTTTTATAACATGTCCCCAAGTCCCGACCCACCACTTTATCTAAAAAAAGGATTGAATATGACAATATAACATCAAGCGTATCAATGTTCATGACTTTATGCTCGAGTACTCTTAAAATGACATTTTTCTACAAATATAAGTGATCCCTGTTAACTCCTATCAACATTGCAACTGTGTCTATCTATCTACCTACAAATAAAAACCTAAGGCAACTCTTTGAGCCATGAACCAAATATGAACTATACTTTCATTAATACGTAGTAGCTACAAACAAAAGTGGATAATTTCCATGTAACATCGTACACCTCAATAACCTTGTTTTATCGTGTGTGAAAGTCGTGGCATATATATTCGAACCTAAACTAAAGCATGTATTCCACATTCTCGTTCAAAGACGATAAAATTTAACAATAACAATATGAAAACGCAATCTCTATATGAAAGTGATAGCAACAAAGGCATGTTTTTCATTACTTTGATGTTCAACCTCAAGTGGTATAAATAAAAAAATCTCATTATTAGGCAATTAAGGTATTTTACAACTAACCTTCCAGCAAGCACGGACCACATCTGGTTTCGGGACATGTAGATTACCACATAATTCATGATCAAATCCATAGAAATACGATGATTAAAATAATATATAGTATTAGAAGATATTAAAGGGAAAAAGATGAAATAGTCCGCGAGAATCACAATATACCTTACTAACATATCTGGAATCAGCAGTTCCTTCAACATGTCAGACATACCATAGTAATAGAGCAATTTTGACATGAACTATAAACCAAAACTTGTGATAGTTTAAGGACATAGGCACTAGCCATTGCTCCCATGCACATCATTGAACCAAGTCTGCAAAAATAATAATAATAAATAAAAATACCACTTATGTGTACTATTGTAATATAATTCTCAAAGATCTTGACCATAAGATAACTTATCTCCAATTTTATATGTTGATTATAAAACATAGTTAATTTTTTTCTTCACCCCTCTCGCCACCCCTTTTTTATCTTTTGACTATAAAACATAGTTAATTTTTTTCTTTATGCCAATTTTGTATGGGTTCTATCATTTTCTAAAAGAGAAATATAGAATTGTATATGCAGACCCATATATGATATATAATTAATATATTTGAGATGGCATTTAAAACTAAAGCATAGCGAATAATCATGTTGACAGCAGTCGATATCTGTCCTGCTTTATCAGCATCATTTGGTGAAGATACTTGTTTAGAAATGGAGTTGAAGGCCACATTGCACATTTAAAACAATAACGGGAAGACCACACCAAAGAAGTCTAGATTTTTGAAGGCTTTTAGTACCTATTACATGTCAGCCAAGTCACTTCAGAAATCATTGCTTGAAAATATGAGTATATCAGAAGGTGCTCAAAAGGAATTTGTGATCACCAATACAAACTCTAATAATAGACCCGTACACCAACAAAGAACTCAAAAAAACAACTCTTATAGAGGGAGAAGATGCCGAAGTAAGAGAGAAAAATAAAAGTGCAGAAGCATTGTGATAGTTTAAAAGGAATCTGTCATGCAGCTGAGGATTCTCATATTCCTACCAAAGTACATTCCAAAATCTTACCCCCACAATGAGCCTAACTCCTCAAGAATCATCCAATTGGATATCACAAAATCACTAATCTGAACTCTCCATCTTAATCATTTTCTTTTTAATCAAAAGTTTTTTATTTTTATTTTTTTGCTTCAATGCCAGAGTGACTTTATTTTTGTTTAATGTTACCTCTATAACAATAGACAACATAATATGTCCCATATATATACGAACAATTAAATAGGATGTTGATTAATGGGTGGTACCTTACCTTGTTCCACTTCAAATTAATGTTAACAATAATAATATCCCGACATCTAGCAACAATGAGGGAAATAAATACTTGCCTGCAGCAATGTATCCGTACACTTTTTTTCCAAAGTGAAAGAGACATGATGGTGAATTTATTCCTTTTTCTCTTTAATGCAGCCCCGTGCAAGATGTTGATGATTCCTGCAGAACTGGAGCTGCAACAAACGTTATCTTTGGCCTTGCATTGGGATACAAATCTGTCATCATTCCTATTTTCGCCATAGCTATAAGCATCTTTGTGAGTTTCAGCTTTGTTGCCATGTACAGTATTGCAGTAGCTGCTCTTGGAATGCTTAGCACCATTGCCACTGGATTGGCTATAGATGCTTATGGTCCCATCAGTGACAATGCTGGTGGCACTGCTGAGATGGTGGGTATGAGTCACAGAATCCGTGAGAGGACTGATTTGAGAAGTATATCGGGCACAATCAAGTATGGCTCTCCATAGTCAAACCTAAACCCAACCCCGTCCCTAATACGCATGAGTTTCACAGAACACACCAGTATACTTATTTTAAGACCAGACATGTATATGAAGTATAAATACAGTTTGACGTTACAATCATATATATTATAAAAAAGTCTGAATAGTGAAATACCTCATGAAGATAGCAATTGTATATACTTTTTCCTTCATAACCTCCTATCTGCCGAATTTCACCTTGCCTGTTATGTTCTTATAGCATTTTAGCATACAACACATAAAGAAAATAATAATGGGCATATAGTGTGCTATGTTCTACCTGAAGCTTTTCCAGCAAATAGCAGCACAGAGACTCCGAATCCGTAATCAAACCATAGTCATCCACATTTGTGCCATAGTAATAGCTAAAATCAATAAAAAGGATTAGAAAGAACCCTACAAAATACTATCATGATCCTATTAACATTTAACTCAACAATAAAACTAATTATTTTGCCGAGCAGTTGTATTTTGTCCACCAGATGGTGTTGTGGGTATGCATTCCATCAATATGTCTTTATCATATACTGCAAGAAACTTCAAATCCAATGAATTTAAGGCAAGGGTATATCCATAATCATTTATGCACATATGAACCACACAAACAGTCTTAAACAGACATGGAACATAAACCGACTATAGTAGTATGAAATTACCTTCGACTAATATGTTTAGCGGGCACCAAAAACTTATCAAGAATTTGAGTTCATAAACAAGCTGCGATTCTTATAAGTATAGGTATCTCCACAAAATCCGGATTAGGTATCTCCACAAAATCCGGATCAAGGCGCGATCCACTAAATTTCGCAAATCATGTATGATTGCATATATGATGGACCTATAAGACATCATTGAGAAATTAAAAAAAAAGGTTAGTACGAACAACAAACATTTAACCGCTATAGGTAACTTTGGTTGCCATCTGTTTAGGGTGCATTGTAAAACCCGAAAATATAAAACATGCAAAAATTACCAAAATGCCCCTGAAAACTTTAAAATTTAATTAAAGCTTAATTAAAGTTCCGAATCGATCCCAAACTTCTGGAAACGAACAAGATATGACACAAAATAATTTTGACGACTTCGATTAATATTTATACAAGTTGTGAGATGACCAAAATACCCTTGTGTATACCAAAAATTTAAATACATAATAATTATTAATTAAAAACCATTATAACATAAAAGTAATTAAGGAAAATAAATTTAATTTGGTAAATTGATTGGGCCATAATGAAGGCCGGTTCTTTAGGCCTATTTCCCTCCCCCTTAACTCGGTCTAACACATTATATCACTCCACAAATTATTTTCTTCCATTAAACCCTAACAAACAAATAAGCCGCCACTCTTAAAAATCACCCACACCACATCCAAATTTTCTGAAGCAAAGAGGCATTTTTATGGAGTTCCTCATAGTGCCAAGAAGGTGGGAAAAATAGCCACAAGGTCCTGGAATTGATCGTTTGGTCGTGGTGAATTTATTGGGTCGAAAAACCCTAACCGAGCAACAATAATCCATAGCGTGTGAATCCCTTGATCTATAATTTTTCTGGTATTTTTCTAACCCTCTCTTAATCATATATAACATGGGAAAAATGATAAAAACAAGCCATGCACTATATATTAATCGTATGGAAAATTATGTGTTATAAACCCTAAAATCGAATTAAATCTATAAAACATGTATGCGATTTTTCTGAGGTGTATACTTATTTTTCCTAGGTTCTATATGCTTCGTATAACATGAGAAAAATGGTCATTCGAATTGTTTGAGTCGAAATCGTGATTTATGGATTTTTGGTTATAATCGGATTTTTTTATAAAAAGGGAAAAACGTGGAACAAAAATGGAACCAATCGACCTAGGGTTTTTAGTGGATGAAATCTGGTAATAATTGATGAATAATGATGATTGAATGATGGCCTAATGATTGGGATTGCTAGGGTTTGATTTTGTTAATGTTTTATGAAAACCGATTTGAAAAATTATAAGTTAAGGGTGTGTTTTGTAATTTTTAAAACTCGAGGGATAATTTTGTAAATCAGTTTAGACCTGCTATAATTCGAATAAAATATAAGAGGAGGGTCTCATGTGTTAATTTTGCATATAAAGGGTTTATTTGATAAATATATATATTAGTTAAATCGAATTTAAAAGAAATTAAAATGAGGGACTAAATATGTAATTTCTGGAAACTTGGTGCTGTTTTGAGTAGTAAATTATATTCAGGGGGTTATGTGTAATTTTGATAATTTAATGGCTTAATATGTAATTGTTAATAATTAAAGGTTGAAATTGTAATTTAAAGGACTAAATATGTAACTTTGATAACTTGAGGGACTTAATGTGTAAATTATAAATATTCAAGGGTACATTCATATAACATGCTAAAATAAGTACTCATGGTGTAAAATTGGTAAACTAAGGGTTTAATGCGTAATTATGGATATTATAAGGTTTAAAGTGTAACTTATATAATAAAAGGGGTGTAAAAGGTAAAGTATGAAAACTAAAGGACTAAAGGTGTAATTCTGGATAACTTGAGAATGAGAATGAGTTTAATGGTGATATTTTCATTTTAAATCTTGCACTTTGGCAAATTTACACTTATAACCCTGAACTATGAAAAACTTGTCATAATTAACCCTGAACTTGTGTAACTTGTTAAAATGAATGTTACTTCCATAATAAGCTAATTAAAGACTTAACTTGAATTATATCACTTGAATCTTGCTAAATGTGGTAACTTACTAATTATGAAAACCTGCTAAAAATAGAAAGTTACTAAAAATAGAAGTTACTTATAATGGGAAAATAACTGAACCCCTTTCGTATTTCTATCTTCTACTCCTTTAGGTTCAAGGAGGGAGTGATCTTGATCCCTGTCAGCTACTCTTGTGTTTGTGCTTGCTATTTGAATAAGGTACAGATATTCTGCTCTTCTTGTAAAGAGCCTTCGTCTCATTTCTGATTCCTGATTCATTGTTATGTTTCCCCTTGTATTGTGAACCATAGATTTGAACCTTTGTCTTGAACCCTGTCATGAACCTGAACTTGAACCTTGATACACTTGATATGAACCATTTGACTTGAACCTTTGACTTGAACCCTGCTATGACACCTGACATGACTTGTTCACCCCTGATAACCTGGATAATTAAGACCTTGGGTACTTGAAGGTTCATAGGATTTTAGAACTACTTTTAGTTGTATATGAAAAGGTTTTTGAACATTTCCTTAAAAGGCTTTTATTATGAAACTGTTCTAACGATCATTTTATTAAAACCATGTAAAAAGGATTTCTTATAATAAACTATTATGAACCTTCCAGTATTTGACCTTTCTGATATAGACCTCCTGATAATGAACCCCTGTATCTATCTCCTGTCTTGAACCCTGATATGAACCCTGATATGATACCTGACATTTGATACCTGAGACTTGACACCTGAGACTTGATACCTGACCTTGACCCAAAGTTTAAGACTACGAGCCACCCACTAGGCATGAGGGTTTCATGTCCATGTCATTGATGCACCGGTGGCATGACTCTAGGGCAGGAGAGTGATGTCCTGTCCCGTCCCCGACCTGATTTGATTTGTTACGTAGAGGAAGACCCTGTGGCCTGCGGGGGCGTATGGATGCATCCTAGACATGTCCTGATTTGTTATATTTCCTGTTATATCCTGGTGACTGACGAGTGTGTGCGATACACGTCTTTCACACCCCTGGGAGCTAATGACTCCAACCCCTGGAGGTATCCCCTCACCCTGTTTCCTGGTATGCTGAGGTCACCCCTCCATACACCCTGATATATGTGATTTGATGTGATATGTTTGGGCTCGTAGAGGATTTCTGTTCTCCTGAAACCTTGTAACCTGATGACCTGATACTTGACCTGATACTTGACCTGATACTTGACCTGACATTTGACCTGACTTGATTTGACTTGGGTTTGTGGTGGATTTCTGGTTATGTTACCCTATGACATGATACTGGACTTGACTTGATTTTGACTTGGGCTGGTGGTGGGTTCTGGTTTCATTTGCACCTATCATTGTAACCATTCTTAGTTCCTGGTATGTCTGCATAACTCTCTTGTATTCCTTTTCCTGACTCTTGTTACTCCTGGTATTATTTCTTTTACTTTATTATTTCGTTACTACTGCTTTGTTTCCGTTATATCTGTTCACTGGGCTTTTTAAGCTCAGCCGCACGTTTTCTTTTCGTGTGCGGCAGGTTATAAGCAGGACGACGGGTTTGGGTATGAGCGAAGAGACTTTTGGACTTAGAAGACCTTGATAGTTATTCTGAAGTAGAAGTCATTAGAAGGATTGCATTTGCAGACTTAGTATTTAGTTTTGTTTCATTCTTAACCTTATAATGCTAGTATTTCAATTGTAACCTTTGACATTTTATTGTATTACTATTGAAGTATGCTTTGTTTGACCTGATATGAAACCATTAACGTGACATCTTTACCCTTGCCGGGTTGGGGTGTTACAATTATGGTATCAGAGAGACAGGCTGCGATTTCGTAATACATTTACCCTTGACCTGTGTAAGTTTGGACCACTAAGTTTCCACTGTAGGCGCTCATAAGATAACCTGTAAGAATTTGCCTTAGGACTTCCCTATAGGAACGTAAGTTTTGACCAGTGAGGAATGGGTAGACTATAAGGCATTCGTTTAAGTATCTTTGCTTCCGCATCACTCTGATTCGTGCCTTGCTTTTGGATTAGATCCTGTTGATGCCACTTTTGGAAAGTGAAAGCTTATGCACCACCTAAGATTTGAACCTGAATAAATCTTGAAGCCATTGAAAATTTCATAGTAATTGCCTGACACTATTTGATCCTTACCTTCAGATTCCGACTCTGACCTCTGATCTTTTGTTAATCATTTCGATGCCTCTTGGGCATTTTGAGAATCTCCATGGCAAGTAGTTTGGTTTTCCCTCTTGATTATGACATCTGATTTTGTTGACCTCCGAGACTATAGAAGTACTAGGTGGATTAAGATAGGTTGTTTTGCTTACGACTCGAGATAAAGTATGATCATCATGAAGGCATAATTATGTGGTGCTAGTATTATGACGTCTGGCCAACGTGATAATACTTACACCATATAACGTGCCCTCATTGTGGCCATAGGATATCTTGGGAAGTACCTAAGAAGTTTAGAACTTGATTCCCGATGGATTATCTGTGATTAGTGAGACCTTAGGTTCATTCTACCTATGCGTATACTCTGCCTTCGTTCGTCAAATATCTGGATTAGTTTGGACTCTTGTGTTGCATTCTGTTGACCTCAGTTATGAACCTTAAACTCCTTGAAGAGCTCTCTACTGTAGATACAATTAATTCGATTTGAAATTCTTGTTCGCATTCCGTATGAGTATTCCGTTCTCTTTCTCCCTGCTTCCTGCAAATTTCGAGGACGAAATTTTTCTGTTAGAGGGGAAGAGTTGTAAAACCCAAAAATCTAAAACATGCAAAAATTACCAAAATGCCCCTGAAAACTTTAAAATTTAATTAAAGCTTAATTAAAGTTCCGAATCGATCCCAAACTTCTGGAAACGAACAAGATATGACACAAAATAATTTTGACGACTTCGATTAATATTTATACAAGTTGTGAGATGACCAAAATACCCTTGTGTATACCGAAAATTTAAATACATAATAATTATTAATTAAAAACCTTTATAACATAAAAGTAATTAAGGAAAATAAATTTAATTTGGTAAATTGATTGGGCCATAATGAAGGCCGGTTCTTTAGGCCTATTTCCCTCCCCCTTAACTCGGTCTAACACATTATATCACTCCACAAATTATTTTCTTCCATTAAACCCTAACAAACAAATAAGCCGCCACTCTTAAAAATCACCCACACCACATCCAAATTTTCTGAAGCAAAGAGGCATTTTTATGGAGTTCCTCATAGTGCCAAGAAGGTGGGAAAAATAGCCACAAGGTCCTGGAATTGATCGTTTGGTCGTGGTGAATTTATTGGGTCGAAAAACCCTAACCGAGCAACAATAATCCATAGCGTGTGAATCCCTTGATCTATAATTTTTTTGGTATTTTTCTAACCCTCTCTTAATCATATATAACATGGGAAAATGATAAAAACAAGCCATGCACTATATATTAATCGTATGGAAAATTATGTGTTATAAACCCTAAAATCGAATTAAATCTATAAAACATGTATGCGATTTTTCTGAGGTGTATACTTATTTTTCCTAGGTTCTATATGCTTCGTATAACATGAGAAAAATGGTCATTCGAATTGTTTGAGTCAAAATCGTGATTTATGGATTTTTGGTTATAATCGGATTTTTTTATAAAAAGGGAAAAACGTGGAACAAAAATGGAACCAATCTGTTGGGTTTTATTGATTTGATGATACAAAACAAGAAGAATGAAATATGAAGGACTTAATGTGACAAGAAGGGAAACTACAAAAAGATGGAGAATTTTGAAGATTCTAGAAGATTTACGTAAAAGATTTAGTTTCCTTATTGTATTATGATTGTCTTTATTGTAAACCCTAATCCCTCTAGTATATAAAGAGGACATGGGTCATTAGTTTTAGACGTGCACAAACTACAAGATGTAGTCGACTAAAAGGTGTGTGTGTGTAACCTAGACGTAAGTTATAAACGTCTAGGGTTTTAGTTAGTTAGTTAGTTAGTTCAGCCTCAAGGTCGAGTCCTTGATCCCTGTTACAAGGCGTGTAACATGTTCTACCTTGATCAAGTAGAATTGGGGCTGTAGATGATTATTAGTGTTAGTATTAGAGATCACAAAGTAAAAACCTTGTTCAATAATAAAGATGTTTTACTTATTCCGCTGTGCATGATTGTTGTCTTTGTTATTGTTTAACCCTAGTGCTCTAAACGGTCCAAGGAGTTTTAACAAACTCCACATGTGGTATCAGAGCCTGGGGAGCTCGTTACCTAGGGATTACAAGGTTTTACTGTCGAAGAAGAGCAGATTTGAAGACAGAAGCAGGTCGGTAAAAGTTTTTCAAGAATCGACTTTTAAAGGTATCGATCTTTATTTAAAGACTTGTCGCTTACTGGTTAATAATGCAAGTGGATTGATCGGTTATTGTCTTTTATCAATTGTCAGTGGATCGTACAATTGTGGGGTCGATTTGTTTGATGACTAATTTATCCTCGTACTGATTGGTGTTATTAATCGTGGTCGGTGGTCAAACAAAGAAGAATGATTATTGAGTTACTTTTAACGTGTGAGAAACGTGATTGGTGGAGAGTATTACTCCGTATATTATATTATGAATTGACTGATCGATGTTTATTATCACGTGGTCTGTGGTCTGATTGGACATGCTGTTTATGGGTCAGTTGGAGATGCAAATTATTATCCTTATTCGATTATAATAAGGTTTGTGGGAGTGAATTTGTGGAGCTAGCTTCAATTAGTGATCTCATGTTGCTGCTCGTATATTGCAAAGTACTGCTCGTTGGATATTCAAAGTACTGCTACTCCAACGTACTGCTTCTCCAAGGTACTGTTCTCGGATTGAAAGTACTGCTGCTACTTCAAAGTACTGCTTCCCAAAGTACTGTTAGTCTAAAGTACTGCTGCTCGTTCAACGTACTGCTCCAAGGTATTGTTATATTCAAAGTACTGTTGTGTTTGAATGATTTATGAAGACACGTAAAGAGTTTTATGGTTCAATATATATATGCATGATTTACGAGCAGTGAGGGGAAGTACATATGATTGATTAGAGATGGTATTACACACACAGGTTATTAGTTTCACACACACAAGTTGGTTTTTGTTCTTGAAAGATTAAAGGCTCGTTAGGGATTATTTGAAGAAGACGATTGGATATTATCTATTTGATGTTGTAGTTGAGTTTCACAGGTACACGTTCTTATGTTTGTGTTATTGCGGTGACAAAGACTTGGTGAATCTAGCAAGGATGTGTGATCTATAAACTTAAGGTGCTGAATACACACATTTGCTATCACTTAAAGGAGTTACATTGTAGTGCTCAGTGTCTCATATTAGTTGAGGATTTATCAAGAGGTCCTAGTAGCCTACTTCTAAGATAAGTTTGGAGTCACATAGAGACGTGGATAGTGCAAGATATAAGACGAAGGTTTGGGAAATTCAACTTCTTCATCAAGTTCGTCATATTTGGTTTTCTTCATCGGTAATCATTACAAGGAGCTTACAGAATTGAAGATTCAAGAGATGGTAAACATATTAGTTTCAGGGGAAGCTTATTGTTTAATTGTTTAACCATCTACATGCACCACTGGTTAATGGTGGTCAAGATCGTATTTACATACATTCCCTATTTGTTGATAACAAAAAGGGGAAGAGATGTTAGAAGAGATTTGGAGTGGCATGGCATGACTTAAGGGGAAGACAAGACTTGTTTCATTCATGGCGAGATTTAATTATCTCAACTTCTCTACTTCGTCTAGGGAAGTTCGTACAAGAATGTCTTTGTTTTGTCATCATCAAATAGGGGAAGATTGTTGGGTTTTATTGATTTGATGATACAAAACAAGAAGAATGAAACATGAAGGACTTAATGTGACAAGAAGGGAAACTACAAAAAGATGGAGAATTTTGAAGATTCTAGAAGATTTACGTAAAAGATTTAGTTTCCTTATTGTATTATGATTGTCTTTATTGTAAACCCTAATCCCTCTAGTATATAAAGAGGACATGGGTCATTAGTTTTAGACGTGCACAAACTACAAGATGTAGTCGACTAAAAGGTGTGTGTGTGTAACCTAGACGTAAGTTATAAACGTCTAGGGTTTTAGTTAGTTAGTTAGTTAGTTCAGCCTCAAGGTCGAGTCCTTGATCCCTGTTACAAGGCGTGTAACATGTTCTACCTTGATCAAGTAGAATTGGGGCTGTAGATGATTATTAGTGTTAGTATTAGAGATCACAAAGTAAAAACCTTGTTCAATAATAAAGATGTTTTACTTATTCCGCTGTGCATGATTGTTGTCTTTGTTATTGTTTAACCCTAGTGCTCTAAACGGTCCAAGGAGTTTTAACAAACTCCACACAATCGACCTAGGGTTTTTAGTGGATGAAATCTGGTAATAATTGATGAATAATGATGATTGAATGATGGCCTAATGATTGGGATTGCTAGAGTTTGATTTTGTTAATGTTTTATGAAAACCGATTTGAAAAATTATAAGTTAAGGGTGTGTTTTGTAATTTTTAAAACTCGAGGGATAATTTTGTAAATCAGTTTAGACCTGCTATAATTCGAATAAAATATAAGAGGAGGGTCTCATGTGTTAATTTTGCATATAAAGGGTTTATTTGATAAATATATATATTAGTTAAATCGAATTTAAAAGAAATTAAAATGAGGGACTAAATAGGTAATTTCTGGAAACTTGGTGCTGTTTTGAGTAGTAAATTATATTCAGGGGGTTATGTGTAATTTTGATAATTTAATGGCTTAATATGTAATTGTTAATAATTAAAGGTTGAAATTGTAATTTAAAGGACTAAATATGTAACTTTGATAACTAGAGGGACTTAATGTGTAAATTATAAATATTCAAGGGTACATTCGTATAACATGCTAAAATAAGTACTCATGGTGTAAAATTGGTAAACTAAGGGTTTAATGCGTAATTATGGATATTATAAGGTTTAAAGTGTAACTTATATAATAAAAGGGGTGTAAAAGGTAAAGTATGAAAACTAAAGGACTAAAGGTGTAATTCTGGATAACTTGAGAATGAGAATGAGTTTAATGGTGATATTTTCATTTTAAACCTTGCACTTTGGCAAATTTACACTTATAACCCTGAACTATGAAAAACTTGTCATAATTAACCCTGAACTTGTGTAACTTGTTAAAATGAATGTTACTTCCATAATAAGCTAATTAAAGACTTAACTTGAATTATATCACTTGAATCTTGCTAAATGTGGTAACTTACTAATTATGGAAACCTGCTAAAAATAGAAAGTTACTAAAAATAGAAGTTACTTATAATGGGAAAATAACTGAACCCCTTTCGTATTTCTGTCTTCTACTCCTTTAGGTTCAAGGAGGGAGTGATCTTGATCCCTGTCAGCTACTCTTGTGTTTGTGCTTGCTATTTGAATAAGGTACAGATATTCTGCTCTTCTTGTAAAGAGCCTTCGTCTCATTTCTGATTCATGATTCATTGTTATGTTTCCCCTTGTATTGTGAACCATAGATTTGAACCTTTGTCTTGAAACCTGTCATGAACCTGAACTTGAACCTTGATACACTTGATATGAACCATTTGACTTGAACCTTTTACTTGAACCCTGCTATGACACCTGACATGACTTGTTCACCCTGATAACCTGGATAATTAAGACCTTGGGTACTTGAAGGTTCATAGGATTTTAGAACTACTTTTAGTTGTATATGAAATGGTTTTTGAACATTTCCTTAAAAGGCTTTTATTATGAAACTGTTCTAACGATCATTTTATTAAAAACCATGTAAAAAGGATTTCTTATAATAAACTATTATGAACCTTCCAGTATTTGACCTTTCTGATATGGACCTCCTGATAATGAACCCCTGTATCTATCTCCTGTCTTGAACCCTGATATGAACCCTGATATGAACCCTGATATGATACCTGACATTTGATACCTGAGACTTGACACCTGAGACTTGACACCTGAGACTTGATACCTGACCTTGACCCACAGTTTGAGACTACGAGCCACCCACTTGGCATGAGGGTTTCATGTCCATGTCATTGATGCACCGGTGGCATGACTCTAGGGCAGGAGAGTGATGTCCTGTCCCGTCCCCGACCTGATTTGATTTGTTATGTAGAGGAAGACCCTGTGGCCTGCGGGGGCGTATGGATGCATCCTAGACATGTCCTGATTTGTTATATTTCCTGTTATATCCTGGTGACTGACGAGTGTGTGCGATACACGTCTTTCACACCCCTGGGAGCTCATGACTCCAACCCCTGGAGGTATCCCCTCACCCTGTTTCCTGGTATGCTGAGGTCACCCCTCCATACACCCTGATATATGTGATTTGATGTGATATGTTTGGGCTCGTAGAGGATTTCTGTTCTCCTGAAACCTTGTAACCTGATGACCTGATACTTGACCTGACATTTGACCTGACTTGATTTGACTTGGGTTTGTGGTGGATTTCTGGTTATGTTACCCTATGACATGATACTGGACTTGACTTGATTTCGACTTGGGCTGGTGGTGGGTTCTGGTTTCATTTGCACCTATCATTGTAACCATTCTTAGTTCCTGGTATGTCTGCATAACTCTCTTGTATTCCTTTTCCTGACTCTTGTTACTCCTGGTATTATTTCTTTTACTTTATTATTCCGTTACTACTGCTTTATTTCCGTTATATCTGTTCACTGGGCTTTTTAAGCTTAGCCGCACGTTTTCTTTTCGTGTGCGGTAGGTTATAAGCAGGACGACGGGTTTGGGTATGAGCGAAGAGACTTTTGGACTTAGAAGACCTTGATAGTTATTCTGAAGTAGAAGTCATTAGAAGGATTGCATTTGCAGACTTAGTATTTAGTTTTGTTTCATTCTTAACCTTATAATGCTAGTATTTCAATTGTAACCTTTGACATTTTATTGTATTACTATTGAAGTATGCTTTGTTTGATCTGATATGAAACCATTAACGTGACATCTTTACCCTTGCCGGGTTGGGGTGTTACATGCATACTTTAAATGCATTTGTTGGATGCACATAAGATATGCATTAGGTAACTTTGGTTGCCATCTGTTCAGGGTGCATAATCTAAATGAATGCAACAACCTTGTTACTCGTGAATGGGGCGTTTTGGGTTCATAATCTTACTCAAACGAATACAATAATCTAAAGTTGCTTATTTTGTTATCCCAAAGTAATTATTTCTTACTCTATTCCTTTATCACAAAGTTACTATTTGCAGACCACGTACGCATGAGCTACTTTCTATATATTTTGTTCTTCCATTGGTTTCCAAAGCAAATATTATATAGAATTTGCTTTAACTCGTATAAGCAAACCATGTGAAGAGAAAATACTGCATAAAAACATCCAAAAGGCATGAATTAGGAGTCAAAAGTAAAGCTTGGGTACCACATCTTCACAGTGTAAAGACAATTGTTGTTAGCCCACTGAGTTTAATTTGTTCAATGTACGTATGACCATTTTTAGTATGTTCGTCTACTAAATGCAAGATGTCAATTTGATGTTGTGTCATTATATCTAAACATCATTAGCACATCTTGAAAGTGTGAAAATATAAAAATATAAACATCATTTATTTTGCATAAATCTAACTGAAATAACATGAAGGCTTTTCTTTTAGAAGTGAGATTGTACCTGTTTCTCAAGCTTCCTAACCCTTACTTCAGCTTCTTCATATCTTTCCTATGCAATTTGAAGCTGGAATGAAAAACATATGAGAACATACAAATCAGATATTACTTGTTCATCAAACAATGAAGTGTCTTTTAGTATTTTGACATTGAACCATACGGTAACCGTAATATGAAACCTTAAGATAGATAACATACTTGTTTTTAGCATTTTTTTCATTTTGAACTATTCGAGCATACGTTTACTATGCCCCACCTTCTGTTGATGCAAATAATGTTCTAAAAATGTTATTTATATCTTTCGATTACTTCACGTTTTGAGGATGACAAAATGTGAACTCACGTTACGTTAAAATTAACGTTAACAAGTTTTTAATCGGAAGATCCCGTTTCTACGCAAATCATTCTTGAACAAAGTTACAACTTGAACTAGTGATCAAAGAAGTGAATTCATGTTTTGAAAATTCACATTTTAAATGGGACAAAACATTTTTTCAAAAATACACATGACAAATTATTTTTGAAATATTAAGAAATCTTTTAATGGAAAAATAAGTTTGAAAATCACAACAGCTATTTTTCCCCCCAAAATCAGCTCCAACCTTCCCCAAATAAGTTTTCACCAGAAAAGATAAAATTTGGAGCGTCCTAGTCTACCACGGCTCCACGGTACCGTTAAATTTAACGGAGCCGTGGGTCATTTAATGGAGCCGTCCGTACCATTTTGAATTGTAACGTTCATATTTTCTTTGCCTATAAATACCCACATCTTTCACAGTTTTAGGCACCCTTCACACACAGAAAAATCGCTTAGTAAAATCCTCTCACACCTTTCACTTCTTAGGGTCATTTAGATTAGTTTTTCTTTGTTTCAAGAGTGATCCAATCATCCTTCAAGTGATCCTCTTCATACCTCTTCACTAGCAAGAGAAGAACACAAGTATCCAAGTTGATACAAAGTGTTGTCATCCCTCTTCATTAGCAAGAGAAGAACTCAAGTAATCAAGAAGATACTAAAGTTGTAGTTGATAGGTTTTTGTAACACTTGTTACAACCTTGTTGTGTCTTAGCATACATCAAGTATATTTACTTTTTGTGAGTGAGAGTGAAGATCAAGTGTGATCTATAGAGATAGTGAACATCTCTTGAAGCCATTGGGCTTGTGTGATTGATCAAGAAGATCAAGGGTCATTAGGTTAGTGTTAGTTGAGTAGAGTGAAGTGAGTGTTGATCATTGTGATCGTGTTGAGATCTTAGTGATCTCTTGAAGCCATTGGGCTTGTGTGTTTGGTCACGTGGACCTTGGTAGATTGGTGCTAGCTAAGATTAGCACTCGACATCTAGCTTAGTGTTGGTAATAGGATAAGCGACGTGTACGGTTTTCTCCGCCTTAAGGGAGGTTGTTGACATAGTGCTTGAAACTCTCGAGTGTGGTACTCGGGGAGTGGAGTAGGGCGAAGAAGAGCTTCGTAGCCGAACCACTATAAATCCTCTGCCTCGGTTTGATCTTTCCAACTCTACTCTTTACTTTTATTTGTTATTATTACTTAGCTTAGTGTGTAGTTCATATTGGTGTTGATTGATTACACATAGAGTTCGAATCAAAGTTTCCAATAACCAACTTTTAAAACAAGATTTTTAAAAGAAGTTTTTAAACCGGTAAACTATTCAACCCCCCCTTCTAGTTTCCCACAATTGGTATCAGGAGCCACGTCAGTCAAGTTTTTAAAGTATATTGTATTTTAAAGCTTGAACCGATCAATGGATTTCGACAAATATCTTGAAGGGCAATCTATGCAAAGACCACCACTTTTCGAAACCGATTGTTTTATTTATTGGAAAACAAGATTCGAAACGTATGTGAAATCAAAAGACATTGATCTTTGGCATGTTATTACCGAGGGTGACTTTCAACCTATTCAAAAGAATCTGGAAACTAAAAAGGATGAAATAGTTTCTTATGATAAACAAAGTGATGAACTTAAAAGGAAATTAGCCAAAAATAATGAGGCTAAAATGATGATTTATAATGCTTTGCCTAAAAAGGAATTTGAAAGAATTTTTATGTGTAATACGGCAAAATACATTTGGAAAACTTTGTTAGTCACTCACCAAGGTAATAACCAAGTCAAAGAGAACAAGATAGATCTTCTTGTTCAACAATATGAACAATTCTCCATTTCGGAGGATGAGTCAATAGATAATGCTTTTGCTAGATTTAATACTATTATCACTAGTCTTAAAGCTCTTGATGAAGGTTATTCTAGTAAGAACTATGTTAGGAAGTTTCTTAGAGCTCTACATCCTAAATGGAGAGCAAAGGTCACCGCCATAGAAGAGTCAAAGGACTTGGCGGCATTGTCACTCGATGAACTTATAGGAAACTTGAAAGTTCACGAGATGATAATTAAGAAAGACTCCGACATAGTCAAAGGCAAAGGCGAGAGAGTTAGATCTCTAGCATTGAAAGCCAAGAAGGAGTCTAGTGATGAGGAATGTTCGAGTTCCGATAGTGAAGATGAGGAATATGCACTAGCGGTTAGGGATTTTAAAAAGTTCTTTAGGAGAAGAGGTAGGTTCGTTAGGCAACCTCGTGATGAGAAGAAGACATCACAAAAGAACCATGTTGAAAAGAAAGGGACAAGTGATAGGAAATGCTTTAGATGCGGAGATCCTAATCATCTCATAGGAGAGTGTCCCAAGCCACCGAAAGTCAACAACCAACGAGCTCTCATAGGAGGCGCCTGGAGTGATAGCGGTGATGATGAAGAAAAGAAGCCCAAGGACGAAACATGTCTAATGGCTCATGCTTCAAATGAGATATGCTTGGGAATCGACTTGGAGCCTGACGAATGGGTCAAGGATAGTGGATGCACTAACCAAATGACGGGCAACCGAAGTCTATTCTTATCATACAAGGCATACAACGGAGGTAATGTCACTTTCGGTAGCAAACTTAAGGGCAACATTATTGGCAAAGGTACGATCACTCAAAACTCCCTCACTATTAGAAATGTTGAGCATGTAGATAACTTAGGATTTAATTTGCTTAGCATTAGTCAAATGGTAGATAATAAGTGTAGAGTTATATTCTCTGAAGAGGGTAGTGAGATCATTAAGGATGGTAAAACCATAGGCAAAGGAGTTAGAAGAAATGGCCTATTTGTTATGAAAATAGGAAATAAGCCTCAGGATAGGATATGCTTAGCAACCATAGATGATAACTCCACTCTATGGCATAGGAGATTAGGTCATGCCAATATGCGCTTGATACAATCATTGGCGTCTAAGGAACTAGTTAGAGATCTACCTAAGATTAAGTTTGATCAACACTTTTCTGACGCTTGTAAAGTTGGAAAACAAGCTCATTCTAGTCACAAAGCTAAGAATATAGTCTCGACCTCTAGATGCCTAGAACTCCTTCATATGGACTTATTCGGTCCATCTGCCGTACGGAGCTACGGAGGAAACTACTACACCTTAGTAATAGTTGATGACTACTCTAGGTACACTTGGACTAGATTTCTTAAGAATAAGACTCAAGCCTTTGAGGAATTCGAGGTTTTTAGTAAGAAAGTCCAAAATCAACTAGGATTTACTATGGTTTCAATTAGGACGGATCATGGTCGGGAATTTGATAATGAAGTGCAATTTGGAGTATATTGTGATGCTAATGGTATTACTCACAATTTCTCAGCTCCACGCACTCCACAATCAAATGGGGTAGTAGAGCGGAAAAATCGTACTCTACAAGAAATGAGTAGAACGATGTTGAATGAACAATCAACTCCGCAAAAGTTTTGGTGTAATGCGGTGGACACCTCAACTTACATACTTAATAGGATTTTAATTAGGCCTATCTTAGGAAAAACTCCATATGAAATCATGAAAGGTAGAAAACCTACTCTTGATTACTTTAGAGTGTTTGGAAGCAAGTGCTTCATACTAAACACTAAAGATTACCTCACCAAGTTTGACCCAAAGTCTTACGAAGGTGTCTTCCTAGGATACTCCCAAAATAGTAAAGCTTACATTGTCCTAAATAAGGAAACAATGAAAGTCGAAGAGTCACTCAACGTGACATTCGATGAAAGCCCTCCACCAACTAAGACATCACCCTTGGTAGATGATGACTTAGATGAGGAACAAGCCGTTAAGGTTAATGGCAAGAAAACCTTAGATGATGACATTGAGGATGAAATAGTTGAAGTTGACGAAATTGTCAATGTTAAGGAATCCAAGAACCATCCTATTGAAAATGTCATAGGAAACCTAAACCAAAGAACCCTTAGGTCACAAGCTCAAAACAAAAGTAATTTCTTTTGTTTTATATCTACTGTAGAACCTAAGAATGTTGGTGAAGCGATTAAGGATGAAAGTTGGACACTTGCCATGCAAGAAGAACTTAATCAATTCACCGCCAACCAAGTTTGGGAGTTGGTACCTCCTCCTAGGAATCAAACCATCATAGGAACTAAGTGGGTGTTTAGGAATAAACTCGACGAAAATGGCGTCGTGACTAGGAATAAGGCAAGGTTGGTAGCACAAGGCTATAACCAACAAGAAGGAATAGATTATGATGAAACCTATGCACCTGTAGCTAGATTAGAATCTATTAGAATACTCCTTGCCTATGCATGTGCCTTAGACTTTAAATTGTACCAAATGGACGTGAAAAGTGCATTCCTTAATGGTTATATCAACGAGGAGGTATATGTTGCTCAACCTCCGGGATTCGTTGATTTCGAATATCCGAATCATGTTTATAAACTCAAGAAAGCACTCTATGGTCTTAAGCAAGTTCCCAAAGCTTGGTATGATAGACTGAAAGCATTCTTGATAAAACATGAATATACCATGGGAGTGGTAGATAACATGCTTTTCACAAAGAAACGAGATTCACATCTCATCATTGTTCAAATATATGTTGATGACATTATATTTGGCTCAACTTGTCCAGAACTGTGCAATGATTTTTCTAAAATCATGCATGACGAGTTTGAGATGAGCATGATGGGCGAATTAAATTTCTTCCTTGGTCTACAAATTAAGCAAATGGAAGATGGTATCTTCTTTAATCAATCTAAGTATAGTAAGGAAATGCTTAAGAAGTTTAGTTTAGAAGAGTCTAAGCCCATGAAAACTCCCATGTCCACGGAAATAAAACTCACGAAAGATGAAGAAGGTGAGTCCGTGGATAACACTAAGTATAGAGGTATGATAGGTAGTTTACTATACCTCACGGCAAGTAGGCCCGACATCATGTTTAGTGTCTGCCTTTGTGCTCGCTTCCAAGAGGATCCCAAAACCTCTCACCTTGAAGCGGTTAAGCGTATCTTCCGATACATTAAAGGCACTATACACTTGGGATTATTTTATCCCAAGGGGACCGGTATAGAAACTGTTGTCTATGCCGACTCTGATCATGCGGGAGATTACGAGGATCAAAAAAGCACGAGTGGAATTTGTACCTTCATGGGTTGTTGTCTAACTTCTTGGTTCTCCAAGAAACAAACGGCTCTTGCCATCTCCACTACCGAAGCCGAGTACGTAAGCGCCGGAAAGGCATGTCAACAAGCACTATGGATGAAACAAGCCCTTAACGACTATAGCATATACTTAGATGATGTTCCCATTATGTGCAACAATAAAGGTGCTATTGACTTGAGCAAAAACCCTGTCCAACACTCCCGTACTAAACACATTGAAATTCGCCACCACTTCCTTCGCGATAATGTTCAGAAAGGAAACATTTCCATTGAGAAAGTTCCTTCTCAAGACAACATCGCTGACATACTAACCAAACCTCTCAAACGAGAATCCTTTAACTACCTCCGTCTAGGTCTAGGAATTATGGAACATATTCCATAAATCTCATGACCCTTGAAGTCATCTCGTGTATCTCGTCTAGTCAAGTTTAGGAACCCCTAGTCATAAGAATTTGTTAGGTACAAATTCTTTCCTTGTGTCATAAGATCTCACTAAAACAGCGAGACTTATTCGTCAAAAATCAAAATGGGACAGAAAACAGTCCCAGCAGCTCACTGCTCCACTAAATGTGGCACGGCACCGTTAAATTTAACGGTACCGTGGAACCGTGCATCTGGAACATTTCGTATTTCAGTCCCCTTTTCCCACATTACTCATTCAAAATCCTCACAACCTCAGCAATTGCTGTCATAACCTAACCTCACAACCCAAAACTCAATTACACCTCTTCAAGATCATATTCAAGACATTGATTTCAAGATCCTAAATCATTTTACCCTTTTCAACATAATTTGTAAGTTTTCTCACTCTAATCTATCTCTAATTTTGAGTCTAGGGTTTGTTCATTGATGAAAATTGAATTGGGGATTTTCACCTTTTTCTAGGAATGTTTCAAAATTAGAAGTCATCAACACTAAAACACCCCAATTCCATCAATTTTAAAATCTCACAAAATTAGGATCATGAAATTATTCTTTTTCATGCATTGTTGATGCAAACTAAAAACACTTTCTCATGCATTCATGATCTCACAAATATTATTCGAATTACATAATCAATATGTACTATTCGACATATTTGTTTGAGCTAAAGTGAAATCAGGAGTGTTTGGGTAATCTCATTATTTTTCTTTTGAGTCGAGATTACCGCACCTCCACATAGTCTGCATATAGGCACACACTAGGCACGTGTTGTATGCAACTGGTTTTTATTCTAAATTTTTTTAATAGTTTCTTATAGGACACAAAAATGTCTCATGAATATGATTTTGATCATCTCCTAACCGATACCTATACACCCGAAATCTCACGTGAACCCACTACACCCGGTAACCACATTCGTGCCTACGTCAATCTTGAAACCCGTCGGTTTCATGAAGGCCGTGTCGTTGATCCATCCCTAGTTTACCACCGGGACATCAACACTTCCTTTAGAGCTATAGGATTCGATTGTCTACTCCACATTAACGAGTACATTTGTCCTCCCTTTGTGTTGGAGTTCTTCCGACAAGTTGAACTCGTACGTAACGAGGATCAATCCTTGTCACTTTGGTTTTGGGTCAAAAACTTCAAATACGTTCTGACTCTTGAGCAATTTGCTCAAATCCTTAGAATACCCAATCATGGGCAATGTGCCTATACTGAAGATTGGTGTCTTGAGTCTCTCTTTCACTATCGTGAGGAGAATAGTCCGTACTGTTCGTACATACCCTCTCCAACCGAACTAACCAAAATCATCCGTACTCACCCTCACCCACATCCAACGAGAATTCGTTTGAAAGAAGTGCGTCATGAACTACTTTCTTGGGCAGTCATCCTGTGAGAAAATGTTCTAAGTCTCACAAGAAATCATGAGCAACTCCCGGCGTGTTGTGCTCATATGATTTACTGTCTCTTAACCCAACAACCTTACAATCTTGCTTACTTCTTCGCTAAGCGAATTGTACATCTCAATGGTAACAAGAATAAATTGATACCTTATGGGATGTTCCTAACCCGTCTCTATAATTACTTCATGACCTTTCACCCTTACCTTCATGGCCCTCAATACTCCCTGTTCACACCTGTCATGAAACCCATAACCGAGTCATATGTCTCAACCATCCTCACTTCCGAATTCACCACCCACTATGCACCCTTTGATGATCCTATTCATGAGAATGAGACAAATACTCAAGACAAGAGTGTGACAAGAAGGGGGAATGCTCAAGTCATAAGTAGTTAGAAAGAGATTTATGTCTCTCACTAGGGTTTATTACTAATAGATAATATTAGAAATTAATGCTCAAATTATCTAGCATGCTTACATAAATGTTCTATTTGATATTTGGATGATATCTTATCTTGTTCTTTATGCTTGCATGCTTATGATTCTTTAAGTATAATGCATGATCATCTTTATGTGCTAGATGTAGCATTGTATGGATATATTAGGAAAATAAGTACCTAGTGAGTTGAGGCACTCTCATTTCCAGGAATTAGTTTCCCTAGAAAATTCCCCCTAGCTGCCCAAAACTAGCCTGCAAAGAAATTTTCATGCCAACAGTGTCACGGCACCACTAAATAGGTACGGAATCGTTAAATTTAACGGTACCGTGGGGTATTTAACGGAGCCGTGACCCTGTGTAACGGATTTTTCCTAATGCTCCTACTTCCCTATCACCCTAACCTCAAACCTGCAAACCTTGCACCCTCACATTCACCCTAGGATTCCCCTCCTACACCATAGGATCAACTTTAATTCAAATTTCACCCAACTTGCCTATTTAAGGCCTCACCCTTGCAAGCTTATCTTGCACTTCACCTTCAACCTCCCAGCACACAAACACCATGTCCTCCACACATGGTTCAACCTCTCAAATCTCCAAGAAACCTAGGATAACCGTAAAACCACCCTCAAAACCACTCTTTGTGGATCTCACAAGAGATGATGAAGCTATGACACCACCTTCCCAAGCCACTCCATACTCACCATCACCACCTTATGCACCATCTAAAACATCATCTACCTACACAACATCTTCATCATCCTATTACACTACATCATCAATGGAATACACACCATCTCCCTTCACCCCATTGGACAATGCCATGCCAATTTCACCTCCAACAACCCTACCACAATCACCATCTCCTATCATGGCACAACCCAACCAACCACATCCCTTTGAGTTACATAGTGCTAATTGCCTATATTGTCTCCATAACCGTAATCTCATCTACTTCTTAAGAGACGAGATTCATTACATGTTCTACTTTATAGAACATCTCTTGACACCTCCACCACCTCAAATGGGGCCCCAATCTCCACCACCTCCTAACCAAAACAACTAAACACTTGCTTGTTTAGTCCTCCACAATAAATTCTTAGGACCCCTCTTGGAAATGAAGCTTGTCTCTAGTCATTAGGAATTTAGGCTTCTTGTTATCTTTCTTAGTGCTTTCTATGTAGTCATACATTACTATGACACTTGTTTGTTTTATGAATGAATGTTTTTATGTGGAGGTTTTTCCTTTTAAGGGATTGGTTATTTGTCACAAATATGCTACTTGTTAGATATTGTATATTTGTCGTCTAACTTTGTTTTGTAGCACGATCCATTGCTCGATTCCTTTGTGTTCTCCAAATGAGGGGGAGTACACATCAAGGGGGAGCCTTAACCACCTTTTTGATTTGACAAAAAGGGGGAGAAATGGGAATAAACTCATTAAAAACTTGTTAAAACTAATTTTAACCTAAAATGAGTTTATATTTTGTCATCATCAAAAAGGGGGAGATTGTTGATGCAAATAATGTTCTAAAAACGTTATTTATATCTTTCGATTACTTCACGTTTTGAGGATGACAAAATGTGAACTCACGTTACGTTAAAATTAACGTTAACAAGTTTTTAATCGGAAGATCCCGTTCCTATGCAAATCATTCTTGAACAAAGTTACAACTTGAACTAGTGATCAAAGATGTGAATTCATGTTTTGAAAATTCACATTTTAAATGGGACAAAACATTTTTTCAAAAATACACATGACAAATTATTTTTGAAATATTAAGAAATGTTTTAATGGAAAAATAAGTTTGAAAATCACAACAACTATTTTTCCCCCCCAAAATCAGCTCCAACCTTCCCCAAATAAGTTTTCACCAGAAAAGACAAAATTTGGAGCGTCCTAGTCTACCACGGCTCCACGGTACCGTTAAATTTAACAGAGCCATGGGTCATTTAATGGAGCCGTCCGTACCATTTTGAATTGTAACGTTCAGATTTTCTTTGCCTATAAATACCCACCTCTTTCACAGTTTTAGGAACCCTTCACACACAGAAAAATCCCTTAGTAAAATCCTCTCACACCTTTCACTTCTTAGGGTCATTTAGATTAGTTTTTCTTTGTTTCAAGAGAGATCCAATCATCCTTCAAGTGATCCTCTTCATACCTCTTAACTAGCAAGAGAAGAACACAAGTATCCAAGTTGATACAAAGTGTTGTCATCCCTCTTCATTAGCAAGAGAAGAACTCAAGTAATCAAGAAGATACTAGAGTTGTAGTTGATAGGTTTTTGTAACACTTGTTACAACCTTGTTGTGTCTTAGCATACATCAAGTATATTTCCTTTTTGTGAGTGAGAGTGAAGATCAAGTGTGATCTATAGAGATAGTGAACATCTCTTGAAGCCATTGGGCTTGTGTGATTGATCAAGAAGATCAAGGGTCAGTAGGTTAGTGTTAGTTGAGTAGAGTGAAGTGAGTGTTGATCATTGTGATCGTGTTGAGATCTTGGTGATCTCTTGAAGCCATTGGGCTTGTGTGTTTGGTCACGTGGACCTTGGTAGATTGGTGCTAGCTAAGATTAGCACTCGACATCTAGCTTAGTGTCGGTAATAGGATAAGCGACGTGTACGGTTTTCTCCGCCTTAAGGGAGGTTGTTGACATAGTGCTTGAAACTCTCGAGTGTGGTACTCGGGGAGTGGAGTAGGGCGAAGAAGAGCTTCGTAGCCGAACCACTATAAATCCTCTGTCTCGGTTTGATCTTTCCAACTCTACTCTTTACTTTTATTTGTTATTATTACTTAGCTTAGTGTGTAGTTCATATTGGTGTTGATTGATTACACATAGAGTTCGAATCAAAGTTTCCAATAACCAACTTTTAAAACAAGATTTTTAAAAGAAGTTTTTAAACCGGTAAACTATTCAACCCCCCCCCCTCTTCTAGTTTCCCACACCTTCTAAAAATTCCAGAAAAGTTTACTTTCAAAGGACAAATATATGATATACATAATGTTTTAATTGCATTACATACCAAGCAATATTCCAACCTTAGATAGCTTAATTATCTAATGCACAAAAGAGCTTAAGTTTCCCAATTGTATACTAAATTCAGAGATGTTGAATCAAGTTTAGAGCCATCATCTTTTGAAGCAAACTCTCATTTTCTTCCTGTAGCATGTCAATCTGCAATTCTCGTTTGTTGAATTCCCTAATTATTAGGTTGGCACATTTTTAAAATCAAGCACATATAGGCTTAATAAACTTACAAAATAGTTGACATATGTTATATGGATGCTTACAATTGAATAGAAAAAGTTAAGGTTAATATTTTACCTGCATTAGCTGGTCACGAACGTTCTCGGCTGCTGTAAAGTATGGTTGCTCGGGCTGAACTCAATAGATGGAAAATGTGGATTCTATTGAGCATGATACTTGATATTTGAAACATATCAGTTGAGCTCCAGGAACGTTGGACTTTGACCTCAACTATTTGGCTACTGACGAAGCCTAGCCTGGTAAATCTGCACAATTTTTTTTTCTTTTACTTTTTTTTTTTTTTTTTTTTTTTTTTTTTTTTTTTTTTTTTTTTTGACTTTTAAAAATATGGTAATAAAATACCTCATGTACTGCATGGTCAACAAACTACACAAACCAACTCCTCGCATATACCAACTTGAAAACACAGTAACCACTATCATTTAACATAGCCACCTAAGAAGCGTATTGCCATCATATCCTAGCGACACGTTTCATAGGGATAATTTGTAAATAGTAAATCGTATATTATAAATACCTAAAAAAATGAGCCAAAAGTTCGAGCCTAAAAAAGCAAGGCTGAGCACAATTGCGGTTGCCAAAGGGAGAGTCAAAACGACATGAAGTTGCACCATCTTTGAACTGCAAATAGTATTATGCAATAAATGTTAGCATTTAGCATAGGTGAAGATCAAACTTTAAAAAATGAGAATGACCCAAAAAAAAACTTTTAAAAATGTAGCATTTAGCATTAAGAGCAATATTAACCTGGAATCTAGGAAGTCCACATCAACTCTGAGTATGTCCACTTTTGTGGAAGCATCTCACATAAACTTGATCCCATCAGCGACATGAACCTAATTTGTTAAGAAAAAACAAGGAGATTTTGATCTCTGATATCCAGTTATGACCAATTATTTATGATTGTACAATGTGCCATATTGTATGTGTTTCTTGTAACAAAGTCTTCCTTAGTTGTCAGTAAAACCGTAAATCATTGTAGTGAAACGGTTTAGGAGGTTGTAAAATTCAAAATACTTAAGATAAATTTAAACCGTCTTGATTAATTTACCTGCTATGGATTAACCGTAAACCAAACAAAGTCTTTCAGTAGTTAAATTGGTGAAAGTGTAACATAAAATACAAAAATTCCACTTAGTAATCCTTTGCTAACCTTTAGTTTTTGGTTATTTCTTTGTTACAGACTTTTCGAGCCATAGTCATCAAGGAGCAATTTTTTGCAAATAAAACCGGCATCTATACTTTTGTAAGTGTACTAAAATTCGATAATCGAATTCAGACAAGCCTTTGGTTTTGTAACATATACATTTGCTTATTGTAAGACACATATCAAGCAACGATTGTTATCCCATAAAGCTACATAAATGATTTTGTAATACAGTACTTCTAGATTGGATAATAGTCTTTACAAACTAACCAATATACTTTTAGAACCAATATACTTGGACTTACACTATGGCAAAAATGAAGTACCTTCCTCTATGACATTTCATCAAACATTTTCCATGCGGCTTTGAATTCTTCAAATCACATACCTGGTGAACCATTAAAAGTGAACCAAAAGTATCAAAATATTTTGTAATCATATTGTGAAAACAACACTGCTTCTAAATATACTACATAAGAACAATACTGCATCAAAATTGAAATGAATGATTAATTATTTCGGTCGAACATAAGCAAAACACCGAGATAAATTTTTTAGGTTGTCCCAATATGACAAAAACCATCAACATATAGATTAATTATTAGATAAACAACAAATCATTACAAAGAATACATAAAAAGAATTACACCATAAGCTTAAAAAAAGTACCTCATCAACATATAGCTTCTGAATTGAAAACCCAAAATTAAAACCCTAAAAATAATTTTTATGAGAGGATGATTATGTTTTGAAAACGTTATGTAATCTCTTCCATTGTTATTCTGGTTTGATTTTGATTGCGGTGAGTGTGTGTATTTTGAAAACTGAAGATCTGGGTAATTGATATTGATTTTTGAATATGTGTGTTGGTAGCAGGGGTTTTTGGTGTAGTTAAATGAGGATCCACATTTTTAGCTAAATTCAAAATTGAGTAAATCAAACGCTCCTGCCATTGAATGTGGCGTTGATGTTAATTTGGAAATGCCGAGTAAGTAGGGATTCTATTGTGATACATGGATCCTTATTTTAAACCATGACATTATTGGATTGAATAATCGTAACACAAAAACACGGCTGCTCTAGTGGTAGGAGTGTTGTATTGGTTGTAGAGACCAGGGTTCGATTCTCATAGCAGCCATATTTTTTTAACAATTACCGAAAAGTTGTTGCTTTGTATGTGTGATGACTCATCATTGAGGTGACATTTTTTTGGGTAAAGGGGAGTAAGCATTGAGATGACATTTCCATGTCATTGTACAACAAATATAGTATTTCGTACAAGTCGTACTTAGCCTCATATATGTGTGTAGAAAAAAGTTCAGCGTAGATCCTCTTTTTGTTATAGATCCGGTTAAACAATCCCACCCGTCCATCTAATTGCCTCTAATTTTGATCTAACCACCAGGATTAAACCAAAAAATTACACTATCAAGGGCATTATGGTAAATTTAGAATATTATCATAAGCAAAACCTGCCAAAAACACACACACACACGACACACGAAGGTGAAAATCTCATTTCTCTCTCAATTAAAATCAAAAATAAAAACGAGCACCACCATCACCACTAGTCTCTGCCATTGAAGAACCTTGAACCTGTTTACGGTCATCTACTTAGATCAACTCATCAAATACGCCTTACACTCACCATCGGCTCGGGACTAGTAACAAAAACTAAACATGTGCTGAAGTTTGCAATTTGACGGTTATTTTGTTGAAATTAGTCTGTAAAAAGGTTAAATTCTCAAACTTTCATCATTCATATGTTTGCAATCGGTGTTGAATTTGACGTTAGTTTGTAATATTTAAAAAACAATTCAAGTTTAAAATGCATACCAACTGTTCGATGAAAGTCCTAAACCAAAATATTGTTGATTGAGGACAATTATTTTAGTAGCCTTACTTGTGGTTATGCTTTCTGACTCATAGATGTAGTTCTAGTTTTGATGTGAATTCTATAACACTTGTGTAGCAGCTCTTATTTGTTGCTAATGTGTTCTATAATAACTTACTTAATAGTCGTGTTAGTGGCACAAGTGAGATTGAGTCTTTAGATTGCGATTAGTTGGAAACTGAATATACACTAATTTCGTTCATGTGTTAATGTTGTTCCAAGTTCTAGTTAATGTTAGAGATTTCATGGGAATTGAATTTAGCTTCAGTCGACGGATGGGTTGCACTAATACTTTCAAGATAAGTATAAAAGGTTATGCGCAACTTACAAAATTTGTATATAATTTGTTATATACACACAAAAAGGTTATGCGCTACTTTTTTATAATTTTCTCCGTAAGTTTTTTCATTATTTTTTTTAATTCACTGTTAAATTCATTACATATTTGTTTTAATTATGATTAACTGCTTTTTTTTTAACGGTTAATTTAGGTTTTCGAAGTTAATTTTGTGTTATTTGTTACTTTGGTTGGAATGATTAGTGATTATGATGTTGATTGTGGTGTAATTATGTGTTAATTTTGTCAAGTAATTGGTGAATTAAGTTGAGTATGTGGTTTTCGTGTTACGGTTTCGATAAAGTAGAGGTGGTTGTTGGAGATAGATCCTTTGTAAGATGTGTGTTTTGAAAAAACATGGAAGTAGCGCGTTTTTAGTGCGTTGTGATGGCCGTGTTATAAGTTTTAGGATTCCTTGTAGGTGTTAAGTGTTAGTTACCTTTAGGAGGTATTGTATTTTTGTTGGCTGCACGTGTATTGGAAAGTATAGCGGATTCGTTAAGTGATGGTTGGAAACGTGTAGAATGGAAGTCGTTGTATTTATGGGGTTGGTTGTAATGAGAGTAGCTGTTGTTGACTTGTTTCCAGGTTCACAAACCACGTGCATGTTGATGCACAAAAGATTACTATACCTTTTGATGGTAGAGTTTGGAACCGTTTATTTGTTGAATGCGACCCTAACAATAGACTAGTTGTTGACCTTTGTGAAAGTTCTCATAAGTAGAAATAACATGGAAATTTGAAGAAGGGAATAGAATTGTGCATGACGAGCGTCATGTATAATTTGTTATATACACACAAAAATATAATTCCGAGTCTGAGTCTCTGAGATTACCGAATCTGGACAGGACGGTGGAGGTGATACCCGCAAAAAATTACAATGGGATGATGATTGTCCCTGGAGTGAGTGGTACACTCTAGAAGACCCAATAAAAGGTAATATATTGTAGACATATTTAGAAGCATTGCTAATCCGTGTATATGGCAGAGAATTAGATATGTTTAGTTTTTGTTACTAATATTAGCATTGAATGCATGTTGACATGCCATCGCATTATACAAAATGTTAATTTCAACATCACTGTTTGATTAATGTATAATAACTATATATGTCAAAATTACAACCCAATGGTCAAGCTCCCATATCTCCAACGGACAAAGCAGTAATTTCACCAAACCCATATGGTGATGGATATTGGTCTCCCCCTCGTCGATTGAGGACAGACGAAATTCCAGGCATAATTAACGATCACAGGCAAGCTGCACGCAATGCCATGGAAGCAGGTAATTAGTGCAAATACATCATCTAAGTAAAATATTAGTTTCTTAAAACAACTGATAACATATATAGCCTTTTAATATTACAGGATTTGACGGTGTAGAGATTCATGCAGCAGGTGGATACTTGATTGATCAATTTCTAAAAGATGGAGTAAATGATAGAACAGATCAGTATGGTGGAAGCCTTAAAAACAGGTGCCGCTTCGCCTTAGAAGTTGTAGAAGTAGTAGCCAATGAGATAGGACCTGAGAAGGTTGGTATAAAAATATCCCCTTACTCCGATTATTTGGAGTGTGCCGACTCTAACCCTGAAGCCTTAGGAGTTTACCTAGCCAATGAACTTAGCAAGCTTAAGATCCTTTATCTCCATGTAATGGAGCCAAGAATGGTGGTATTTGGTGAAATACACGAAACATCACATAGTTCTGTTTCAATGAGGAAAGCTTTCAATGGTACATTCATAAATGTTAATAACCCTAAAATAATATGATTCTGGTAGAATCATATGTGATTCTAATCTAATAAAGAAATACTGATGGTCGTAGTTGTAAAATCTGATGTACTATTGAACAATTTCTGATGGTATTATAAAATCTGATGATAGTTTTTTACTTTACTATTTTTGTTGTATGTTTTAAAGTTTTTATTGTAATTTAACATCTTGCATTTATGTTCAGTTAAGCAAATCTGCTAGAACAATAAACAAAAATCACATATGATTCTCTATGAATCACATGTGATTCTATATACAAATCATATATGATTCATAAATAATCACATATGATTCTTAATGAATCACATATGATTCTTAATGAATCACATGTGATTTATCTAGAATCACATGTGATTCTTGGGAATCATATGTGATTCTTAAGAAAAAACCATGTCTAAGCAAACAAAAATATCGAATATGCTGCAACATCAAACAAAAAGTATTAAATTAAGATCCTCATAACACTTTTCCAACAGTTTAACAAAAATAAATAAATAACCTAATAAAAGTATGATATGTAAAACGCAAATTTAAAGAAATAGTTGTTCAAAAAGCGTTAGTCGCTTTTTGAGCTGCGACATTTCTTGTTTGTTGTTCACCTGCATCAGTTCGAGGCTCTTATGCAACAACAATTCTTGCTAGTTTTTCAATATACTTTGGATTCAACGGACATGTCGACTTGGTGTGCTTGTTAGTCTTTTCTCCACAGAATCCACATTTCCTTTTCCGCTTAAATGTCTCGTCAAGTGCTATTTCTTTTCCACTCTTTCTACGTGCTTCTTTCTCTCTACAAAAATGTCTCGTCAAATGCTATTTCTCTCTTCCAACGCCTTAAGAGAACGCATAAACTTATTATATAAAAGAAAGGGAAGAAAATTATAACTTTTTTAATTCTGGAATAACATGTGATTCTGGTAGAATCACATGTGATTCTTCTGGAAATCACATGTGATTCTGGTGGAATCACATGTGATTCTGGTAGAATCACATGTGATTTTTTATATTCAATGATAACAGCTAAAAAACACTTAATAATATGCAAGTAAATTTACCTTGTATTCAGCTACTTTTTCACATTCCTGCACCTCTTCTTCTCCTTTTTCTTTATAAAGTGTCCTATAAGAAGCCGCATTCCTATCTCTAACCCTAAGCATCTCACAACCTCTTCCGTTTTAAACTCTTCTATTGTGCAAGACCAACAAGCTTCTTTTAATTCCTTTTGAACATGCAGAAAGAATAGTGTTTATTTGTTACACCAATAAGGCATGAAAGGAGCAACCCAAGTTGCTATCAGGTCATAAAGAGCACTTATTGATATAGTAACTTTATTTTCTCCGAAAGACAAGTATATTGCTATGAAGAAACTACTGCTAACTTGCACCAAATTCAAATTGGTTGCTTTGCATAGGCTACACAAGTGGTAGGGTGAAAAGACAGAAACGACTAAAAAATGGTGATGAAGCTAATTTCCAACTTTATGTTGCCGCACCAAGCAGCTACCATTGCAAGGCCGAGTTGTATTGAGGCAATCATTAGCAATATCTTCAAAGGCACCACATCACAAATGAACTCATTTCCCATATTGTTTAAGGCTCATATACTCCACCTAATCCACATTTCCAGAAGAATCACATGTGATTCTGCTAGAATCACATGTGATTTCCAGAAGAATCACATGTGATTCTAGAATTAAAAAAGTTTTAAAACTCAAAAATAAGCTAGGAAAAAGCTTATGAAATCAGATCAGAGGGCTTTTGAAAGAAAACAAGCAAAAATCAATTAAGCAAATGGTATACTACTGCACTTCATAACTCAACTAAACATAATATGCACAATGAAATAAACTCACTGATAGCTATAAACAAACGGATCATTCAACGAAGGATCATTCTGTAAACTATTCAGCAGACAGTCCATTTATCTTTGCTTCGTTAGATTAACAAACACAAAAAACACATCTTGACCATTCATTACCAATTGTAGATGTTCATTTATACATTCATTTAGTGTATATGTTTATCCGTTGGTACGGATAACTTAAACCAACAAACACAAACAAGCGCCGTAAGTGTCCATTCAGTTCATATACAACCCTACACACAATGTGAGTAACTTAAATTTTCCAATCTAATGCTTTATGATTTATCAGCGAAGTCCAAAGAAAGGATTGTTTACCATAACTGAATCGATTAGATTGATCCCGTTAATAAAAAGCTTGTTACTTGAATCACTAGTTCACGACTTTCTCTATTTGCTAACACATTCAACCATGGAAGAACTGTGACCCATTACATCTTAAGCTTTGTGACATACAAGGGCAATGCAGAAATCACTTCAAATCAACACTCACAGAAGTTAAGCAGACGCTGCAGCGATCTTCCTTGGAGCAGCTTGAGTGCCTAAACAAATAAAATCACCATATTCATAAACTTAACTCGCAATAAACAAAATTAACCATTATACAAATAAAAGCAATGAAAATCACCTTCTCTAAAACCACTCTTGAACCTGCGGCGCACATTACGCATGTACCTCATACGTCCAGTTCCAGTTCTCTTGCGACGAATGGCCTTCTCACTCCAGTTGTCTGTATTCAACAACAACAAATTACTTCATAAATCAACTACAACTAACGCATAATAATCACGACAAAAACAAACACAAACGAGTGTGTTGACTCACATCACATTCCCTAATAAAAATTCAGCAACACCATGCTAGTATACTACTGCACTTCATAACTCAACTAAACATAATATGCACAACGAAATAAACTCACTGATAGCTATAAAATATATATATATATATATATATATATATATATATATATATATATATATATATATATATATATATTGTGAATCACATGTGATTTTCATTACCTTAAAACCCTAAAAATCTAAGTAAGCATCAAAATAAGCTGAATTACATGTGTTTTATTTTAAACCTCTAAAAACTTGCTGAATCAAATATTGTGATTTACCTCTAAAATTGACGGTCGATTGACGGTGATGACGGCGTATTGATGGTGGTGACGGTGGATTGAAGGTGGTTACGGCGGATTGAAGGTGGTGATGGTGGATTGAAGGTGGTGACGGCGGATTGAAGGTGGTGATGGCGGATTGAAGGTGGTGATGGCGGGTTGAGGGTGGTGATGGAAGGTGGTTATCGGTGCTGGTTTGAAGGTGTTTGTCTGTGTGTGTTTTTTTCCCTAAATTTTTTTGGGGAAAATGAAGGTTACCTTTTTTTTTATATATATAATTGTCTTTTTTGCCCTTCAAGTGTAAATAGATGATTTGATCTCAGCCTTTGGATCAAAATGGATTGGATGGTTGGGATTGGTTGAATGGTTCTATGACAAATGATGGTTCTTTAGAGATCTCAACTCTATGTGTGTAAAGATTCTAATTTACATGGGTTACAAATTCATTATGTCCAATTCGGATAAATTTTATTTTGCCCACACGTAATCATATTATAAGAATAGCATTTAATATGTTCAAAAAAAAAAAAAAAAAGGGAATTAGCATTAAATAAAAAAAATGGTACATTAAGTGAAAAAATCGTTACCTGCATTAAAGAAAAAAACTTTGCATAATTATGATTTTGACATTGTCTTTTTTGATTAATTTCCAAACTTACTCAATGTAAATTGGCAATAAAAACGGATTTAATCATTGAATGTTTGTTCTAATTAAGTAACGTATGTTTTTTTTTTTTTTTTTTGAACGGTTAAGTAACGTATGTATCTCTCATTTAATATAATAAACTCGAATTTATGGAGTTTCAATTCCATTTCAATTTAGGGTTTTGCTAACAACAACCCTACGGGTTGTGATTAAAGTTACCGTAATTAAAAATTCAACAATGAATTAACATCAAATATTCCATGTTGAACAACATCTTCTATAATTATAATAAGTACATATGTACAAATATGAAAATAATGAGTTTATTAAATGTTATTTTTACACAATTGATTAAGCTTAACCACAACCCTATGGGTTGTTGTTAACAAAACCCTTCAATTTATAATCGAACTCAATTAAAGGTAACGAAATAACGGCATTGACAAACAAAAACCGACTATCAACAAAAAATAAGAGTTTCAAACATGACGAGAAATAGTTCCAAAAATTACACTATGAACACTTAATGATGTTCCCTGTTCGACTGATAAAATCATTTTGAGTATTTGTGACAACAAAATTCCAACTGATGAACCTATTGAACAACAAAATAACAAAAATTAGTGCTCAGCAATATGCTACGAACAATTAGAATGAGCCCGAGTGCATCGCACGGGTCGGAATGACTCGTCCTAATATAAGATTGAGTCCTATTATTAATGGTGAGGCATCAAGATTGCGTAGAGTACAAGATAGCTAATGCTCGGAATTCAGTGCAAAAAAGTTGAGCAGCCTGCGTTTTCCATTCAGTTACAAGGACCTTCAATGCAGCTTTCATTCTTTAGCCTTCAATTCAAATAAATTAATTTAAAACTTAAGTCCTTTCGATTGCTTTTGCTCCTTTCACTTGCCTGTAATTAAACTTCACTGCATTCAAGTATAATGATTTCTTATCTTTTCAGTTGCTTTCAGTTAATTTTTTCAAAATTATAAATAACCAACTATCAACACCAAATCCATCTCACGGTTACAACCAACAACGACCCACCTCCAATAACAAGAACAAATCTGCCCTAGACCCATCTCCAAACAACACGAAGATTCGAAAACAATAATAAAAAGAACATAAATCTCAGGTTGATTTTCATTTCAAGAATAGATCTTTAAAAGATCTTACAGCAAAACCATCATAGATCCTGACCAAGAACGAAAAACAAAAATAAACACAAAACTAAATCACCTACTTGAGACCTTTAACAAAAGATCTTGAAGCCATCTTCGACATTCGGATTATGTGTAACAAATTGTTTGGATTCGCGTATTTGTGTTTCGAAGTTGATTAAAGGAAAAAAGAACTGATTTTGAGTAGAGGTGGCAATTTGTGCCCAAAATAAAAAAAAATAAGCTAATTTTGGCAAATTTTTAAAAGATTTGGGCACATTTAGCACCCATCTTTTTTTAAATGGGCATATATTGCACATTTAAAAGTTAAATGGACACAAACGACCACATATTTTCTCTCAATTGAAGAACACAACAATTGTTTTTAAAGAAAAACTTATAGATATAATATATTTAATATTTTAAATATAAATGAGGTGTTACATTTGAGGAATTTATTTCCTCGTTTTGTGTCTTTTCTAAAGCGATTCGTACAACATGCGCCCGTTTGGCCCGTGCCCGTTTAGCTCGTGCCCGTAGCCCGGCCCACCCGTTTTGTCACCTCTAAGTTTGAGTGATGATTTGTGTTGTGATTCATTTTATGAAAAGAGATGATTACCTATGTTTATGAGTGCTCGAAAATAGTTGAGAGGAAATAAAGTTTGTCAGAAGCAGTGGTTTTACAAGAGAAAGCAAATGGAATTGTTTTGTGGCTGTGTATCATAGATATAACGAGTGGGGTAGCCCGCGCGATGCCGCGGGAGTGCTTTGTCCTATAGTTTGAACGTTTAGCCCCCGCATTGCCGCGGGAGCATTGTGTCGATGCTGCGTGCGTTGCCGCAGGAGCATTGTGTCGATGCTTAGAAATATATGCTTAAGACAGTAAATTATAACATTCAAGATTATATTAAGTAAACAAAAAAGAGTATCAAGTAGATCCATAGGGGGAGAAAATGTATGTTAAATAATAAAGTACGAAAATAATCCTACTAATTTTGGCCTGATGCACGGCTGGGCACTGCGAATTCGTTTCAAGGAACCGCTATCGAGGCAGCAACAACAGAATGGGGTGAAGCATGGGCACTATCGGTTGCAACCATTGTTGCTATAGTTAAAACATCCACTTGTGTTGGTTCTGAGTTGCTGGTTGCGCAGCGTATTTTTACACACTTATGGTTAGATGAAAGAAATGGTTCAGGACGATGAATAAGCATTTTCTCAGATTGCGTACCGCTCCTTCCTACATTCCACGACAAAAGTGCAATAGCATAAGATTGTATAAGATGAACGGCTTTTACTGCATAAAATAGTGAAAAAGCCTGTGATTAAAAAGGATGACAGGTATAACTATGTATGTATGTAACCATAATATCCAGTTGTATAGATTCGTAGTTTTACCTTCGGTTACATTCGCCTTGAGTTACATGATGTGAATTCAGTTTCATATTCAAATGAATGTAGCTACACGTTCATTTAGGAGTTCTGACAAACTGGTTTCTACATAAAATATTTGATTAGTCAATAGGGGGATACAATTTCTTTAATTATATACTCAGCTACTGAACCAAACAAAGGTGAAAAAGCTCATGTAGATGCTCAGGAAACATCGGGTTCTTCTTTCCCTTGGGACCATTGAACTCATTTCTTCCTTTTTTTGGTGGGATTTTTGATTTGTTTTAGGAAATAAGCCTCAGCTCCCTCTCAAAATCTAACGCCTCTTGAGGCTGATTTTATGCTGTCTCACCTTCTGTTGAGGAAAATTAGTATTTCAACACTACCATCGCCAAGGAGGTACCTGATGGTATAATGACACTGTAAAAAAGCAGCACAAAAGTTGCAATTAAAGGGAAAGTCCAAACGATTCAACCTACTGAGGCGAGTGCTTCGTTGTAAAACGAAAATGAATGAAATTTAAAGTTTTCACCATCATGATCAAAATCATAATTAGAATCATAAGTGTATTGCAATATGGTTGTCGTCCAATGATTTCTTTTGTTCGTCCAGTTCCTAATAAACCTACAAAATTCAATTACACAAATTAGAATGTTAAATATATAGTCCAAATAAGAATGAACCATTATGTGTGACCAAGCCATGATAAACCATTCGTTATCCAAAAAAAATCGGTATGAATGGGCATATGTGTTAAAACAAACATAACCCAAAATATAATCTCTAACGTACCCATATAATAAACATGTACGTCTTTGTAGATCCCCAAAAAACACGTTGGAGCTGCAAAAAACATATACACAACCCGTTTGTAAAGAGAACATAATGGAAGAAAATAAGAAAAGAGCCACTACTTGTCTAACAAAAGAACATACATATCAGTAACATACATCGGTATATTGCCTATACCCCATTTTAAATCACATTTCAATAAATGTTTTGCAATAGACCGGATTTGAATATTGATAGCTTATAATTTGAAGGAAACGCTATAAGAAGTTGGAGCGAAAATAACCTGCTATTGATTGTACCATGGCCTCCATGTCTTAGTCATATTGGGTTGTTTCTGTCGACATCATCCTGAATCCACCAAGCAGGACTTTACTCTTGGCCTCCATTATTTTCACTTTAACAGCTAGTATGTGTTGGAATATGTGAATCATACAAAACTATAAACACATAAACATGAAAGCTCACGCAGCGGAATAGATCTACATAACATATAATTAATTAAAACTAAATAGAAAGCGTACCTTTTGATTCCTAGCAAGAACAAGGAATCGTGTACTTCAAGAACAAAATTATAAACCCTAGGGTGGGGTTTATATGGATCGAACACCACAAACACACAAGCTAAAGGAAGCTTGACACTCATTCTTGTACACACGTAATACTAGCGTTTCAATGGGAAAAGCTAGGTTCAAGATCACGAAACAAACCAAACACTTTATAAGCACTACTTGGATCGAAATTCCTAGTGGAATTAAAAAGAGTCGATCGGTTTGTACTTAAGAGAAGAAGAGGAAGAGAAGTTTGGCTTGCTTAGGGATTCAAGATTAGGGAAACAATGAACACAAAGGGTTGTATTTATAGTTTCTCTTGGCTTGCTCCCTACTCCACCAAATCGACTAGAATAACCCTAGGAGGGCATTCGGCCGACTTTCTCCCCAAGAAAGGGATTCTAGATCCTTCTCTTCCTCTATTGCATAATTAGTCCTTTAACGAGCGTTATCTAACCCCGTTAAGTACTAACGTCCGTTAAGTATTTGTTTTGTGAAATGAATAAATAAAATATAAAATATATTTAATTAATTCAAACCATTGAAACTCTTACGGATTGTGTGCAATCCCGAGTCTCGGGTTCGAAACCGGACATACTAATATTAATATTTATACACAAACTCTAACAGCTCCCACTTGGATAACAATTAATATAGTAATGACATGGGCTAGTCTAGCTTAACAGATCCCACTGCCCCCAGCTCGATCCGAGTATGGTTTTCCTGGAAAAAACCACGTGATGATTTAATCATCATACTTATCCTTTTGTTACTAATACCACGTTAATATGGATATGGATCTCGGTCATTCCATAATTAACAATTAGTTTCACGTTTATACATAATTGATCAAGATTACCAAATCATCTGAACATCTTCCAGATAGACTTTGGGCGTGCGCACGCAAATATCTTGTCAATCCTATGAGTGGCCAAGCAGTATTAAACTTCAACACAAAGTTGAAGGAACAAATCCTTTATTGACTACGAGCATAACCCTCGAACTTCGCATCACTTTCGAAAATAGCCCTTATAACCACCTTTTACGGATAGCGTTAGACTATCTTACAGAAAATGAGCTACATCCTCGGCAATTATCTGGTATCTCAAGTCTGAGGATAAATATTCATGATTTACTTAATGACTATGATCCATAATGTATAATCATGTGGTTGGGATAAGTTCTATATTCAATTTATCCAATATTGAATATCATGTGACATTGGTGTCTAACCTTAAAGTACATTCTACCAATCCTCACATTTGTCTTAGTTCAATAATATTCCCATATTATTAATTGACAACGGACTATTTAGAATAAATTTATTATTCACGGATTTAAACATGCAAATATAGGACACAAATATTAAAAATGAGAATAAACGTTATCCGCACTTTATTTCATTTACTTAATAATTGTTTACATGTCCCCATCCAAAATACTAATCACAGATTTACATGAAACTATCGGCTAAACGAAGACCAATACCCTTAGCATGTCGAGTAAACATTTCCTTAGGTAATGCCTTCGTGAAAGGATCAGCCAGATTATCATCTGTGTGAACTTTGAGTACATTGATCTCACCCAGTTCGACTTGTTCTCGAACATAGTGGTATTTTCTACGAAAATGTCTGGCGCCTTTCATAACTCCAGGTTCATTGGCGAATGTGATTGCAGCAGAGTTGTCGCAATACACATTTATAGGTAATTCATTCGACGGCATCACTCCAAGATCCAATATGAATTTCCTTATCCAAACAGCTTCTTGTGCAGCTTCCGATGCAGCAATATACTCAGCTTCAGTAGCAGACATGGCCGTTGTACTCTGCTTCTTACTCTTCCAGTCTACAGCTCCTCCATTTATGACAAAAATGTAACCCGTCTGAGACTTCGTATCATCTTTATCAGTTTGAAAGGACGCGTCGCAGAAACCTGTAACATTCAGTTCTGCGTCTGGATTTCCCCCAAAAACAAGAAACATATCTTTAGTATTCCTCAAATACTTAAGAATGTTCTTAACAGCATGCCAGTGATCTTTCCCTGGATTTTGCTGATAACGACTGGTCAAATTTTGAGCGAATGCCACATCTGGCCTTGTACATCTAACTGCATACATGATAGATCCTACTGCCGAAGCATACGGAACTTTCTTCATGTATGCCACCTCTTCAGGTGTAGAAGCACACATTTCGCAACTTAAGCCATGTTCTACTTGCATGGGCAAATATCCCTTCTTCGAATTTTGCATATTGAATCTTTTCAATATTTTATCCATGTAAGCACTTTGGCTTAATCCGATTAACCGCTTAGATCTGTCTCTATATATCTTGATTCCAAGGATGTAAACTACTTGATAACGCTCAAATCTAACATGTTTTTAGGAGCGTTATTGTGGATTTTATGCATATATATTGGTCACTTTTATGAACTTATGGTACTTAATTGAGTATAATTTATGTTTTAGGTTCATGAAAGCTCAAGTACAAGAAAACGAAGAAAAAGTCGAATAAATGATCAATAAACGAAGATTTATGCATGTATGAAGAATTCCCGACAAATGAAAGTCTCTTGGAGTTTATTCGAGAAGATAAAGTCATGAATTTTGTCACTCCAAAGACTCAAGAATAAAGCACAAGAGGGAAAACGAGAAAAGAAATGAAGAAACGAAGCTCAAACGAAGAATTACTGATAGACTCGTTGTTCCCGACACACCTCCACCATTTTGGCCATAACTTGAGCATACGAACTCGGATTTAGTTGATTCAAGCGGCCACGGAAAGCTAAGAGAAAGATCTACAACTTTACATTTTATCACTTCTGTCCAGAAGGCTCCATCCGATCGGTATGGCCCCGCATCTGATCGGTTGGCTGAATCTGACTTCTCCAAGGTATTTTTAATACTTATTTAAGTGCCATTAAGCCCCATGTCCGATCACTTGCCCCTATTAACTCCTAAACCTGCTACTTTATGACACTTGGAGGCCAAGTTAAGCATTAATACCCCAAGGCCTTGGTTCAAGTATAAATAAGACCATCTTGGCTTGGTTTTAGGAGAGAAATTCTAGCCTCCACCCTTAAGGACGAATTTCCACTAACTATTATCAACCCCAAAAGGCCACAAACCTCTGCCATCTCCAGAAGTAGTGCTCAAGTACTTGACGAAGTGTTCAGGTGTGATTTTTCGGCTTGGTTAGAAGTTGTAGTTAATTGGAGGCTTGAAGGTTGCTATAATCCTTCACCTTTGCCTATTGTAATCTACTTTGGATAAACTTTGTTACTTTTATATTTCAAGATGTTTGTTATTGATATGATTTATGAGTGTATGTCTTTGATTGACATGAGTGGTTAGTTTTATTTATACTTGTTTGGAATCATGTGAATATTGATATGGAGTGTTTGGTATTTTGCAATATAGATATATGGTTTTGCTTATGAGTTTGTTTGAATTGTAATATGTCTAAATAACTTGTTGATAAATCATAACCGGATTTAAGGGTCGAAAGAGCTTCTTGTCATGATTTGTTCCAAATGTTAATGCGCATATATGTTTGGTATTTCATAATTGACAACTATGAATAAACATGTTAAATGGACTTGTTTAGGTCGAAAGGGTTCTTATGAACAAAGTGGTAAAACTAATATTTCTAACAAATGGTTTATAATGAATCGGTTTATAATAACATTCATAGGCTGAAAGGGCGTGTTAGGCTAAACCGTGATATATGCAATTTCATGATATCACCCATTGAATTGGAATTGTATAAACTTTGATTTTGTTTGCTATTGCTTAATATCTACCCGATACTCCATACACTCCATTGAAATAGACACTAGTTCCAAACAAGTATTGTTTTTAATCTTATTGAATTCACATAATCATCATTTTTAGTGTTACTTGTTGCTTATATGGTATTTTAGGACGTGACAACCAATTACCACCTTTTTATTGCTTATTGTTACATAGATTCTTCACAATTGAAAACACCCAAATCCTAGTGAACAACCTCGGCTTACCAATCAAAACTAGCTACATACGAAAGGGTCATACTTGCCCGTGTGTTCTTAGCTTTATCCGGTAATTCGTGTTATAAATTTAAAACTAGTTGTCGCGAGACACATCAAGTTTTTGGCGCCGCTGCCGGGGATTTGTTTGTGTTTTTGTGTGCTTTGAATCTGTGTTTTAATCATTCCCTAGTTGTGCCGCCTTAGCTTGCGAAAAAAAATCCGAGCCTTATATCCGATCGGTAGTCCAAATCTAAATTTTACCTCGACAACCAACCGATCGGTTGGAGTCCAACCGATCGGTCCGATTCACTTCCCAAACCAAATCGATCTATCCGATCGGTACGAACTCGTAACTGAATCGGCTAGACAGTTTTCAACCCAAAACACCACCCAACCGATCGGCTGGAATCCCATGCCGATCGGCTGAACCATTCTGATCAAAAACCAACAATTTTTCTTTCTTGCTTTCTAGTTTTATTTCTTTCCTTTGATTTCTAGTTTTGTTTCTTTTTCCGTAGATTTCTTTTATAACTTTTATTTGTTTAAACATCTTTGTTAAAAAAAAATAATAATAAATAAAAAATAAAAAATAAAAAATCATAACTAGTTTATTTTTCAAAGTTTTCTCGTAGTAACTAGTAATAATAAATAATAGTCGCATTTTTCTAAAAATAGATAGTTTATTTTTATTTTTGTTTACGTCATCTTAAAAATTACAAAAAGATTTTTCTTAATGTTCGTTTTAATTATGTTTTTATTTTTCACTTTTTATTCGTAATTCTCAATGACTTTTTGCAAATCGCTCCGGGTTTGTATAAACCCGCGTTCTTGGGGTAAAAAAATCATTGGTCCACTTCACGAACTTAAACGTAAGTTCAAAAAGAAGACTCGTAAACCCAATAATACACCAAATGTACCCCCCGAGATCGAGTCCTCCAAGCCTTTTACTGAGATCGATTCATTTAAACCCTTTATCGAAATCAAGTCACCCGAACCTTACACCAAACAACCGTTCATCGAGGAACTTGTCGTTGTTACAAAACTCAACATATTTGAGAAAGTCGAAACTCCACCCGATTCCCCACCCGTTATCATTTTTTATCCCGATGACCAACCCATGTGGTCAAGCACTAGGACCGTTGCACCAACTCCTAGTTCCGCTATTATTCAACACCCCCTTTCCAACAATTTCCATATCAAGGGTACCCACATACAAATGATTCGAGAGAATCAATTTGATGGGAGAATCCGGTCCGATCCTCACCAACACGTAGCCGATTTTCTTGAGATTAGTAACCTATTCCAATATGGTGAAAATCAAGAGGAAGCGGTTAAATTGAGGACCTTCCCTTTCTCACTGTCCGGAGAAGCCAAGATTTGGTTGAACGAATTAAATGAAGGAACAATTACTACGTGGGAAAAGATGAGAAAAGCTTTTATTAGCCGATACTTTTCTCCCGTAAAGTTTAAACGTCTCCTGAACGAAGTTCACAACTTTCACCAACTCGATCACGAAACTCTCGTTGATGCCTGGCTCCGTATGAAAAATATGCTTCGCACTTGTTATGGACATGGTCTAACCAAAGGAGAAATAATTCAAACATTCTATCATGGTTTAGACGATCCAACTCAAGGAATTCTCGACGCTGGAGGAATTTTCCTCTACAATACTCCCAACGAAGCATTCAAACTCCTCGAGGACAAGGTCCAACTCAAGCTCGATTTCTCGGAAAATTCTCTAATCATGCCCAAACCAAAAACCGTTGTTTCCGCCGGTGGAAGCAACATGAATGCCGATCATTCCTTATTGGTGGAAAAATTGGAATCTCTCTCCAAACATATTGACGATGAATTCAAGAACATAAGAGGAGAGCTGAAGGAGATACGAGATGACCAGGGATACCACGCTTCACAAAACTACATGGAAGATGACACGCCGATGTGTGAACCTCATGAAGCCAGTTACACCCAAGTATATCACGAAGGATATCAAGACCGAAATTCGAGAAATTCGTACTCCTATCCAAACCACAACCCAAACCGTTCCCATCCTCACTTCCGACCCCGAGATGAAATGCCACATCCATCACAATATTCCAAAACCTCACCGGAGGACATGATGAACGAGATGATGGCTAGGCAGATGGAAGCGAATGAAGATATAAAGAATCAGGTGGTTGAATTGGAACATCAAATTGATCAGGGAAAAAGAAACCACCAAGCGACTATCCAGGACTTGGAGAGGAAGTTGAAATATTTTCATGATAAAGAAATCCAGTGTACCACATTCCTTCCTCACACCTCAAAAACCAAGTCTAGATGCGAAGTTACCGGAGGAAAATTCAAATCACTACCAATTCGAAATGAACATGATAAGGGTGATGTTGAAGTTATCGAGGAGGATGAAACTGAACCCATTTCAACTATGTCTAACTTGAACCCAATCATGTCTAATTCATCAACCGTGTCACCTTTTCTCGAGGATTGCACCGTGCATATCACTACCACTGAACGTTCAGCGAAAGAGAAGATGTGTGTACATAATGAATTACCGAATCATGTTGGTAATGAGGAACTCAATACAAATGGAGACGTTGAAAATGAAGTCTTGAAAGAAAAAGAGATTAAGAAGCAGGAGAAGGGAGTGTCAAAGATGCCCAACAGGAATGGAGAATTGGAAAGAAAGCTAGACGAGTGGTCTAATCCACAAAATTCAGTTTCTTCAAAACAAAACGGTAGGACTGATCCACCTCCTCCAGATCCTATTGAAAACGTGAATTACACATTCACGAGGAGTGGAAAGTCTGATGACCCTCTGAAAAATCAAAAAGATTCGCCACCTGTGTCCGTTTTTAATAAAATCGATCAAGCATTCAAGATAACGACAAGGGATTATCACATGGTCAAATCAAAAGAATCCCCGTCACTTGTGAAGTACATACCAAAGATCCCATACCCTCAACGTTTAAGAACTGAAATTCCCCAATTGAACCGTATCGTCAAAGAATCCTAATCCGGGGAAGAGTCTAGCTAACGACTCATTAATAAATTAAGCGCTTCTCGGGAGGCAACCCGAGCTTTTACTGGTTTGTTTGCTTATTTCCGTTTTAAATAAACATGTACACCCTTTTTGCAAAAATTCTTTTCAAAACTTGGAAAATCTTAAGTGTGGGGGTGTTACATGCTAATATATTATTGCTTGCATTTTGTGTGTTTTGTTTGTTTGTTTTGTTTTTGTTTGAATAATTGCAGCAGGTGATGAAGGAAGATGTTTGGATCAGAAATAGATTGTTCTCACAAGCTTATGCTAGCATTTGCTTAGCAATTTATCATATGGAGTTCGTTCGTGATTTCTTGGCCCGGGAAGTTTCGTTTCTCTTGGACTATTTATTTACTCATTTATTTTCCCTATTTTACATGCTTTGAAGTTTATTTTTCACAATGAGTATAATGCGTAACTTAAGTGTGGGGGGAAGTAAATAGTAAAAACGAAACTACTTTTAAAATTTAAAATTTTTTATTCTTGTTTGCCCTTGTGATCTAATTGTTTTCACGCTTTTAGGATAATATATTTGAATAACTGGATGATTCCACTAGTGAAATTTGTAAATTTTGAAAAATTCGAGATGTGTCCCGATTAATATTGCAATCCATTCTGGGATCGATAACATTTGCTAGCACATTTTATAGCCCTTTCCACTAAATTGTGAGGATTTTAGCCTGTTTCGTATATAGCATACATCTGATGCGCATGATGTGTCGTTGCGGTTTAGCAGTTTTAATGCCTACTCAAGTTTTAAATTTATATTTAGCCGACTTATCAATAACACACACACTTAACGAGCAGTGTACCCGGTCAGTATGAAGATAATGGTAAGTAGAGTGTCGATCACTAAGAGTGGAACGTATTATCTCGTTATTCTAATCAGTATTTTAATATCCTAACGCAAGGGGGTTTCAGCCTGAGAGACTGGCACGGTTTGTTTGCAATTAAATAATAAAATAAACCAACAGGCACGAATCAGCAAGTAGCACACACGTACACAGATAAATACTTGAGACAATAAGAGGGCTGTCCTTATGATTAAGTAGATTGTCACTTGTTTTATTGATAGCTTTATATGAAGTGTATGTAGTTAACCCTTTCTCGTTGGTCCTATTCTTATCGGCGAGTAAACCCTTAATGATTACTTATGTCTAAAAGTTATTCCTAAGTGATCAATTTAGAAACAACCGTGGGAGCCACATTATGTCCCGTAGTCAAATGCCCGCAAGCCACTAATAAACACAGAGGTTATCAATGCACTAATAAGTAGTAACCAAAGACATCATCATATAAACTTTAATTGATGAGAAAGCAGTTTTAAGGGAGTGCAATCTTTCCGTTGCCACATTACACAAGCCACCAATCTTGATGAATTAAAGTTTACTAACACAATAAAACAAAACTACTTAATGAATTAAATACATGCAGCACCTTCTTACAGCTCTTGTATCTTTGATTTGGGTGTGTCTTGTGCTGCCTCCTTGACTGAATTCGTCCTTTGTTCCTCCTGTTTGGTCTTCTGTTTTAGGGTTTCGGAACTTGTAATTCGTCTGGTCTACGGGGTATTTATACTTTCTGTCTGAGGGAAGATGCGGCGCATCTACTAAGTAGATGCGGCGCATGTACTTAACTTCGCGTGGGGTCCAAGATTATAATATTCAGGAATATTCGTACACCGCCAGAGGATGCGGCGTAACTCCATGATTAGATGCGGCGCATGTCCTCTTGTATCTTGGATCGTATCTGGTGATATCTTGATAGAGATGCGGCGCATGTTGAGAGTGAGATGCGGCGCATCTGGAGCAGAATTGACTTAATCTTGTCCATGTCAGTAGACTTTCACTTTATGCACGTTTTGCTCCATTATTAGTCCAAAATCATTAAGTTTCACCAAATGCTTGTTTTTACCTGAGAATTACAAAAGTAAACGATTAAGTATCAATCCTCATACATAATATAGTAAAACAAGTCAAATTAATAGGATAAATGATAGTAATAAAATGTACTTATTTGAGTTCATCAAATATCCCCCCACTTGAACTTTACTTGTCCCCAAGTAAACCTTAGAATTTCTTTTATGAAAATGTATCCTAAAAGATGTTAGGATTTATTTTTATATTTAAGCATGTATTCGTTCATTTCATAATCACACAACTAAACACTTAACGAATTAGAAGTAAAATAAAATAAGTCGATAAAAGCAAATCTAATCGTTTAACTGTCCAGTCGCGACGAATATTCTATCATAAGCTTGGCAAGTATACACATCTCCACCACTAAAGCTAAGGAATAACAAGTCTAAAGCGGTAAAAAGGGTTTTTAGGCTTAAGGGTTAATTATTCTCTTTCACTATCGATCTCAAATTCCAGAAAAGGCGACAAAATCACAAATACATGATCGAATCCACGAACACGATACTTGCAATTGCTCAAATCCTTAACTCGAATAGGCTAAAGATAGGTCCAAACTTCACCAATAATAATATATCAAAAAGGGCGACAAAATCATAAATACATAGCCGAATCCTCGACTACGATACTTAAGATTGCTCAAATCCCTAATCTCAATAAATCAAAGGTTTGGTTGGATAAAGAATAATAAAGGGCATGGATAATATTTGGGATATAAATTGGTGTAAAATGAAAAATAAACAAAACAAATAAATTAAAATCCTAAGTGTGGTTAATCACTATCCCAACCATCCCATGAATAAGACTCATATCATCGGATAACTCACGCTTTAACACTTGAAACACACGCTTTAGGTAGACACGAATTATACTCAACAAGATCTTAATCAAAGAATAAACCTTAATTGGCGTTCCCATAACTGCCAATTCCCATTCAATCCATAGATATAGTACAACAAATAGTGGTGATATCGACCACTTACATAACTTTACATAAGTTGGTTAAAACAAACATCCAACTCTTCTTTCTTTCTTTTTCTTTTTTTTTTTTTTTTTTTTAACCTTAAACATAAACAAAGATGTGTAAAATTTTACCACATCACTATAACTTTCTTTCCGGATAATTTTTATTCATACTTTTCATACTTTCAGAAATAACGGTAATAGTGAAAGTAGTAAACACACGAAAAATAAACTCCAAAATATACAATATTTACTTTCACTCCAATTGCATTGTGCAATTTCCCGACCTAACCAAAGATAATGAATTACGCACACGAACACAGGTAATGTAAGGAAACACACTTTGCCTATAGCAATTAACCAACCACGGATTCTAATCTACAGGGTAGGCTAAGGTGTAAGGGTGTAACGAAACATTTTAAACATAGGTGTAAGAAACGAAAGGAATGGCTCTGAGGGTTTTTCTAGGGGTATCTTACTCTAAAGATGAGAGTAACAAAAGGGTTATACGGGGGTTAACTAACCAGTGTAGTTAGCTAATAACACATAACATATAAAGGCTATTTGGGTGTAATCCTAGAAATTTTCCAAGTTTGACAAGTCATTCCAATTATATAAAATAATACTCATTATGGTGGTCTCGAATAGTATACAAGCCAAGTTCTAAAGTTTACAAGTCACCGGCACACTCATAGATTTGTGAATTTTGAAAAATCACAATTTTTGAAAATAACGTCATGTGTGCAGCTATGCAACTTAGATCTTAAACAAAAACATGCTAAAAAAATTTTAAGTTTGATATATTAAGTACATTTTAAGCATAATTTTTGAAAAAGTTTAGGACAAGTAATTGTTAAGTGTTCTAATTCTCCAATCCCCCCACTTAAGTTAAACAACGTCCTCGTTGTTTGTATAAAAGGTTAAAAACTGGAAAATAAAAGAATTAGAACAGAAAAACTCCCCTGAGATTTGCTCGGTATGATCCTCCATTAGTATAAGAGCAAAAATCAACTTCTTGTGGATTAGAACGTTAAAGCTTCATACTTGATGTATCCACAGGAAATCCAGGAAACTATAATACCACCAACACTTTAAAACACACCTAAGATAAGAAAGGTTCAAACTTGCATAATACATTAGTAGTTAGGAAAAATAAAACTTAAAAATTAAAACTGAAAATCATCAGGTCAGTCGATGCGCCGTATCTTATTGAAGAAGATACGCCGTATCGAGCCTGGAATTAATACGGATCAGAATAAAGATGCGCCGCATCCTTAACCAGGGATGCGCCGCATTAAAAATAAACTGATAAATAGTTTTAAAGTCGAAAATAAAAATGCAGAAAAATAAAATAAGATATGACCATTGCAGGAGATGCGTCGCATCTCAGAATTGAGATGCGCCGTATCCTCATGCGGCCTGGACTGACTTGACACAGAAAACAGAATAATAAAAGATAAATCCGGGTTGTCTCCCGGTAAGCACTTGTCTTTATTCCAGAGTCTTCAAGTTAGACTCACATTCAGCTCTTCATTCCAATACGTCGGGTTCAAACTCCACCACCTCGTTCTCATTATCCTCGATTCTATTATCAAAGTATTTCTTCACACGTTGCCCGTTCACTTTGAATATATAACCATTTTTATCGCATATTTCAATAGTTCCATATGGATACACTTTCTTGACAACGAATGGTCCCGTCCATCTCGATTTAAGTTTACCAGGATACATCTTTAATCTGGAATTAAATAGTAGCACTTTCTCTCCAATAGCAAACGTTTTATCCCCACGTAACCTCGAGTCATGCCATCTTTTAGTTCTTTCTTTGTAGATCTTAGTATTTTTGTAGGCCTCATCTCTTAGTTCATAGAGTTCATTAAGTTCCATGAAACGGTTCTTCGTTGCGGCTTCCATATCCATATTACAATTCGTCAAAGCCCAATATGCACTTTGTTCAATTTCGACCGGTAGGTGGCATGCTTTTCCGTATACAAGACGAAACGGAGTACATCCCGTTGGTGTCTTATAGGCTGTACGGAATGCCCATAAAGCATCATTTAACTTGTCAGACCACCCTTTAGGATTATATCCAGTCATTTTTTTAAGAATTCGCTTAATAGCCCTATTCGTTACTTCAGTTTGCCCATTGGATTGAGGATGGTACGCGGTGGAAACCCTATGATATACTCCATATTTTTGCAAGGCTCTTCCTAGATGGTGATTACAAAAGTGTGTTCCCCTATCACTAATCAATGCTTTAGGAATTCCAAACCTAGAGAACAAACTTTTCAAAAACTTAAGTACTACCTTGCTATCGTTTGTTGGTAATGCTTGCGCTTCGACCCATTTTGATACGTAATCAACAGCAACCAAAATATATTTATTACCTTTAGATTCAGGAAACGGTCCCATGAAGTCCAATCCCCATATGTCGAAAACTTCACATACATGAATATAGTTTTGCGGCATTTCGTTTCTTGATGTTATATTTCCGGATCGTTGACACGCATCACATCCTTTTATATATTCTTTTGCGTCATCCAACATAGTGGGCCAATAAAATCCCGCGTCAAGGATTTTTCTTCTTGTGACGACTGCACCGTGATGTCCTCCCATTGGTCCTGAATGGCAATGTGCCAATATTGCTTGAATGTCATCACCATCTACGCATCTTCGTATAATATTGTCAGGACATAATTTAAAGGCATAAGGTTCATCCCAAATATACTCGCTAGAGCGAGTTATAAACCTCCTTTTCTCGTCGGATGTTAGCCCTTTTGGAATTTCATTTGCAACAATAAAGTTTATAAAGTCGGCATACCATGGTCCTTTATTATTGCTCTTAATTCCTACCATCATAAGGTGTTCATCAGGAAAGTCATCAACTATTTCCCTCTCGTCGAGCACTTCCATATCAGGGTTTTCAAGTCTAGATAAGTGGTCAGCAGCTAGATTCTCGGCACCCTTTTTATCTTTAATTTCAATATCGAGTCCTTGGAGCAATAAAACCCACCTAATAAGCCTTGGCTTGGCATCCTGTTTATTGAACAAATACTTCAAAGCAGAATGGTCAGTGTAAACCATAGTTTTTGACAATATAAGATATGATCTAAATTTATCGAATGCAAAAACTACTGCTAAAAGTTCTTTTTCCGTGGTGGTGTAGTGTTCTTGGGCATTATTCAATGTTTTGCTAGCATAATAAATTGGCTTAAATTTCTTATCTATCTTTTGTCCAAGTACTGCTCCAACAGCATAATCACTAGCATCACACATTAGTTCAAAAGGCAGATTCCAATCAGGCGAAATTATAATGGGTGCAGAAGTCAGTTTTTCTTTAAGTATATTAAATGCCTTTTTGCAATCTTCAGAAAAGTCAAACTTTGCATCCTTTAGCAACAATTGGGTCATAGGCCTAGATATTTTTGAAAAATCCTTTATGAATCTACGATAAAATCCAGCGTGCCCTAAAAAACTTCTAACGCCTTTTACGTTAGTGGGGTAAGGTAGTTTAGCAATTACATCAATTTTAGCTTTATCGACTTCTATACCTTTCCCAGAAATCTTATGCCCTAACACAATTCCCTCTCTAACCATAAAGTGACATTTTTCCCAATTAAGAACAAGGTTAGTTTCTTCACACCTAGCAAGCATTTTATCAAGTTTAAAGAGACAATCACTAAATGAGTTACCGAACACCGAGAAGTCGTCCATGAAAACTTCCATAAAGTCTTCTACCATATCATGGAAGATAGCCGTCATACAACGTTGGAAAGTAGCAGGGGCGTTGCATAGTCCGAACGGCATTCTTCTATAGGCGAAGGTTCCATAAGGGCAGGTGAAAGTTGTCTTCTCTTGATCCTCGGGGGCAATGGGTATTTGGAAGAAACCTGAAAAACCATCCAAAAAACAATAATAATCATATCCTGATAGTCTTTCTAACATTTGATCAATAAATGGAAGAGGGAAGTGATCTTTTCGCGTAGCATCATTGAGTTTGCGGTAGTCGATGCAAACTCTCCATCCGGTAACAGTTCTTGAAGGGATTAGCTCATTGTCGTCATTGAGTACTACCGTCATTCCTCCCTTTTTTGGTACAACGTGGATGGGACTGACCCACGAGCTGTCGGAAATTGGGTAGATAAGTCCGGAGTCAAGTAACTTTACGATTTCATTTTTCACCACATCTTGGACTTTTGGATTCAAACGCCTTTGAGGTTGGATAGTTGGTTTGAATTCATCCTCCATAAGGATTTTATGTGTACAAAATGACGGGCTAATTCCCTTAATATCAGACATACTCCACGCTAATGCTCCTCTTCGTTTATATAATACCTGCAAAAGAGACTCTTTTTCTTTTGGCGTTAAGTCAGATGCAATAATAACGGGTGAATTAGTATTTCCGTTTAAATAAGCATATTCCAAAGTAGAAGGAAGATCCTTAAGCACAGGTTTAACATTATCAATTTCAGTAGCACTAGCGGAATAAACCTGTTCTTTAATCATATCGCTGCTGTCATCAGATAGATGCGCCGCATCGAGGTTTTCGATGCGCCGTATCTCGTTACATACAGCAGAATCAACAGCTAAATTATAATCAATAGTATTCTCATCAACTTGATCTTCTATAGCAATTGTGTTTTCCAAATTTTTAAGCAGAAAAGAATCAAGCAAATTACTTTTTAACAATTTCTGAGTAAATTGATTAATCGTGTCATCAGAAACATCGATATTATAACATTCATCATCATCGGAATTATCTTTACTCATAGATTGTTCCATGTTAAACTCAACCTCATCTTTTCCTATGGTAAGAGTTATCTTTTTATTAAAAACATCAATCATGGCCCTAGCAGTGGCTAAAAATGGTCTTCCTAATATTATAGGAGTTCTAGAATTTTTAGGCATATCAAGGATAACGAAGTCGATAGGTAATTCAAATTTATCAACTTTTATTAATATATTTTCCGCTATTCCTAATGGGTATTGTATGGACCTATCAGCTAGTTCTAAGCACATCCTAGTAGGTTTTGGTTCACCAAGACCTAATTTATCATACATAGAAGAGGGCATAAGACTTATACTGGCTCCTAGGTCGGCTAAGGCATTTTCAATATGCAAATTTTTAATTTGACAAGGAATAGTGAAACTCCCTGGATCTTTTTCTTTAGACGGAAGTTTGTTGAGCAATGCTGCTGAGCTTCTTTTCCCCATTGTTATGGTGCAAGCCTCTTCGAGTTTAGACTTGTTTGTAAGCAAGCTTTTCAGATATTTAGCATATTTCGGCATTTGCACTAGGGCTTCCATAAATGGTATGCTTAGCTGCAGCTGCTTGAGATTCTCCAGGAATTTCTTTTGATAGGCATCTTCTTTCTCTTTCTTTACCCTATGTGGGAAAGGTAATGTTGATCGTTTAGGTTCGACAGAAGGTTCTTCTCTAATCACAGGTTCTGGATCAGTCTCTTTTGGTTGCTCCTGCTCGGGTGGTAAAGATTCAGGGGAAATTTTGTTTGTACTGTCATCCTCGGGTGTTTCTCCGATTTGAAAGGTTGACTTTCCGCCTCTAGTTGTAATTCCTTTCAGATCGTGCCTCACCAAAAGAACCTTGTTAAGCACTGTCGACAATTGGTGCACTTCAATTGCCAAACCATTGATCAAATTGTTTTGTTCCTTTAGTAACAGCTCATGACTGCCTTTGAATTCAGTGATAAAGTTCCTTGCTTCATGATGTTCTTTTTCATTAGCTTCAGCGATTAGTAGTGCAAACTCTTCCATAGTAAGTTTTCTTCGTGGTCTTCCGAACCAGTTTGGGAAAATATCGAACATTGTTCCTGAAAATTAAGAACAAGAAGATTTCAAAGTAAAAGTTTCCTAGTATAAGGGTAAGTCAGAATATTTTCCGTTCGGAAATTAGAAAAGAATAAAAGTTGCTGATATCTGCAGACGATGCGCCGTATCCAAAAAGTTGGATACGCCGTATCTTATAATCGTTAAAATTTAATCAGACTTTATTCAGAAAATAGATACGCCGCTTTAGAATTTAAGAATGCGCCGTATCGAATTAATTAATCAAAAATCAGCTTATCTAATTAAAATTAAATGCGTCGTATTAACGAAAGTCAATGCGCCGTATTTTCGTTACGTTTAAAAATAAAAGATTTTTGATTCAGTAAGATGCGCCGTATCGACAGAGATCGATACGCCGTATCTGTTTAATAATTCGCAAACTGTTTTTAATTAAAATAATAGATACGCCGTATCTGCGAAAGCAGATGCGTCGTATGGCGTTAAGGTTTAGAAAATTTTTTTTATTAAAAACAGATACGCCGTATCTGCAAAAGCAGATGCGTCGTATCACTTTATCGCTTAGAAAAATTTTCTTATTAAAAACAGATACGCTGTATCTTGGGGAAAAGATGCGTCGTATCGAATTAATTAAACGCGTTGTATTAAAAAAAATTAAACGCAATACGCCGTATCTGAGAGATCAGATGCGCCGTATCGTTTGATTTAGCACAGTACAACGATAGCAGAACAGAAAAATACGAAAAATAAAAACAAAAAATTTAAACACACAAACAAAAACAAAAATAAACACACAAAAATAAAAAGAAAACAATTAACACACAATACAACAAATATGCAAAATAGTACAATGATGCAATTAATCTAATAAAAAGAAAAACCTAATTAAAATACTAATCAAATTAACAGATAATAACAATTCACTCCCCGGCAGCGGCGCCAAAAACTTGATGCGCGTGATGTGTCGTTGCGGTTTAGCAGTTTTAATGCCTACTCAAGTTTTAAATTTATATTTAGCCGACTTATCAATAACACACACACTTAACGAGCAGTGTACCCGGTCAGTATGAAGATAATGGTAAGTAGAGTGTCGATCACTAAGAGTGGAACGTATTATCTCGTTATTCTAATCAGTATTTTAATATCCTAACGCAAGGGGGTTTCAGCCTGAGAGACTGGCACGGTTTGTTTGCAATTAAATAATAAAATAAACCAACAGGCACGAATCAGCAAGTAGCACACACGTATACAGATAAATACTTGAGACAATAAGAGGGATGTCCTTATGATTAAGTAGATTGTCACTTGTTTTATTGATAGCTTTATATGAAGTGTATGTAGTTAACCCTTTCTCGTTGGTCCTATTCTTATCGGCGAGTAAACCCTTAATGATTACTTATGTCTAAAAGTTATTCCTAAGTGATCAATTTAGAAACAACCGTGGGAGCCACATTATGTCCCGTAGTCAAATGCCCGCAAGCCACTAATAAACACAGAGGTTATCAATGCACTAATAAGTAGTAACCAAAGACATCATCATATAAACTTTAATTGATGAGAAAGCAGTTTTAAGGGAGTGCAATCTTTCCGTTGCCACATTACACAAGCCACCAATCTTGATGAATTAAAGTTTACTAACACAATAAAACAAAACTACTTAATGAATTAAATACATGCAGCACCTTCTTACAGCTCTTGTATCTTTGATTTGGGTGTGTCTTGTGCTGCCTCCTTGACTGAATTCATCCTTTGTTCCTCCTGTTTGGTCTTCTGTTTTAGGGTTTCGGAACTTGTAATTCGTCTGGTCTACGGGGTATTTATACTTTCTGTCTGAGGGAAGATGCGGCGCATCTACTAAGTAGATGCGGCGCATGTACTTAACTTCGCGTGGGGTCCAAGATTATAATATTCAGGAATATTCGTACACCGCCAGAAGATGCGGCGTAACTCCATGATTAGATGCGGCGCATGTCCTCTTGTATCTTGGATCGTATCTGGTGATATCTTGATAGAGATGCGGCGCATGTTGAGAGTGAGATGCGGCGCATCTGGAGCAGAATTGACTTGATCTTGTCCATGTCAGTAGACTTTCACTTTATGCACGTTTTGCTCCATTATTAGTCCAAAATCATTAAGTTTCACCAAATGCTTGTTTTTACCTGAGAATTACAAAAGTAAACAATTAAGTATCAATCCTCATACATAATATAGTAAAACAAGTCAAATTAATAGGATAAATGATAGTAATAAAATGTACTTATTTGAGTTCATCAAGCATACATCTTTTATGCTTGGATCTTTTGCTATGAGTGTGTTGGTGATTTTTATTCTAGAACTTGTACATGGAAATCATTACCAGACCGCAGTAAGATCACATTCGTGTGATTTAAGTGTATTCGTGTGATAAAGAGGCATCCTTAGGAATAAAACCAAATGGCCTTCCGTTTACATCTAATGATATATTAGCTAGCCACATCGGTTAGTTAGCCACCAATTTGGAACCCATTTGTTAGCGTTCATCTTTAGCACTAGATACCATTAGTTAAACCCTCCGAGCCATCCTTTTCATTTTTTATTAAATCCAGAAAAATACAAAAATATTTTACACTTCAAACCTTAGCCTTACCCTTTGTTAAAGTCTAAACGGTTGGTTGCTAGTTGCTTGGAATGTTGGATTGTTTTTGATGATTAATAGTTTGGTTACACTTTGTTATTTGAATGTGCCATTTCGACAAAGATTAAGATTGATCACCTTTATGTTTTGTATTTTTGTGGTGTATGCTTATGCGAAGTGTGGGGGAGATGTGATGTATGAAAGAGAGGTGTTGAAAAAAAATGTGAAAAGAAAAAAAATGAATGGAAAAGTCATCAAAAAAAAAAATGTGTGATGACAATTATAGCCAATGTGCTATATTATTATTATGAAGATGAAGGAAGATGAAGTATGTTTGAGATATCGATTAGCCAATGTGCTAAGACGTGATATACATATATATTTGGTGATCGATATGTGAAGAGGAGAAGATTGTAACTATAATCATTTACGGGTTTGCGATTTGTTTAGTGACTAGCAACATGGGTATTAGACTTGACTTTATTTTTCTTTTAAAACCAATTTCATAAATATTCCCATGCCTTAACCTTACCCTTTTTGACTTTGTGAAATTATCAAGTGTATTGACATGTAGTGACCATCTGACTTCTTGAGGAATTAGGTAACGTCGTTAGTGATCTAAGGTTATCCTTAGTGACCATCCGTTGTTTGGTAATCCAATAATTCGTTGTTAGCGAGCTATTATGTTTTGCATAAGATAGTTGCACATAAGTCTGATATAACCCTTAAGCCAAACATTACAACCCGAATGAAAGTCCTCTTTAGATGTTTACACTTGGCGCTTATGCCACGTCGGTGGAGTTTTGTTTCTTGTACAAGCCTATGGTAATAAACGAATCATGACTGAGCTATGAGTGTGATTTCCCTTATATATACTCCACTACCTAAATAAATGAGTGATTGAGTGAATTATACTTCGTTTCTTTTTCGTGAGGTGTTTAGAAATGTTGCTCAAGCAAGAAAATCTTCATACATCTCGGTTTTTCACCATAACGCTTAAAAATGATGAATCGTATCTTGTGCTTGTACTTGGTAGATTTGCATCATAATTTTTATAATCATCTTTCATGCACCATGTGGATCTATTTTTCTTAATATTTGCTTGAGGATAAGCAAACCCTTAAGTGTGGGGGAGTGTGCGCTCAATTTTCGCTTATTTATAAAAAAACCAAAAAGATTTTTCGATATTTTTTAGTTTTTTATAAAAATTTTAAATTTTTTTTTTCTTTTCATTTTTTTTTAGCTATGCATTTTATTTTTTCTTTTTCTAGATTTGCTTGAGGGCAAACAAAGTTCAAGTGTGGGGGATTTGATAACGCTCAAATCTAACATGTTTTTAGGAGCGTTATTGTGGATTTTATGCATATATATTGGTCACTTTTATGAACTTATGGTACTTAATTGAGTATAATTTATGTTTTAGGTTCATGGAAGCTCAAGTACAAGAAAACGAAGAAAAAGTCGAATAAATGATCAATAAACGAAGATTTATGTATGTATAGAATTCCCGACAAATGAAAGTCTCTTGGAGTTTATTCGAGAAGATAAAGTCATGAAGTTTGTCACTCCAAAGACTCAAGAATAAAGCACAAGAGGGAAAACGAGAAAAGAAATGAAGAAAATAAGCTCAAACGAAGAATTATTGATAGACTTGTTGTTCTCGATACACCTCCACCATTTTGGCCATAACTTGAGCATACGAACTCGGATTTAGTTGATTCAAGCGGCCATGGAAAGCTAAGAGAAAGATCTACAACTTTACTTTTTATCACTTCTGTCCAGAAGGTTCCATCCGATCGGTATGGCCCCGCATCCAATCGGTTGGCTAAATCTGACTTCTCCAAGTTATTTTTAATACTTATTTAAGTGCCATTAAGCCCCATGTCCGATCACTTGCCCCTAATAACTCCTAAACCTGCTACTTTATGACACTTAGAGGCCAAGTTGAGCATTAATACCCCTAGGTCTTGGTTCAAGTATAAATAAGACCATCTTGGCTTGGTTTTAGGAGAGAAATTCTAGCCTCCACCCTTAAGGAAGAATTTCCACTAACTATTATCAACCCCAAAAGGCCACAAACCTCTGCCATCTCCAGAAGTAGTGCTCAAGTACTTGACGAAGTGTTCGGGTGTGATTTTTTGGCTTGGTTATAAGTTGTAGTTAATTGGAGGCTTGAAGGTTGCTATAATCCTTCACCTTTGCCTATTGTAATCTACTTTGGGTAAACTTTGTTACTTTTATATTTCAAGATGTTTGTTATTGATATGATTTATGAGTGTATGTCTTTGATTGACATGAGTGGTTAGTTTTATTTATACTTGTTTGGAATCATGTGAATATTGATATGGAGTGTTTGGTATTTTGCAATATAGATATATGGTTTTGCTTATGAGTTTGTTTGAATTGTAATATGTCTAAATAACTTGTTGATAAATCATTACCGGATTTAAGGGTCGAAAGAGCTTCTTGTCATGATTCGTTCCAAATGTTAATGCGCATATATGTTTGGTATTTCATAATTGACAACTATGAATAAACATGTTAAATGGACTTGTTTAGGTCGAAAGGGTTCTTATGAACAAAGTGGTAAAACTAATATTTCTAACAAATGGTTTATAATGAATCGGTTTATAATAAAATTCATAGGCTGAAAGGGCGTGTTAGGCTAAACCGTGATATATGCAATTTCATGATATCACCCATTGAATTGGAATTGCATAAACTTTGATTTTGTTTGCTATTGCTTAATATCTACCCGATACTCCATACACTCCCTTGAAATAGACACTAGTTCCAAAAAAGTATTGTTTTTAATCTTATTGAATTCACATAATCATCATTTTTAGTGTTACTTGTTGCTTATATGGTGTTTTGGGACGTGACAACCAATTACCACCTTTTTATTGCTTATTGTTACATAGATTCTTCACAATTGAAAACACCCAAATCCTAGTGAACGACCTCGGCTTACCAACCAAAACTAGCTACATGCGAAAGGGTCATACTTGCCCGTGTGTTCTTAGCTTTATCCGGTAATTCGTGTTATAAATTTAAAACTAGTAGTCGCGAGACACATCACTGCTTCTCCTAAATCCTTCATGGAAAAACATTTACTCAGATAAGCCTTAACTTCATCAAGACTTGGTATATAATTTCCCAAGATTAATATGTCATCGACACATAGGATAAGAAAAGTAGTGTTACTCCCACTAACTTTGTGGTATACACATGGCTCATCGAAATTTTGAGTGAATCCAAACTTCTTGATTTCTTCATCAAATTTCTTATTCCATTGCCTGGATGCTTGCTTCAATCCATAAATGGATCTTTGAAGCTTGCATACATGCTCAGGAAATTGTGGATTCACAAAGCCCTCAGGTTGTGCCATATAGATGTCTTCATCTAGGCGACCATTCAGAAAGGCGGTTTTGACATCCATCTGCCAAATCTCATAGTCATAGTAGGCAGCTATGGCTATAAGAATCCTAATAGCTCTAATGTCGGCCACAGGAGAAAATGTCTCCTCATAGTCAACACCGTATGTTTGGGTAAAGCCTTTAGCCACAAAATGAGCTTTTTAGGTGTGTACATTGCCATCCATGTCCGTTTTCTTTTTGAAGAACTACTTACACCCAACTACCTTAGCATTGGGAGGAAGGTCTACTTCAATCCAGACTTTGTTGTCTTTCATGGATTGCATTTCCCCATCCATTGCAGCTTGCAATTTATCCTTCTCAGGACTATTAATGGCAGCACTATAACTAGTTGGCTCATCAAGATCCCCTAGTATGTCTTCCTCAAAATCTACGTTTAAACATAGACGTTCAGGAGCCTTTGTAGATCTTGTAGATCTACGGATGGGTACCACATCAACTTCTGGCGGAGGACCTAAACTTTCAGGTTCCACAGGAAGTGTGTTAGTGCCTTCAGAAGGTGATGTATCTTCATGATCACTTTCAAGATCATATACTCTCCCACTGAATTCTTGAGATATTAGATTATCCTTAAGGAATTCGCCATACCTAGCCACGATGACCTTATTTTCTGGTGGTAAGTAAAAGTAGTAACCCTTTGTTTCCTTAGGGTATCCTACGAAGATACACTTAACAGATCTTTGTTGGAGTTTATCAGGTGAGTCACGTTTAACAAACGCCTCACAACCCCAGACCTTTAAGTAAGAAAAGTTGGGAGCTTTTCCAGTCCATACTTCATATGGAGTCTTATCAACCTTTTTAGTTGGAATCATATTCAATACGTGAACAGCTGTTTCAAGAGCATAGTCCCAAAAGGATAAGGGAAGAGTTGTAAGATTAAACATTGATCGTACCATATCAAGTAATGTACGATTTCTCCTTTCAGATACACCATTTTGCTGTGGAGTATAAGGAGACGTGAGTTGCTGGACAATGCCACACTCAGCAAGATAATCTTTAAACTCTTGGCTTAAATACTCACCACCACGATCGGATCGAAGGGCCTTAATCTTCTTTTCGAGTTGCAATTCTACTTCATTTTTAAAGACCTTGAATGTCTCAAAGACTTCATGTTTATGTTTAAGTAAATAAACATAACCATAACGACTATAGTCATCCGTGAAGGTCAAGAAGTAGCTAGCACCACGCTTAGACACATGTCTAAGTGGACTACACACATCCATGTGTATTAATCCAAGTAGATCCGAAGCCTTTTCCATATTGCTATGGAAAGGTTTCTTCGTCATCTTACCAGATATGCAAGATTCGCATTTATCAACTGAATCATCATTGATATTTTTCAAAAGCCCATCGTGTTGAAGCTTTTCCATGCGTTACTTGCCTATATGAGCAAGACGACAGTGCCATAGATAAGACGAATCCAAGTTAGACTTGATTCTCTTATTTCCGATGCTATACATAGAATTATTTCCGTTGGATGCATGATTTTCCATATCAATTTCAAACACACCATTTAATGGAATTGCATTAAAATAAAAAACAGAATTTAAAGAAACCGAAATTCCATTATTATTAAAAGTATGCTCAAAACCATTATCCAACAATAAAGAAACTGAAACAACACCTCTAACAATAGACGGTGCATAATGACAATTTTTCAATACTAAAATTAAACTCGAAGGTAAAAGTAAGTCAAAACTCCCTATGGCTTCCACTGCTGCACGTATACCGTTGCCGACATACAAGTAGCATTCCCCATAGTTCAGCTTCTTAGCTCCTCTAAGCCCCTGCGATGTATTACAAATGTGAGTACCACATCCTGTACCATATATCCAGGCATTTTGCTTACGAGGAAAATAAAATAATTCAACCATAAAAATACCTGATGTGCTGGCGCCATGCCCATCCTTGGCATTTTTATTCTTGCGACACTCCTCAAGCAGCAATGGACAGTCCCTCTTCCAATGTCCATGAGTGTTACAGTGGTGATAAGCAGCCGTATCCTTTTTAGGATAATCCTTCTTAGGAGTAGGATTCTGCTTCTTGGGCTTCTGCTGATGGATCACGACCTGTTTTCCTTTGTCAGCTTTCCCTTTACCCTGCTTGTTTACATGGTGCGGTTTACCGAGCTTAGCAACCCTACCACCTCTAATTGCCAGTACAGCAGGTGTAGGAGCTTTCTTAGTGAGTCCCTTCTCATTTTCTATGAGCATTGCATGCAAGTCAGTAAATGTCTTCCCCTTGCAATGCATGTTGAAGTTGCGCACGAAGTCACCATACAATTCCTCATTGAGGGATCGATTGATGAGGCCAACTTTAACATCTTCCACATACCCGCATCCAAGTGCATCCAATTGGTCAAGATATCCTTTCATCTCCAATATATGGGCACTCATGGGTTTGGTTGCTTCCTGCTTGCACTTGGCTATAGAATCTAGCACGTCATATAACTCAGCCATTGGAGGTTTCTCAAACATGCGTTTAAGTTCCTCAATCATATCCATCGGACCATGATTCTCAAACTGTTTTACTAGCTGAGGATCCATCCCCGATAGCATAAGACAAGCCGCATCATTGTGCTTGTCATAAGCGTCATTATACTCTCTAAGTATTTCATTAGGAGAGTTAGCAGGTGGAGCAACGGGAAGAGGCTCACTAAGATATTCATAACGTTTGGCTATCCTAAGAACAAGCCTTAGATTGCGATACCAATCGTTAAAATTTTTAGTCCCAGTCAATTTCTCTTTTTCAATCATCATTTTGAAAGCAGAGGTAATGTTTGACGTGTTTCCGGGTTGGGCCATTTCTATAGAAAAAGTTCAAAAGTTAGTACTTTCGATAATAAGCTTTTCAAGAAAATTAAACACCCATTGGTTAAATAACCATTTAATTTTCACTGAAAACTAGGATCCTAATTGACGTTGTTTCATTACATCAGCTTTGGCTGCTAGCAATGAAAGTACTCAATAAGGTACGGGATCACCCAATTGCCAATATCCAATTGCAATTCCTAGAAATCATGGGACTTGCATTATATTGCCAACCTCAGTTGCAAAATGTAAGCATGTATCATCCCCAAATCTTTACGCCTTGGCGCCGTTCCATTACATCAGCTTTGGCTGCTAGTAATGAAAGTGCCCAATTAAGTTAACCAACTTAAGAAACATGTAAATTGGCGTCATTTCATCACATCAACTTTGGCTGCTAGCAATGAAAGTACCCAATTTACCCTTAGACTCCCACCCTTTGAACATTAACATTCAGCTTTGGCTGCTAGCAATGTAGGATGTAACCTTAGGTGTTCCTTTTTGTAGTTGGGTGGCATATAACTTAAATTTTAAGGGTATAAGTTTTTGATGTGTATAATCAAAAAATATATACAAAGATGTCATGCATTCATCTTTGTATCATATGTTTTTTTTAAAAACTGTTTACTCATTCGCAGCTTAAATCAACAAAATTTAATTGATGGCGTTGAGAAACTTACAACATTGCCTTAAGATGCTTCGTACTTTTTCATGGTGTACTTGGTAAGTCTATTATTGACGCACAGGCGAGCGGAGGGGCAAACGTCCGCCGAAGCTAATTAAAAACGCGCCCCTTTCGGATGACAATTTAATGTCAAGCCTCCTTATACCCACTTTATAGTTTGTCAATAATAGGTCCGCCGCTTCGACCACTTTTGTACAGTCGCATCAATCAATTAAAACTTTAAGATTTAAAGCTTAAAACATTTATGTAGTAAATTATTAATTGCTAGTCTCGCCTGGGAGCAAATTACCGTGCGAAGCGAACCACTGTCAGCACATAAGACTTGGCAATTAAATAGTTTACTACAAAGGTTTCATAGTTATTAGGTTCATTTATTTTTATTCAAAAAATTACCCTCTTTGATATTACAATCCATCATAATTAAACACAAAGAACAAGTAATTGAAAAAATAAATAAACACTCAATAACACATATATGATCATTAACAATATCATATAGCCACATGCAAACCTTTTCAATAAATCCTATTAATAATTCTATGTGAATTTTTATGTATGTAATTAATAAAACTCCCATTGGTTTTCGAGCTCATTGTGCCCAATGGTCTACAGACGCCAAATAACTTGGCCGCGTAAGTTTTGATTAATTAGATACCACATTGCACATAACTAATTAATTAATATATTAATTAAGGTCTTCCCTAATTTTAGATTTATCTTAAAAAAAACATGTAGCAATTAAACACATAACCATTCCATGAAAAAATATGCAAGATTTTGTCATGGATCCCATATTGCACTTTAAATCATGTTTCACATATTTACAAGCCAATATTGTACGCATTTTTTTTCACATAAAATTTTTTACATGTAATCCTAGGGTTTCTAAAATTTTTATCAATACCAAAAACCCTAAAAACCATTAATGGGTGTCGACCCATAATTAAAAAAATTTAGGGTTTACATAAAAATAAAATTAAATTAAATCCTAGATTATCTATAGCATGTAAAGATCCAATTTTTATGTGTTTAGTAATTAATTACTTGTTAAAAACGGGCTCATGATGCCACTGTTGGAATATGTGAATCATACAAAACTATAAACACATAAACATCAAAGCTCACGCAGCGGAATAGATCTACATAACATATAATTAATTAAAACTAAATAGAAAGCGTACCTTTTGATTCCTAGCAAGAACAAGGAATCGTGTACTTCAAGAACAAAATTATAAACCCTAGGGTGGGGTTTATATGGATCGAACACCACAAACACACAAGCTAATGGAAGATTGACACTCGTTCTTGTACACACGTAATACTTGGATCGAAATTCCTAGTGGAATTAAAAAGAGTCGATCGGTTTGTACTTAAGAGAAGAAGAGGAAGAGAAGTTTGGCTTGCTTAGGGATTCAAGATTAGGGAAACAATGAACACAAAGGGTTGTATTTATAGTTTCTCTTGGCTTGCTCCCTACTCCACCAAATCGACTAGAATAACCCTAGGAGGGCATTCGGCCGACTTTCTCCCCAAGAAAGGGATTCTAGATCCTTCTCTTGCTCTATTGCATAATTAGTCATTTAACGAGCGTTATCTAACCCCATTAAGTACTAACGTCCGTTAAGTATTTGTTTTGTGAAATGAATAAATAAAAGATAAAATATATTTAATTAATTCAAACCATTGAAACTCTTACATATTGTGTGCAATCCCGAGTCTCGGGTTCGAAACCAGACATACTAATATTAATATTTATACACAAACTCTAACAGTATGTTCCATACTTTCTTTAGTGGCCTTGACTTTAAAAGTACAGCTTTACAAAAATCTATAAATCACAAATTTCAAATGCGCCCAGATTAGAAGATCCCTATTTAGGTGCTAGAATTTATATGTGGCCTTTGTAGCAAAAGAACGGCGAATATTTTATTGAAAAAAAAAAGCAGCCTACCAGTCGCAGCAGAAGTTAGAGTTAGTATATGACAATAAGACGTGACGACAACATCAGAATTGACAACGACAATTAGATATGCGACTTCAGCTCCAATAGCTTTTGTACCCTTGAAAGCTGTGCCAATCACAAAATTATTGGTTCAGTAACATTTTCCTTATTAATATATTCTACAGTTAAAAAAAAGCCTTTACCAATCTATACATTTTGATAGGATTCGTTACACTGAAAGGGTGTTAGTCCTTTATAACGTGTGTATATGATATCTTGAGTTAATATGATTAAGTATGCGGAATCTACTTAATTAACCACACTTAGAAGGTTATTTGGTTATGGAAATGGCACAGTTATGTTTGTTGTTTGAACAATTAACAAAGAAAGTATATCACCAAACGATTCAATATTATTGAAAATAATACGAGTGATCTTCACTATCACTAGGGTAACAAAACCTTGAATCTTATGTTTCTATGACTTGTGATATTGTTGTGTTTGTTCTTTTCTCTTAACAGTTATTAAAGTTCTATCAAAGGCACTATCTCAGACACACATATATCTAAGCTAAGATCTCTCTTTTATAGTCCAAGAGAGATCTTTACAATATTGTCAAGTCTTGTCTACTACATGCTTGAGTGTGTCAGTCATTAAGATACAACATGTATCTATGTTTACAAGTTGTTCTGAGTATACAACATGATGACTGATCAAAGATATTATCTACCGTATATACTTGACTTTTATACACAAAATATCTTTCTATACTTATCCTTTCAGCAGTAGTATACGCGACACTTATCCATCCAACAGTAGTATGAGTTTCACCAGCAGTACCTTCTTTGTACTAGCAGTACTAACTTATCAGTTAGTACTGTTAGTTATAACTTGAGAGACTTCAAATATACACTAGCAGTAGGACCTGTTAGTGTATTCTTCTCAGCAGTAATAACCTTGTGAACTTGTAATTCCTAATACTAATCTTTAGAACATTTAATTCCCAACAATCCTCCCCTAAACATGTGATTTATCCCAAATCATATGTTTCTTTAGAATTAAATTCTGATTGTGAGGATCTTTCAAACACTTCATAGTCAGACCCTTGATCTGAGCTTTTCTCTGTTCTGTGAGATTGAATATCTTTCTCAGTAACTCATCTGCCATTTTCTTTGACTTTAACAATATCAGTACCAATCTTCAGGCTTCATTCCTTGACCTAAAGGATGGTGCAATTTCCTTGGATGGAGGAATTATAAGAGGCAATGGTGCTGTGTATCTTGGATGCTTGTTCCAAGAAGTCAAATCATCTTTCAGCAAGCCTTTGCAAGTGATGAACAAATGTAGTGAACTAAAATTGAAACTGAAAGAACCTAGATAGAACTATCTCCTTTTGAATGCTTCATCCCTTCTAAATATATATATAATACTCCAGAATCTTGTCCATGAAGAAGAGAGATGAAAGAGCTTATTCCCAGCATCCATCATGGACCGGATCTAAACACACGAGTTGTGTTGGAGATACTTTGAGTATATACTTAACAGCACGCGAAATTTACTATCAAGTACTTAGAAGAATTCTTGTTTGGTGATTGTATAGATGTAACAATAAGAACAATATTCACTCAAACGATTAGCTTCAATATAATATGAAAGTTACAATACGATCGTGAAGCTATGATAATAATACAAACATAAACCTTGACCTAGGATCTCCTTTTATAAGATAAGAAGTCCTTTACAAGTAACCTATCTACCGTATAATTCTATCATAATAAGATATACATTACTTCTTTTCCATATATATCTTTACACGGTTTCTATCTTGATCTTGTAAGCAGTACGAACTCTTCTTATCAACAGTACCAACTGTTGATGTATTCTTCAGCAACACTTCAACCGTACTAACTTATACAGAACCGTACCAACTGCTTAATTTAATTCCCAACAATCCTCCCCTAAACTTATGATTTCTGTGTAAATCAACAAGTTTCTTGAATTAAACTCCAACGTTATATAATGGGGTGGATTCTTTCAAAAACTTATCTTCAATCTTGAAACACTTGGGAATTTTCTTCAACTTTTTGACCAATATTCATAATAATACATCAAATTTGGTCAACTCCTCAAAAGTCTCCATAATTAAACTTATTCCTGGAATTAATTCCTAATACCAACCCAGCATTTAATGACATTAAATCTTCATTGGTTCTATAAAAAGCCTTGAATTATCAACACTAACCCATCACATTCTTCAAAACACAACTATCAAACACAATGAGTTCATCTAATCCAAACATAGTTGAGATTTCATCGGATTCAGAAAGTGAAGGATGGAAAAATTACTTTCCACCAAACTATTCTAATCTGACCATCAGGAACCCAAATCCACAAGCTGAAAAAGTATCTTCTGATGACTTTCCAACTTCCTCTGATGATGATGATCAGTAAGCACAGCCACCTCCACTATCAGTTTTACTAACAAGAGAGATCGAAAAAGCTATGTCAGGTATGAGTAGGATCTCGGTGCCTGTAAGAAATCAACCACGACCAAAGCCAGATAAACAAGTGATGGGGCTCCCTAGTCTGAAGGTGTGGTGCTTAATCGAGGACAAAGGAGTTCACAAGTTCATGCCTGACTTTAAGGATAAAGGAAAGAGGAAGTTTGAGTAATGATGAAGGTGTTAGGTTTAAGCTTAGTTGTTGGTTATGTGGACTTTGAGTCCAGGATTGTAACAAAACTTCTTCTTATGTAATGAATGTACCACTTTAATGAATAAACTTTATCTTCAGTAGTTATGAAGCATAGACTTCACACTCTTCTTAGATTCTGAATAGATAACCTCCCCTGAATCACATAATCATTTTTAACAGCAACTGAACAAACTTTTAATTCCTCCCCTGTTTGGAAGAATCTTCACCAACAGATGAACTAGAACATAGGACATTCGAGCTCAGTATCCAATATGACAATTTATACAAGTTACCATCAATCCAGTTTTGTAGTTTCAAACTGCTCTCATCACTTCCAGATGTATTACCTTCTGAGAGTGGTAAATCATAGAGCATAAACTTAGTTTGAAAACCAAGTCTAAACCAGCAGTACAAACTAGTTGAAACTAGCAGTACAAATTGTTTGTTTAAAAAAAATTTAAGAGTAGGATAAACTCAGTGTGGATTTGAAAACAAGTTTGTCCACATATAGTTTTTAGCAAACTATTAGCTATCAACGGATTTGTTATATCTTTACCAATAGCCGTTTGCTATGGACTAGCCAACTCTTCACACTTAGATATGGTGAGTTGATAACCATTCAGTTTTCGGTAAACTGTCAACCATAAACGGATTTGAGAAGTCTTTACCAAAAACCGTTTGATCTGGACTAGTTGGTTCTTATGTGGATTAGACATGGTGAACTAAGTACCATTTGTTGTGTGACAAGCATGCACACTTGATAGTCCAAACCACCAGACTTCTCAAAGCACAATCCAAAGCAAAAAGCTTTTCTTAACCTGAAATGTTAGTCCAAAACCAATGAAAACACAATACACAATATTTTATTTTAACAGTTATCACAATTGACTAACAAATTCACAAGCAGTACTAGAAATTATCAAGCAGTACAAACTATACAAATAGCAAAACTAGCAGTACAAAAACCAAAAACACTTAGACATTAATCTTTTGAAGGATTAAGCATTCCAATACCTGTTACCAAGTACTGAAATCTTCCTACATCAAAACCTTTTGTTAAGAGATCAGCAAAGTTGTTATCAGTATGAATTTTAACAACTTGTATTAACTTCTTTTCAGCACAGTCTCTTATAAAATGATGTCTAATTTCAATGTGTTTAGTTTTTGAATGTTGAACTGGATTCTTAATGATACACATTGTACTGCTATTGTATATATGTATAATTTTGTTTAAGAAATTGTACCCATAATCAAGCATCTGGTTTTGAATCCAAAGAACTTGAGCACAACAACTTGCTGCTGCCACATATTCTGCTTCAATAGTAGAAGTGGCCACCATAGTCTGCTTCTTACATTGCCAAGAAATTAATCTACAACCCAAGAACTGACAAGCACCTGTTGTAGATTTTCTATCCATGCTAGTACCAGCATAATCAGAATCAGAGAATGCCACTAGATCAAATGCAGACTCTTTAGGATACCATAGCCCCAAGTTAGGTTGACCTTTAAGGTATCTGAAGATTCTCTTTACTGCTGTGAGATGAGACACCTTAGGATGTACTTGGAACCTTGCACAAGCACATACTGAGAACATAATGTCAGGCCTAGATGATGTAAGATACATCAAAGACCCAATCATGGATCTGTACATGTGCACATCCACATCTTCACCACTGTGATCCTTTAATAACAAGTGTGTCTCCTTATCAACTGGTGTACTAGCAACTTTAGCATCTAAGAATTGGAACTTTCTCAGAATTTCTGCTACATACTTGTCTTGGCTAATAAAGATACCATCTGATTTCTGCTTCACTTGTAGCCCCAAAAAGAAAGTTAATTCTCCCATAGAACTCATTTGGAATTGATCTTTCATCAGCTTCTCAAACTCTCTGCACATCTCCTTCTTTGTAGAACCAAAGATGATGTCATCCACATAAACTTGGACCAATAGAATATCACCTTTGTCTTTCTTGATAAAGAGAGTCTGATCAATCTTTCCCTATGAAACCCATTCTGTAACAGATAAGTAGCAAGAGTTCCATACCAAGCTCTTGGAGCTTGATGCAACCCATAGAGAGCTTTCACCACCTTGTAAACCTTGTCTGGATGGTCTGGGTCTATAAAGCCTGGAGGTTGAGAGACATAGACCTCCTCATCAATAGTACCATAAAGAAAGGCACTTTTTACATCCATTTGATAGACCATAAACCCCATAAAGGAAGCATAAGCAAGAAAGAGCCTAATTGCTTCAATCCTAGCAACTAGAGCATAGACCTCTTCATAATCAATCTCTTCTTCCTAAGTATAGCCTTGAGTTACAAGTCTTGCTTTGTTCTTGATAACCAGACCTCTCTCATCCTTCTTATTCTTGAATACCCACTTAGTACCAATCACTCTCATTCCCTTTGGTAGATCAACCAGAACCCAAACCTTCTGTATTTTGAATTGAAGCAGTTCTTCTTGCATTGCCTCAACCCAACTTGATTCTTCTAAAGCTTTTAACACATTCTTGGGTTCAATCTGATATAGGAAACATACAAACATACACTCATGCTCATCTTCATGCTCATCTTCATGATGTTTCTCCTCATACACCACACTCAGAAAGCCATGATGATCTGGGTCTTGAATTTGCTTTCTGGTCTTGACTCCAGATTGTACATCTCCCATGACATTGGAAAGTGGATGATTCCTATTTACAATTATATGGGGAGTAGAAGGAGTTGCATAGTTGATAGGTATATTTTGCAAACCATCTCCAAAGAAATCAAACTCATCAACTTGAGGAGCAGTATGAACTGGTGAATCAAGATGAGGTTGACTTGGTCCAGCAGCATCACTATTTTGCTCAGCAGTAGGAACTTGTGGATGAGCAGTACTAACTCCATTTGTACTGCTCGTTGGAATTTTAGTTTCCTTTCCCTTGAGTCCATTGTTATCAGCATCACTCTGGCCTCCATTAGCATCCTTTGAGGTAGAATCAAACACTGGACTATCTTCCAAGATTGGCATGAATATACAATCTTCATCATCTTCAGACCCTGCATGTTCATTAGTATTTGTACTTGTAACAGGCACATAATTCATAGAATCTGAAAGACTGTCAATATCAAAGATCCAATCTGGACCAACACCTGCAACATTTGGTTTATTCTCCAAAAATTCTATGTGCAGATTTTCTTCTACATGCTTGGTGCTTGTATTGTACACCCTAAAAGCCTTACTGTGCAGAGAATAACCAACAAAGAAACCTTCCTCAGATTTCCCATCAAACTTTCCTAGTTGGTCTTTGGTATTAAGGATAGTAACATGACAACCAAAAGGTCTCATGAAGCTTAAAGCAGGGGTTCTACCTCTAAGAAGCTCATAAGCAGTCTTATTGTGAGGTTGCACAACTAAAACCCTATTCAACACATAACAAGCAGTGCTAACTGCTTCAGCCCAAAATGAAATTGGTAGCTTAGAGTCAGCTAACATTGTCCTAGCAGCCTCTATAAGAGTCCTATTCTTTCTTTCAGCTACTCCATTTTGCTGTGGGGTTCTAGCTACACTAAATTCCCTCTTAATACCTTTTTCTCTACAAAAATCATCCATCGCCTTATTTTTAAATTCTGTTCCTTTATCACACCTGATTATTTTAACTTTCCTATCTACTAGGTTTTTTACTTCAACAATGAAGGTCTTAAGGATTTCACTAGTTTCATCCTTAGTTCTCATAAAGAACACCCAAGAAAACCTACTATAATCATCAGTGATAACAAGACAGTGTCTCTTAAAATTCAAGCTATTCACAGAAGTAGGACCAAACAAGTCCATATGCAACATATATAAAGCTTGAGAAATAGAGTTTTGGGTCTTTGGCTTACAAGAAGCTCTGTGTTGCTTACCTTTAAGGCAAGAAACACAGGTTTGGTCATTCAGAAAAGTTTTATTTGGTAAGCCCCTGACCAAACCATTTTTAGCAATTTTTTTAATGGTTTTAAATTAACATGACCAAGCCTTCTGTGCCATAACATTGATTCTTCCAATGTGGCTTTTGAAACAAGACAAGTAAGTCGAACCTTAGGAACTAGTTTATTCATCTCAACACTGTATGTGTTATCCTTTCTAGGGATTTTAAGCAATACTTGACTTTCATCAGGTAGCTTGAAATCAGGAGAAAGAATAAGACAATCAGTATCAGTAAATAAAACTTTGTTCTGTTTATCACAAATTTGTGATACACTGAAAAGATTGAACTTAAGTTCTGGTACATAATACACATTTTCAAAATCAAGATTACCAGTTTTAATTACCCCTTTACCAGTAATCCTTCCTCCAACACCACCACCAAAGACAACTGGTCCTCCATCCAGAGCAATAAAGTCTGAAAGATATGACATGTTGCCAGTCATGTGCCTTGAACATCCACTATCTGAATATCATCTATCTTCTTTACCATTTGAAGGATGTTCCTGCACACAAAATAAAGGTGATAGTTTCTTTTGGGGACCCAAACCATCACTGGTTTGGATCTGCCTTGTACATCAAGATGAGAAAATTTGTTGGAGATCATTGATGCACCATTGGGTTTGGTAGATTTTCTAAACCAATGTGCTGAGGCCTTGACAGCATTGCCCCTTTTTCCCATAACATTTAAGTGCCTAGCAGTAGGATTTGCTGGTCTAGCAGTTGGAACTGCTGACCTAGCAGTTGGAACTACTTGTTTAAATTTAGGCACCCATTTCTGATTGGTCATTGCTGTTTTCTCATAAAAATGCCTTTTAACTATTTGTGCATGATTTGAAAATTGTTTTGCACTTGAAACAGTTTGCTTGCTATTAAACCACTTATTTTGCCTAGCAGTTGAAACTGTTTTGATGCCAGTCTTTAACATAACAGCTTTGGGTGACATCTTATGATTTGCATTAGGGTTTGTCAATCTAGTTGGACTGTTTTGAGTTACCCTAGCATTGTTATTCCTATTCACCCTTGTGTTCCCATAAACCCTCTTTTTCCATGGGTTAGAATCACAATAAGTAGCCATATGATCAAAACTTCCACAAACAAAGCACACTTTTCTAATCATAGCAAACTTATCATTCAATTGCTTAGATTTTGAGTGATTCCAGTTCCTATGACTACCCTCAGAAACTAGTGATCTGTTCTTAGTCCTGTACATCTCGGCATATTGAACACTCTTCCTAACTGGTTTTATGTTTTCAGTCTTAACCACTTTAGGAGCATGTTTAACTTCTACCTTAACAACATTAGGTTTGACCTTAACCTTTGCATCCTCATCATCAGATGTCCAATCCTCAATAGTTGGTGCATCTGAGTTCCTATCAGAGGACATCTTTTCCTCAGAAAGAGATTTATCACTAGAACTCACAAAAGAATCTACTGCCTTAACAAATTTAACAGGATTCTCACTAATCTTAACACGATAGCCAGGAAGATCCATATCCTTAAACTCTTCTAAACCTATATGAGCTAAATCAATTCCTGGTGGAACAAACATTCCTCTAAAGTGGGGTGCAACTGACTTATAACCTAAACCAGATTTAGCTTTGTTAAGTATTTGACTCTCTACTATCTTCTTAACTCCTTTTAAAGTATGTTCAAGAGTATCTACACTTAACTTGATGTTTTCTTTTTCCTTTTTAAGCTTCTCTAGTTCATATACAAGTCCACTCATTTTATCATCTTTTATTTGCAAATCCCTCTTTAAAACACCTATCTCATCAGAGAAGTTTGACTCATTCTGTCTATAAAACATAATTTGTTCTTCCAAAACAGCTAGTCCTCTTTTATGATTTGCCAGACTAAAATTAACTTGGTTAAATTCTACTCTAAGATCATCATACTGTTTCTTAACATTTTCATAATCTTTTAAAGCATGACAAGAGTTTGAGCATTTTTGAAGTATATGTACCTCAGAGTCTGAGAAAGCCATCAAACCCAAGTTAGCTGGTTCCTCTTCTTCCTCCATGAAGCTCCAATCAAATCCAGCTCCATCTACAGCTACCATAGCCTTGGAAGAAGGCTCTTCAACATTAACTGTTCTCCTTGTTCCTTGCTGATTCTTAAACCCTTGACTCTGGTTACTTTGTTGTCTTGGACTTCTACATTCCCTGGCAAAGTGCCCCATCTTGTGACAATTATAGCACTCCACCTTAGACTTATCATACCCAGCAACATCTATTCCATTAAAGGTAATCTTATTCCCAGTCCTTTGGTAATACTTCTTAGCCCTGATGCTTATCAAAGCCAACTGCCACTTTAAATCCATAGCTTCCAAATCATCTTCAGCAATCTGAAGAAGGTCTTCATTGTAGATTTGAGACCCACCAGATTGTTCTGCCACAAATCCATATATGGTCTCTTCAGTCAAGCCAGCAGTACTAGTTTTTACACTAGCAGTGCTAACTGTTGGGTTAGCAGTACCAACTGCTTCTTCATCTTCATGATTCGAACTGCTTGAAGAAGATAAGAAAGCCATATTCCCTGAACTAGAACTGGTGCTACCACTCTTCTTCACCTTTTGCTCAACAATCTTAAGATTGTTGTAAAGCTCATTCATTGTCATTTTCTCCAGTTCTGGTTTATTGCTCCAAACCACAACATAAGTGTTCCATTCAGCAGGTAAACTATTAAGAAACTTCATGTTGAGGTCTTCCTGTGGAATCACAATCTTCAACACAGTAAGTTGACTGATGATCTTTTGAAGCCTATTAAAGATATGGTCCAAAGTTTCATTGCTTGATGCAGTGAAGTTCTCATAACTTTGTTTAAGAAGGTTTTCTGTGCCTTCTTGGTAGCTTCATTGCCACCAAATCTTTCCACCACTGCTTCAAAAAGAGTTTTAGCAGTCTCGTAATGGCTAAAGTTCAGTACTTGATCATTAGGAATTGCCATTAGTAACAAATTCCTAGCCTTCTGATCATTCTTCTTTTTGATTCTCTCCTCGTTTGTGACTGGCTCAGTGTTAAGCTTTGTGGTCTTGGAACCTGATGAACTCAAATAAGTACATTTTATTACTATCATTTATCCTATTAATTTGACTTGTTTTACTATATTATGTATGAGGATTGATACTTAATCGTTTACTTTTGTAATTCTCAGGTAAAAACAAGCATTTGGTGAAACTTAGCGATTTTGGACTAATAATGGAGCAAAACATGCATAAAGTAAAGAGTCTACTGAAATGAAGAAGATCAAGACTAATCTGCTCCAGATGCGCCGCATCTCACTCATGACATGCGCCGCATCTCTATCAAGATATCACCAGATACGATCCAAGATACAAGAGGACATGCGCCGCATCTAATCATGGAGTTACGCCGCATCTTCTGGCGGTGTACGAATATTCCTGAATATTATAATCTTGGACCCCACTCGAAGTTAAGTACATGCGCCGCATCTACTCCTTAGATGCGCCGCATCTTCCCTCAGACAGAAACTATAAATACCCCAAGACCAGACGAATTTCGTACGCATTATCAGAGTTTCAAAGACCGAACAGGAAAAACCCTAGGACGAATTCAGTCAAGGAGGCAGCACAAGACACACCCAAATCAAAGATACAAGAGCTGTAAGAAGGTGCTGCATGTATTTAATTCATTAAGTAGTTTTGTTTTATTGTGTTAGCAAAGTTTAATTCATCAGGATTGGTGGCTTGTGTAATGTGACAACGAAAGATTGCACTCCATTTAATACTTGCTTTCCCATCAATTAAAGTTTATATGTTGATGTCTTTGGTTACTACTTATTAGTGCATTGATAACCTCTGTGTCTATTAGTGGCTTGCGGGCATTTGACTGCGGGACATAATGTGGCTCCCACGGTTATTACTAAATTGATCACTTAGGAATAACTTTTAGACATAAGTAATCATTAAGGGTTTACTCGCCGATAAGATTAGGACCAACGAGAAAGGGTTAACTACATACACTTCATATAAAGCTATCAATAAAACAAGTGACAAACTACTTAATCATAAGGACAGCCCTCTTATTGTCTCGAGTATTTATCTGTGTATGTGTGTGCTACTTGCTGATTCGTGCCTATTGGTTTATTTTATTATTTAATTGCAAACAAACCGTGCCAGTCTCTCAGGCTGAAACCCCCTTGCGTTAGGATATTAAAATACTGATTAGAATAACTAGATAATACGTTCCACTCTTAGTGATCGACACTCTACTTACCATTATATTCATACTGACCGGGTACACTGCTCGTTAAGTGTGTGTGTTATTGATAAGTCGGCTAAATATAAATTTAAAACTTGAGTAGGCATTAAAACTGCTAAAACTATACTACGACACCCACACGCATCAAGTTTTTGGCGCCGTTGCCGGGGAGTGAATTGTTATTATCTGTTAATTTGATTAGTATTTTAATTAGGTTTTTCTTTTTATTAGATTAATTGCATCATTGTACTATTTTGCATATTTGTTGTATTGTGTGTTAATTGTTTGCTTTTATTTTTATTTTTGTGTGTTTTAATTTTTGTTTGTGTGTTTTTATTTTTGTTTTTATTTTTCGTATTTTTCTGTTCTGCTATCGTTGTACTGTGCTAAATCAAACGATACGGCGCATCTGACCTCTCAGATACGGCGTATTGCGTTTAATTTTTTTAAAATACAACGCGTTTAATTAATTCGATACGACGCATCTTTTCCCCAAGATACGGCGTATCTGTTTTTAATAAGAAATTTTTCTAAGCGATAAAGTAATACGACGCATCTGCTTTAGCAGATACGGCGTATCTGTTTTTAATAAAAAAAAATTCTAAACGTTGACGCCATACGACGCATCTGCTTTCGTAGATACGGCGTATCTATTATTTTAATTAAAAACAGTTTGCGAATTATTAAACGGATACGGCGTATCGATCTCTGTCGATACGGCGCATCTTTCTGAATCAAAAATCGATATTTATTTTGAAACGTAACGAAAATACGGCGCATTAACTTTCGTTAATACGACGCATTTAATTTTAATTAGATAAGCTGATTTTTGATTATTTAATTCGATACGGCGCATTCAAAATTCTAAAGCGGCGTATCTATTTTCTGAATAAAGTCTGATTAAATTTTAACGTATTAAGATACGGCGTATCCAACTCTTTGGATACGGCGCATCGTCTGCAGATATCAGCTATTTTTATTCTCATATCCGTTTCTAAATTCGTTAATTTTTCTTCTTGCGAGCAAATCCTACTGATGATTTTACCTTGGATGACAGATTTTGCTATGGAAGACATGTCAGTTAACGGATATCTTGCTAAGGAATGTTTGTTTTCAGATTCATTCAATGTACTCATGATCGATGCAGATTTATTCTCTTGGGAGACTCCTCTTGAAGCTGCTTTTAAGGAATTCATGCGTTTATGCAACATTGACAAAGAGGTATTCTCTTATGATGTATTTGTGAGGTACACTGGAGAAGAATTGTCGCTCTTATGGCCTATCATTGAAGCCGAAGGATTGAACTGGACTACTATCGAAGAAGATGATGGGAAATTCTATCTTGCATACATGGATTCAAGCAACGAAAGCTGTGGTGGAGGCAATACCCAAAACTCTTACATGCCTTATTCCGAACAGTACTGGGGATTGAATGAGAACTATCAGGATAATGACATGAATTATGCTTTGGCGGAGTTACTATTTCATGGGAGATTGGTAAGATTGATAGACCTCTCCCTCAATGATTGGCTAGAACTCAAATATGGTAGTCCGGAATTTGCCCCTGCAAATGAAGTCAAGGAGATTATGACTTCATGGTTGACTCGGAGTTTTAAGAAGCAATTTAACGAGTTCATGGAGATAAAAAAGAATATGATTGGAAAGGTTTGCTTTGACATTAACCACGATCCTAACGATGTTGATTTTTCAGAATGGTTGGCTAGTAAGTTTAATAACCATAAGAGCATGGATCGTGCTACTAAGGATGCATTATGGGTATATTGGATGAGAGGAGAAGACGAAGAAGTAGAAAGCGATTATGGGTCGTCACTTCATGATTCAACAATCAATGAGGGCATTGAAGAACTTTTCAGGATTGACATTGATGTGTTCGATTATGAGACACCCTTGTGCAAGCAGTTCAAGGAATTTAACTACCTTCTTCAAGTCGACGATGATGTGCTTACTGGAGATCTACCAGGATTTAAGACTTATGACGATTTCAAAAACACCTGGTACTATGAATGGAATGACCAAGTACCATGGGTTTGGGATAAACCATGGGAATTTGCACACATTAATCACACTTGTACACCCTTCGTTTTCAAGGACGGGAGTAGTGTTTGGCCGACCTGTGATTATAAGAGTGACGGAACCTGTAATGGGGGAAGTATAATTGGGATGAAACGGGTTGGAAACGATGTAACCTTTGAAGATTATGAATGGTACGATAATGTTGAAGACTGCCCACAAAAAGCGGAGGCTTTACAAGAAAAAGGGAGAATTGAACGCTTGAAAGGACTTAAGGGGACATCGGATACTACTTTCTGGGAATGGGTGCATAAACAGTTTGATGATTTCACGAAGCTTAGTCGACGGTTACAATATGATTTGGAAAGAGAATGGGAGGCGATTCAAGACGATTATAATAATGAGTCGTTGATTGAAGAACTAGATGATTATTTGATTAAGGATCCTTATTTTAAGTTTGTTGATAAAGACGAGGAAGAGTTCACCAAAAGAAAGTGTCAACTACTTGGGATTCCTTACAATGAGCCACCCATGATTATTTCTGAAAAATTTAAAATCATCAAATATTCTTTGGGTCCTGATGAAGAATATACTGCGGTGAAGACAAAGAGTTATACTAGATTAAGTCGAACGGAAGAAAACATCGCAGAGATATACGGGAAAATCTTTCGGATGAAGGACGAAGGATGGACCGTGACAAGGACTTATTGCTGAGCTGAACGTGAGTCTAACTTGAAGACTCTGGAATAAAGACAAGTGCTTACCGGGAGACAACCCGGATTTATCTTTTAATTTTCTGTTTTGTGTCGAGTCAGTCAGGCCCGCATGAGGATACGGCGCATCTCAATTCTGAGATGCGACGCATCTCCTGCAATGGTCATATCTTATTTTATTTTTCTGCATTTTTTATTTTCGAATTTAAAACTATTTATCTGTTTATTTTAATGCGGCGCATCCCTGGTTAAGGATGCGGCGCATCTTTATTCTGATCCGTATTTATTCCAGGCTCGATACGGCGTATCTTCTTCCATAAGATACGGCGCATCGACTGACCTGATGATTTTCAGTTTTAATTTTTATGTTTTATTTTTATCTAACTACTAATGTATTATGCAAGTTTGAACCTTTCTTATCTTAGGTGTGTTTTAAAGTATTGGTGGTATTATAGTTTCCTGGATTTCCTGTGGATACATCAAGTATGAAGCTTTAACGTTCTAATCCACAAGAAGCTGATTTTTGCTCTTATACAAATGGAGGATCATACCGAGCAAATCTCAGGGGAGTTTTCCTGTTCTAATTCTTTTATTTTCCAGTTTTTAACCTTTTATACAAACAACGAGGACGTTGTTTAACTTAAGTGGGGGGATTAGAGAATTAGAACACTTAACATTTACTTGTCCTAAAACTTTTTCAAAATATGCTTAAAATTTGCTTAATATATCAAACTTAAAAAAAAAAAATTTAGCATGTTTTTGTTTAAGATCTAAGTTGCATAGCTGCACACATGACGTTATTTTCAAAAATTGTGATTTTTCAAAATTCACAAATCTATGAGTATGCCGGTGACTTGTAAACTTTAGAATTTGGCTTGTATACTATTCGAGACCACCATAATGAGTATTATTTATATAATTGGAGTGACTTGTCTAAATTGGTAAAATTCTAGGATTACACCCAAATAGCCTTTATATGTTATGTGTTATTAGCTAACTACACTGGTTAGTTAACCCCCGTATAAACCCTTTTGTTACTCTCATTTTTAGAGTAAGATACCCCTAGAAAAACACTCAGAGCCATTCCTTTCGTTTCTTACACCTATGTTTAAAATGTTTCGTTACACCCTTACACCTTAGCCTACCCTGTAGATTAGAATCCGTGGTTGGTTGATTGCTATAGGCAGAGTGTGTTTCCTTACATTACCTGTGTTCGCGTGCGTAATTCATTATCTTTGGTTAGGTCGGGAAATTGCACAATGCAATTGGAGTAAAAGGAAATATTGTATATCTTTGAGTTTATTTTTCGTGTGTTTACTACTTTCACTATTACCGTTATTTCTGAAGTATGAGAAGTATGGAAAAATTATCCAGAATTATCATTATAGTGATGTGGTGAAATTTTACACATCTATGTTTATGATTAAAGTTTAAAAAAAATTTAAAAAAAAAAAAAAAAAAAAAAAAAAAAAATGAGAAAAGAAAAAGGGAGAGTTGGATGTTTGTTAAACCAACTTATGTAAAGTTATGTAAGTGGTCGATATCACCACTATTTGTTGTACTATATTTATGGATTGAATGGGAATTGGCAGTTATGGGAACGCCAATTAAGGTTTATTCTTTGATTAAGATCTTGTTGAGTATAATTCATGTCTACCTAAAGCGTGTGTTTCAAGTGTTAAAGCGTGAGTTATTCGATGATATGAGTCTTATTCATGGGATGGTTGGGATAGTGATTAACCACACTTAGGATTTTAATTTATTTGTTTTGTTTATTTTTATTTTTACACCAATTTATATCCCAAATGTTATCCATACCCTTTATTATTCTTTTCCCAACCGAACCTTTGATTTATTGAGATTAGGGATTTGAGCAATCTTAAGTATCGTAGTCGTGGATTCGGCTATGTATTTATGATTTTGTCGCCCTTTTTGATATATTATTATTGGTGAAGTTTGGACCTATCTTTAGCCTATTCGAGTTAAGGATTTGAGCAATTGCAAGTATCGTGTTCGTGGATTCGATCATGTATTTGTGATTTTGTCGCCTTTTCTAGAATTTGAGATCGATAGTGATCAAGAATAATTAACCCTTAAGCCTAAAAACCCTTTTTAACCGCTTTAGACTTGTTATTCCTTAGCTTTAGTGGTGGAGATGTGTATACTTGCCAAGCTTATGATAGAATATTCGTCACGACTGGACAGTTAAACGATTAGATTTGCTTTTATCGACTTATTTTATTTTACTTCTAATTCGTTAAGTGTTTAGTTGTGTGATTAAGAAATAAACGAATACATGCTTAAATATAAAAATAAATCCTAACATCTTTTAGGATACATTTTCATAAAAGAAATTCTAAGGTTTACTTGGGGACAAGTAAAGTTCAAGTGGGGGGATATTTGATGAACTCAAATAAGTACATTTTATTACTATCATTTATCCTATTAATTTGACTTGTTTTACTATATTATGTATGAGGATTGATACTTAATCGTTTACTTTTGTAATTCTCAGGTAAAAACAAGCATTTGGTGAAACTTAGCGATTTTGGACTAATAATGGAGCAAAAAATGCATAAAGTAAAGAGTCTACTGAAATGAAGAAGATCAAGACTAATCTGCTCCAGATGCGCCGCATCTCACTCATGACATGCGCCGCATCTCTATCAAGATATCACCAGATACGATCCAAGATACAAGAGGACATGCGCCGCATCTAATCATGGAGTTACGCCGCATCTTCTGGCGGTGTACGAATATTCCTGAATATTATAATCTTGGACCCCACGCGAAGTTAAGTACATGCGCCGCATCTACTCCTTAGATGCGCCGCATCTTCCCTCAGACAGAAACTATAAATACCCCAAGACCAGACGAATTTCGTACGCATTATCAGAGTTTCGAAGACCGAACAGGAAAAACCCTAGGACGAATTCAGTCAAGGAGGCAGCACAAGACACACCCAAATCAAAGATACAAGAGCTGTAAGAAGGTGCTGCATGTGTTTAATTCATTAAGTAGTTTTGTTTTATTGTGTTAGCAAACTTTAATTCATCAGGATTGGTGGCTTGTGTAATGTGACAACGAAAGATTGCACTCCCTTTAATACTTGCTTTCCCATCAATTAAAGTTTATATGTTGATGTCTTTGGTTACTACTTATTAGTGCATTGATAACCTCTGTGTCTATTAGTGGCTTGCGGGCATTTGACTGCGGGACATAATGTGGCTCCCACGGTTATTACTAAATTGATCACTTAGGAATAACTTTTAGACATAAGTAATCATTAAGGGTTTACTCGCCGATAAGATTAGGACCAACGAGAAAGGGTTAACTACATACACTTCATATAAAGCTATCAATAAAACAAGTGAAAAACTACTTAATCATAAGGACAGCCCTCTTATTGTCTCGAGTATTTATCTGTGTACGTGTGTGCTACTTGCTGATTCATGCCTATTGGTTTATTTTATTATTTAATTGCAAACAAACCGTGCCAGTCTCTCAGGCTGAAACCCCCTTGCGTTAGGATATTAAAATACTGATTAGAATAACTAGATAATACGTTCCACTCTTAGTGATCGACACTCTACTTACCATTATATTCATACTGACCGGGTACACTGCTCGTTAAGTGTGTGTGTTATTGATAAGTCGGCTAAATATAAATTTAAAACTTGAGTAGGCATTAAAACTGCTAAAACTATACTACGACACCCACACGCATCAGAACCATCAGCACGTGTTTCTTCAACAGGAATTGGTTTGAAGGAATCACCATTGATAATAATATCCCATAATGCGTAGTCTTGCACCATGAAATATTGCTCTATTCTGAGCCGCCATAAATCGTATTCATTCTGTTTCAGCATGGGGAGTTTAGCAAGGATTAAGGTTTGAGGTGTCTCCATGTCCATCTTCTTGATTGCTAGTGAGTAAACACTTCAGAATCTTCTAAATCAAAGTATCAGTAACCTGGCTCTGATACCACTTGACCGGATCTAAACACACGAGTTGTGTTGGAGATACTTTGAGTATATACTTAACAGCACGCGAAATTTACTATCAAGTACTTAGAAGAATTCTTGTTTGGTGATTGTATAGATGTAACAATAAGAACAATATTCACTCAAAAGATTAGCTTCAATATAATATGAAAGTTACAATACGATCGTGAAGCTATGATAATAATACATACATAAACCTTGACCTAGGATCTCCTTTTATAAGACAAGAAGTCCTTTACAAGTAACCTATCTACCGTATAATTCTATTATAATAAGATATACATTACATCTTTTCCATATATATCTTTACACGGTTTCTATCTTGATCTTGTTAGCAGTACGAACTCTTCTTATCAACAGTACCAACTGTTGATGTATTCTTCAGCAACACTTCAACTGTACTAACTTATACAGAACCGTACCAACTGCTTAATTTAATTCCCAACAATTATTCTCAGTTATGTTCTTGTCATTTTCAACCTTCATGTCATCATCTTGTATGCTCTTGTCTTTTCCTCCCCTACATTTGGTTAAACTTCCTTCCCTAGGCTTTATTTCCTTCCCTGAGTTATTTCCTCCCCTGGGTTGCAAATAACATTTTCACCCCTATTTGGAAGATCTCTCACCATCATCTCACCATCATCTGATCTACCAATTAGAACATGTTTTCATACAATGTTGTACATGTAGCCATCAATTCCTTAAGAGTTAATTTGCTGCCCTCATCACTTCCAGGTGTGTAACCTCCTGTGAGTGGTGAATCATGGGGCAATAACTCATAATCCATCATTTGATGGGTTTCTGAGCCATTTTTATTTCAAAATATTTTAAGAAACTTTTGACTTAGCAGTATGAACTTGATTTTATTATGAAAAATCATACTGCTTACAACCATTTTGAAGGGATTAAGTGTAGTTACAGACACTTAATCAAAATTTCGGTTTAAATTAACCTCTGGTTGTGTGAGAACCAATATTTTCAGTTATAAATAACTGCCTGTGTACAGATAAACCCATTCAAAGGGCTTTCTTGATAGGTTTTCCAGCTCGTGGCAATTGTTACCTCTAACACAAGTGTTAGATTCACTTTTGCTCGCTGTTCTTTCTATCAGATGCCCTTAGACTTGCTCATTATACTTAAAAGTATAAAATGATAGAAAGTGAGTTGTATCAGTTACTATCTGATCAACTGAGCCATCAAGTCAATGTGAAACATCATAATCAGGTTTCAAGAAAGAAATTTTAAAGAATCAATTAACTTAGGTATAAACCTTTGTTAATGAATCCCCAAACTCAGTCTATCATGAACCTATTATGTCAGCAACTAGTATAATCATTCTGCTGCTCATACACTTCACTTGAAACTTCCTTTGTGCTCAAATGTTCATACCTGAAATTGTTAGTCTAAAACCAAGAAACAAAATGCAAAAACATTTGTCTTATAGCAGTATCATTATATGACTAACAGTATGAACTTAACAAACAAAATTTGTACTAGCAGTACAAACTGTTCAATATAGCAGTACCAATTTACAATGCTATCAGTACAAACAAAAATTTATATACAAAAACACAGAGTTTTAAATCATTGAGGATTAAGCATCCCAATACTTGCTACCAAGTACTAAAACCTTCCAACATCAAAAGCTTTAGTGAGAAGATCTGAAAAGTTGTGATTAGAATCAATTTTAAGAACTTGAATCAACTTTTTCTCATTGCAGTCTCTAATAAAATGATGTCTAATTTCAATGTGTTTTGTTTTAGAATGTTGCACTGGATTTTTCATTATGCAAATTGTACTACTATTATCAATATGTATGACAGTGTTTAAGAAATTGTACCCATAGTCAAGAAATTGGTTTTGAAGCCATAGGACTTGACCACAGCAACTTGCAGCAGCTACATATTCAGCTTCAGTTGTTGAAGTAGCCACAATTGTTTGCTTCTTACACTGCCATGAGATAAGTCTACACCCAAGGAATTGACATCCTCCAGTTGTTGACTTTCTTTCCAAGCTAGCACTAGCATAATCACTATCTGAGTATGTTACCAAGTCAAAAGGTGATTCCCTTGAATACCATAGACCCAACCTAGGTTGACCCTTGAGATATCTAAAAATCCTCTTGACAGCTGTGAGGTGAGAAACCTTAGGAGTTACTTGAAATCTTGCACAAGCACAAACAAAGAACATGATATCAGGTCTTGATGATGTAAGATACATCAAGGAGCCTATCATAGATCTGTATGTGTGGACATCCACATTTTCTCCATCTACATCTTTAAGAAGTGGCTTCTCAGAGTCCATTGGTGTGCTTGCCACTTTTGAATCAGCAAATTGAAATTTTCTTAGAATCTCTGCAACATATTTACCTTGGCTAATAAATATGCCTTCACTTGATTGCTTAACTTGTAGACCCAAAAAGAATGTAAGTTCCCCCATGGAACTCATCTGAAACTAATCATGCATAAGCTTCTCAAACTCTAAACACATCTCCTTCCTTGTAGATCCAAAGATGATATCATCCACATACACCTGAACTAGCAAAAGATTCTTCTTGTGCTTTTTGATGAATAATATCTGATCAATCTTGCCTCTTTGAAATCCATTTTCTATTAAATAGGAAGCCAGTGTTTCATACCAAGCTCTTGGTGCCTAATGAAGGCCATAAAGAGCTTTTGCTACCTTGTACACCTTGTCTGGATGGTCTGGATCAGTGAAGCCTGGAGGTTGTGAGACATATACCTCCTCTTCAATAGTACCATATAAAAAAGCACTCTTGACATCCATTTGATAAACTGTGAAGCCCATAAATGAAGCATAAGCTAAGAAAAGCCTAATTGCCTCAATTCTTGCCACTGGAGCAAAAACTTCATCATAGTCTATCCTTTCCTCTTGTGTGTACCCTTGGGCTACTAATCTAGCCTTGTTTCTTATCACTATGCCTCTTTCATCCCTTTTATTTCTGAAAACCCATTTAGTGCCAATTACCCTTACACCCTTAGGTAAATCAACTAGCACCCAAACCTTCTGAATTTTGAACTGAAGAAGCTCTTCTTGCATAGCTTCTACCCAGCTTAAATCATCTAGGGCTTTAAGAACATTCTTTGGTTGTTCTTGTGAGAGAAAACATACAAATAAGCAAGAGTTTGCAAACTCATGCTGCTTTGATGTATAAAGAGCATCAAGAAGCCCTTGTTGATCTGAAGACTTCAGTTGTTGCCTTGTCTTCACACCTGATTGTACATCTTCAATCACATTTTCCAGGGAGTAGACTTTGTGAATCCTTGTGTGTGGTGTAGAAGGAACTTGATAATGAGATGGTAGATTATTGAAATCCACCTCATTTTCTGAGAAATTTGCTTTATGTGTTTCTGATGGGCTAGCAGTAGAAACATTTGGCCTAGCAGTATGTTGCTTTGTCTCAGCAGTAGGAACTTCTGGCTCAGCAGTAGGAATAATAATTGTTCTGCTGACTTGATTCTCTTGTTCCTTTGTTTCATCTTCCTTATTTTCATCTTCAATCCCTTCTTTGGCTACATCAGAAGAAGGTTCATCATTTGTTGAAGTTGAATCCACGCCTGTACTTGTCCATATTGGCATCATCACATAATCTTGATCTGTCTACTTTTCTAACCCTGCCTCATTTGTTGCTTGTGAACCTGAAAAATCATTAGATTCTGCAACAATAGGCACATAATTCATTGATTTGGTTAGTGACTCAAGATCAAATAGTCATTTGGGACCTTCACCTGCTACATTGGATTTGTTCTCTAAAAATTCCACGTGCAGGTTTTCCTCTACTCTTCTAGTTCTTGTATTTTAAACTCTAAAAGCTTTGCTATTAAGAGAATATCCAACCAAGAATCATTCATCTGCTTTACCATCAAACTTTCCTAGATGGTCTAAGGTATTCAGAATTATCACATGACATCCAAAAGGTCTAAGAAATCCTATTGCAAGAGTTCTACCTCTAAAGAGTTCATAAGATGTCTTATTGTGAGACTTAACAACCAAAACCCTATTTTGAACATAGCAAGCAGTATTAACTGCTTCAGCCTAAAAAGTGATAGGCAACTTAGAGTCGGCTAACATGGTTCAAGCAGCTTCTATGAGTGTTCTATTTCTCCTCTCAGCTACTCCATTTTGCTGAGGAGTTCTAGCAACACTAAATTCTCTCCTAATACCCTTTTCTTTGCAGAAATCATCTATAACTCTATTCTTAAACTCTGTCCCATTATCACATCTAATGAATTTCACTTTCTTGTTTGCTAGGTTTTCTATCTTTGTAATGAATGTCTTAAGAATGCTATAAGTCTCATTCTTAGAACCTAAAAATAAAACCCATGTAAATCTGTTATAGTCATCAGTTATAGCGTGGACATTGGTGCGCCGTTCATCATCTTTATGCTCCTCTAGAGACTCCCAGTTGGCTGCTTCATCGTCCACAACTTTCCTTCCAATCCTAGTAAACACTGGGTGTCGGTGGCCACCTTTCTCGCGCCTTTCCTTTTGGTAACGCAGTGGGGATGCTTCATGCTCAGGGTCAAAGTTGAGTCTAACACCCCAACCCGACAAGGGTAGAAGTGTCACGCAAATGGTGACATATCAAAGGCAAGCATAACATACGACTTACATATTACAAATGGTTTATAATGTTACAAAGGAAATACACCAAATCTACGTAGTCATACATAAGTAAATTCTAACTAAGGTATCGTCTTCATAAGCTAATCTCTCATCCCAAAGCAAACCCAAGCTCCTGGCTTCCTACTAAAACCTGCCGCAGGAAAAGAAATGCGGCTGAGCTTAAAAGCCCAGTGAACAGATATATAATAAACGGAAACCAAAATTAAATGGAAATGAACAGACATATCATAATGAATGAGATATAGGAAAAGGAAATAAAGAGTAAGGTTTAGGACAGTCATCCACCACGAGCCCATATCATAACATATCACATATCATATCATATCATATCTTCATAATCATATAGAGGGGAGACCTCTCAGATAATCAGATAATATGAGGGGTGTCCTCATTCTTCAGGTGGAGTAGCTAGCTCCCATATTTTGTGAAAGGAGTGGATTGCACCCAGCCCCAGTCACCATATCATATCATATCAAAGCATATCATAACATATCTAGGATGCATCCATACGCCCCCCAAACAAATCATATTGGCCATAAACAAATCATAGTGAGCTCATATCATATCATAATGGGGACGGTGTACAACATCACTCGAGTACACTAGAGTCATGCCACTGGTGCATCAATGACATGGCCATGTTACCTTCATGGCTAGGAAACATATTTGGCTCGGGTATCAAACTGGGGTCAAGGTCAAAGGTTTATATCAAAGCAAAGGTTCATATCAAAACAAAGGTTCATATAGTCATAGTCCAAATCTCAAGGTTCATATCAAAGGTTCATATATCAAAGGTTCAAATGCCAAAGGTTCAAATCATAGGTTCAAACCAGAAATCAAGAGGTCGAAGGCACCTTATTAAAAAGGGCAGAATATCTGTACCTTATTCCAAAGCAAAGCACAACCCAAAAGAATAAGATGCAAAGGATCATGCCCTCTCCTTCTTCACACCTAGAGGGGTAGAAAAGAATTACAAACCTTTCCATTTTAAGTAACTTTCCATTTTTAGCAGGTTTCCATATTTAGTAAGTTTCCATAATTAGTAAGATTTCCATATTCTCATTTAGGTTAAGTTATTATTGAATCATAATATGGCTTTAGGGTGTATTTAAACAAGTCACAAAAGTTTAGGGTTAAATATGACAAGTTTTCATAGTTCAGGGTTATAAACGTAACTTTACCAAGGTTCAAGGTTTTAAAATAGAAATCTCATAATTTACCATTCGAATACTTTCATTTCCAGAATTACACATTTAGTCTTCACGTTTCCAATATTTACGGATTACACCCCTTTACTTTATTAATTTACAAATTAATCTTATACTTACAAAATTTACAAATTTAACCTTTACAATATTCATATTACACACCAAGTCCTTTTTATTCTTCAAATTACAGAGATTAACCTTCAATTTAATTATGTTACAAACAGCCCTCAATGTTTCGGTAATTTACACATTTGGTCCTTATACTTTTTAAATTACAAATTCGAATTATATAATTTACTATAATTACATATTAAACCCTTAATTTCTTAATTTTACACAATGAACACTTATTTTAACATGTTATACGAACACACCCTTAAACATTCACAATTTTCACATCAAGTCCCTCTAGTTATCAAAGTTACATATTTAGTCCTTAAATTTACAATTTCAACCTTTAATTATTAACAATTACATATTAAGCCATTAAATTACCAAAATTACACATAACCCCCTGAATATAATTTATTACTCAAAACAGCACCAACTTTCCAGAAATTACATATTTAGTCCCTCATTTTAATTTATTTTTAATTCGACATTAAGATTACAAATTAAATCCTTTTCTTGCCTAATTTACATATAAGACCCTTATGTTATAATTTTTACACATTCTCCCAGGTCCATACAATATTACAAAAATATCCCACAAGTTTTAATAATTACAAAACAGCCCCTTAACATTTAATTATTCAATCGGTTTGCATAAAATCAAAACAAAATCAAACCCTAGCAACCCCAATTATTAAGCAATCATTGTATCATCATTTTATCACTTTTATTTCCAGATTTCATCCATTATAAACCCTAGATCGATCGGTTCTATAATTTTTCCCTAATTTCCCCTTTTTTTTCTAAAAACCCGATATACAAATAAATTCCCAAAACCACAATTTCGACTCAAACAATTCAAATGGCTATTTTTCCCATGTTATAAGGAGCATAAAGAACCCACGAAAATTATATACAAGCTCAGGAAAAATCGTATGAATTAATAAGATCCGATTTCCAAAATTAGGGTTTTAAGCTCATAATTTTCTATTCGGCCAAAATACAAAGCATGGGTCGAATCCATTATTTTTAACATGTTATATATGATTAAGAGAGAGCTAGAAAAATACCAGAAAATTTATAGATCAAAGGATTCACACGCTTCGAATTATTGTTGCTCGGCTAGGGTTTTTGAACCAATTAATTCACCATGAACACACGATCGACTCCAGGACTTTGTGGCTATTTTTCTCACCTTCCTTGCATCATGAAGAACTCCAGAAAAATAGGTTTTTGATTTCTAAAAATCGGAGGTAGTGTGAGGGAATTTTAAGAGTGGCGGCTTGAAATGTTTTAGGGTTTAATGGGAGAAAATAAATTTAGGGTTTGATATATTAGTGATAGGCCGACCTTGGGGAGGGCATGGGACCAAATAACCGGCCTTCACAAGGCCCAAATTAATTTACCCTTTATTTTGTGTATTTTCCTAATTTAATTGTAATTTAAATGCTTTTTAATTAATAATAATTGTGTATTTAAATTTTTTGTACACACAAGGGTATTTTGGTCATTTCACAACTTTTATAAATATTAATCGAAGTCTTAAAAATTATTTTGTACCATATCTTGCTCGTTTCCAGAAGTTTGGGATCGATTCGGAACTTTAATTAAGCTTTAATTAAATTTTTAAAGTTTCAGGGGCATTTTGGTAATTTTTGCATGTTTTAGATTTTCGGGTTTTACAAAAGTTGAGTCTGGCGTGCAGACTCTGATTTGACCTCCTTTTTGCTTCCTCTCGCATCAGCGCAGCTAAGGTTTCGTAGTTTTGGGACACAAAATCACTTGGCGCTAGTTCAGGCGCGACTCCTTCTAGCGCGAGGATGTCTGTTTCCAATTCAGGACCCTTGTTTCGGATGGGCGCATTTGGCGGCTCAGTAACGTTTAATTCTGGCATGGTGAAAGGAGTGCGCACTAAATCTACCGTGCTAGTGGTTGTTGTATTAGCCTGGGTAGCCCTTATGGGCGGTTCTACTGCGGTAAAAGCCAGATCTGAGTACGATCCTAGGCTTTTGGGCGCACTGGTTGTCCCAGAGGCCTTGTTAGCGGATGCATCAGTTTGCTGCTTCTTACCTTGTAGGTCGTCATGCGTTTTCTTTGTCTGCGAAGTCCGCTGATTTGGGTTTCCATGCTTCATCATTCTAGTTCTTCGTAGAGTTCCTAGTGTAGGGTCCCACGGATGGCGCCACTTGTTGATACAAAAGTTGGGCGTTCCTTGTTTCCGTACCAATTAGATCTTAATGCTTGAGACCTGCGTACTAAGAAAACAAAAAGACACATTTAGGCTTATCGTTGGATTGTCTCCCACGATTATCCTCCGGCGTGAGAGTAAGTAATCGGTTTTAGGGTTTAGTTGAAGAGTTAGGGTTATCGATCATACCTTTAATGAGAGTCGAGAAACTCTTTATATACACACGAAACCCTAGTCGGTTTCGTGTTCTTCCCTCCTCCGCGTATCCCACATGGGTCGGTTATTTGATACATATCTCATAAAATAAGAGATATCCTATATCAAAACCGTAAATAACTTTGGGTTTGGGCCTTCGTGAGCCCAAATAGTTATCGTGATAGCCCATTCGTGATGGGCTTGAGCCCATTCGTGATGGGCTTAAGTGTTGGTAGCGTCCATTGGTCGGGTTCGTGACCCGAATGCGGACTATACGTCATCATTTTATGTATAATACTACTTACTGAAGTAGGTCCAAATAAGTCCATATGAAGCATAAACAATGATTGATTGATAAAGTTAAAAAGCTTGGGCTTACAAGTGGCTTTATGTTGTTTGCCTTTAAGACAAGCAATGCATGTTTGGTCATTTTCAAATCGTTTTTGAGGTAAACCTCTTACCAAACCATTTTTAACAATCTTATTAATGGTTTTAAAATTAATGTGACCAAGCCTCTTATGCCATTTTTGTGACTCATCTAGTGTGGCTTTTGCAAGCAAACAAGTAAGATTCTCTTTAGGAACAATGTTCTTCATATCAACACTATATAAATTGTCTTTTCTAGGAACGCTAAGAAGTATTTGACTTTCATCAAGCATCTAAAAGTTAGGAGAAAGGACAAGACATTCAGTATCAGTAAAAAGAACTTTTTTCTTTTTGTCACACATCTGTGAGACACTAAAGAGATTGTACTTAAGTTCTTTTACAAAGTACACATCTTCAAAGTCCAAATTTCCAGTCTTAATGGTACCTTTACCAGAAATTTTTCCTCCAATACCTCCTCCAAAGCCAACATATCCTCCATCTAATGGTTGAAAGTCTGAAAGATAAGACATGTTGCCTGTCATGTGCCTTGAACATCCACTAGCTGAGTATCCTTGATCCTCTTGTTTAGCATTTGAATGTTCCTGCACATAAATAAGGAGTATTAGTTTCCTTTGGGGACCCAAGCCATTACTGACTTGGATCTGCCTCATGCATTAATGTAATGTAATCTTTTGAGAATGGTTGATGCACCATTGGATTTAAGAGATTTCCAAATCCAAAATGCTGAGGCCTTAACAGCATTTGCCCTGTTTTCCCTAGCAGCAGTATGAACTGCTTGCCTAGGAGTAGGAACTGCTAGCTTTGCAGTTGTACCCTTTGGTTTCCAAACTTGTTTTTGGACCACTGCTTTTGTTTTAGAGGGCCTTTTAACAGTTGTTGGTGCATGTTTGTAAGTTGTTTTTGCACCTTTAACTGTTTGTTTTGGGTAAACGACATAAATGGTCTAGCAGTAGGAACTGCTTTTGAAACTGCTTTGGGTTTTGTTCTATTAAAATTAGAGTGACTTTTAGTTGTATGCCTTTTTAGATTCACCCTATGTTTGTATACCCAGATACCCATTGGTTGTAGAAAGCTGCAAGATGGTCAAAACTGCCACATGTGTAACAAGCTTTGTTATAAAAGATAAAGTCATCACCTAGTTGGTGAGACTTAAGGCTATTCCAATTTCTTTGGTTGCCTTTAGGCTTGTTGGTGGTTCTATATTGCTCACAATATCTTACTGGTTGCCTAAGATGTTTAATATTGTTTTTAGGCCTATCAGTACTATGTTTGACTACCTTAGGAACACTTGTCCCTGCTTTCTTTACAACATCAGGTTTAGACATAACCTGTTCTTCTTCATCACTATCAGATGTACAGTCCTCAATAACTATAGCATCTGATTTCCTAACAGAGGACACCTTGTCCTCAGAAAGTGAAGTTTTACTTAAACTCTCACTTACTTCTTCTACCTTAGTATTTTCAATAGACATAGAACCATATTCCATTTTTGGTTCTTGAAACTCAGCTAAACTTGTGTGTGCTAGGTCAATACCTGGAGGTGAAGGAACACCTCTGTATGGTGGAGGAACAGACTTGTAACCTATACCAGACTTAGCTTTATTGACAACTTGAGCTTCTCAAATCTTATTGATTCCGTCTGAGGCATAAGCTAGTGTATCTACTGTTATCTTAACATTTTCATTTGCCTTTTTGTGCTTTGCAAGAGATTCATTCAGCACATTAATGCACTCTTCTTTGAACTCTAAGTTTCTTTTTAGTGCAGCCATGTCATCACTAAACTTAGATTCATTTCCTCTATAATGCAAAATTTGTTTTTCAAGAACAGCGAGACCTCTTTTATGATTAGCTAAGTTAGCCATTGTTTTATATAGCTCTTCTAGTTGATCATCAAATTCCTTTTTAAGTTTTTCATAAGCATTAAGAGCAGAGCATGATTCAGTACACATAATTAAAGAATTTACCTCTGAATCAGAAAATGCCATCAGTGCAGTCTCAGTGGCCACCAGTGCAGCTTCTGTTGGTGCTTCCTCCTCATCAGCCATGAAGCTCCAATCATAGCTAACACCATCAATGGCTAGCATAGCCTTTGGCTCTTCCACTATGACTTCCCTCTTCTTATCTCCCTTATACCAAGTGCTCCTATTATCTTGCTTTCTTGGCTTCCTGTACTCTCTTGCAAAGTGTCCCAACTTGTGACAATTGAAACACTCTACTTTCATCTTATCAAACCCAGCAGTTTCATTACCATTGATGGTAATCTGCTTTCCAATTCTCTGCCAGAACTTCTTAGCCCTCGTGCTAAGTAAAGCAACCTGCCACTTGATATCCATCTCTTCTAAATCATATTCATCCACCTGTTCAAGGTCTTCATGATTTAGAGGAGAACCACAAGATTGACTAGTCAGAAATGCATAGAATGTTGAGTCTCTAAGCCCAGCAACATTCTTTTGTGAACTAGCAGTATGAACACCAAAACTAGTAGTAGAAACACCTTCATCTTCATCTACCTCTTCTGACTTACTAATACTAGGAGATGACAAGAGTGCCACATTCCCAGAACTAGTACTATAGTTTCCAGACTTCTTTAGACTTTGTTCAACAATTTTGAAGTTGTTGTACAAATCATTGAGTTTCATGGTTTCAATCTCTGGCTTGTTCATCCAGACAATCACATGAGTATTGAACTGAACAGGTAGACTTCTTAAAAACTTCATGTTGAGATCTTCCTTTGCTATCTCAACCCCCAACACAGCTAACTGACTGACAAGCTTGTGCAATCTTGAGAACAGCTTATCAAGATATTCATTGCTATTTGAACTAAAGTTTTCAAATTGTTGTTTCAGCAATGTCTTCTGTGTTTTCTTGGTAGTTTCATTACCACCAAACCATGCACAAATCTCTTCAAAAAGAGTTTTTTCATCAGGATACTTGCTAAAAGATAGCATCTGTTCACCAGGAATGGTCATAAGCAGCAAATTCCTTGCCTTTTGATCATTCCTCTTCTGTATCCTATCTTCATTGGTAACTGGTCCAGTATTTATTTTCTGAACTGTTTTGCCTTCAAGAATGACTTCTGTATAACCTAGTGTAAAAGAATCACCATAAAGAATAATATCCCAAAGAGCATAATCTTGAACCATGAAGTATTGCTCAATCCTTAGCCTCCATAACTCAAACTCATTCTGTTTGAGCATAGGTAACTTTGCAGCAATATTTGTAGCCTGAGTATTTTACACATCCATTTCTTCTTCTTCTTCTAAATCAAAGATATCAGCCTTGCTCTGATACCACTTGTCAGGATTCGTTACACTGAAAGGGTGTTAGTCCTTTATAACGTGTGTATATGATATCTTGAGTTAATATGATTAAGTATGCGGAATTATAACGTGTGTATATGATATCTTGAGTTAATATGATTAAGTATGCGGAATCTACTTAACCACACTTAGAAGGTTATTTGGTTATGGAAATGGAAGAGTTATGTTTGTTGTTTGAACAATGATAAAAGAAAGTATATCACCAAACGATTCAATATAATTGAAAATAATACGAGTGATCTTCACTATCACTAGGGTTACAAAACCTTGAATCTTATGTTTCTATGACTTATGATATTTTTGTGTTGGTTCTTTTCTCTTAACAGTTATTAAAGTTCTATCAAAGGCACTATCTCAGACACACATATATCTAAGCTAAGATCTCTCTTTTATAGTCCAAGAGAGATCTTTACAATATTGTCAAGTCTTTTCTACTACATGCTTGAGTATGTCAGTCATTAAGATACAACATGTATCTGTGTTTACAAGTTATTCTGAGTATACAACATGATGACTGATCAAAGATATTATCTACCATATATACTTGACTTTTATACACAAAATATCTTTCTATACTTATCCTTTCAGCAGTAGTATATGCAACACTTATCCATCCAGCAATAGTATGAGTTTCCCCAGCAGTAGAATCAACCAGCAGTACCTTCTTTGTACTAGCAGTACTAACTTATCAATTAGTACTGTTAGTTATAACTTGAGAGACTTCAAATATACACTAGCAGTAGGAACTGTTAGAGTATTCTTCTCAGCAGTACTAACCTTGTGAACTTGTAATTCCTAATACTAATCTTCAAAACATTTAATTCCCAACACATTTTCTAATATATTGATATCTTACTGAAACTAATTCTTCTCGGCCGCTATCAGAAGAAGCCTCGCTGATCCACTGAAAGTTTTTAGAGTTAAAGTGCCTGTTTTAACACTACACAACAAATATAAGCTCAGCTAAGCAAGCTCTTAAGCTGAAAGAAGTGAGGTTAATAAAAATTTATCATTATCCTTGTTTAACAAATTTTAGAACAACCTTGACATAAAATTAAGAGTCAACAGCCTGCAAGTGTATATAAAGAAACAATGTCTACACGACATGTTCGCACCATGAAACACGACACAAACATACTTCATCTGTATTCACCAAATCACCTGTACAACTAACATTAACGCATATAACGACAAAGACAGCCTACAACAACTTACTTTTTTCCTTATCCTAAACTAAATAATTAATAGCATACTCTATTTTCCCTTTATAGCCCTATAAAAATCTTTAAAATTAGGTAATTACCAAAAACCTGTTAATATGTGATTGATGTTTTTTTGGTAAGGTTAACACGTGATTGATGTTATTAGGTAATGTTACGATGTTTTTCATAATTAGCATACTCTAATTTTAATGGTTACAACTACATAAACATTAACAGGGTTTATACCAAAAATAATAAGTAAAATTAGCTAATTACCAAAACTATGTTAACCTTACCTAATAACATCAATCACACCATCATGACCAACATGAAGTTTCAATCAAACGAAGTCAAACTTAAATCAAACCAACTAATATAATTGTCAATCCAAACAAAACAATGAGCGGAAGAACTATTTAACGCAAAAATGATGGTAACATTACCTGCGCTAGCTTAAACAACTCTGCACGTTCATCCTCGCAAAAGCTTAAGGTATCTAGCCTACCTCCCTGATATATCATCAAACATATCGATGTGTTATAACTTTAAAGAGGGAAAAGATAGAACTTTTACCTAAATTTCACGATTAAGAATTTCTTCTTTCTTAGCTTCTGACCTAACACTTCTTTGCACCTGAAAAGTGACGACAGCTCCTGCCACTTAATAATAAAACTTGACATGAAAGCTACTATTAAATAATTAACATATGTATGACCGTTGTAGGGAAATTACTGAACTACATAGGTGACAATTTGGTTTGTTTCCTAGAATATACTATTATTCATGTGATTAATGATCCTCAACTAAAAAACTTGTTAGTAAACACATTGTTGAAGCTTTACATCAACATAACAAATTCATTGTTATTAACCAACTAAACTTCTTGATAACGATTTAAACACAAACATCACAAAAAACACTACCACACCTAGTTCAATCCAAAATACATAAAAAAATTACACCATGTATTTATAATAAATAAATAAATAAATAAATAAATAAATAAATAAATAAAAAAAAAAAAGAGTACGTGAGGTTACGCAATTTGGAAAATTTCAATAAGCCTATAAGCCAACCAAATAAGCTTAAACAAACACCGTAAAGAAATACTGTGAAATAAGCAGCTCTTTTTTAGGACTCCTAATAGAAACCAAGCATATCAAACATGTCAATTCAATAACTACTAATGCTGATTAAAAAAACATAAGTTATAACTTTCCCTCTGTGGCAAGCGACGCACTTCCTTGGAAGAAATCCAAGGGAACCATTTCTCAGGTGCTGAAATATGCGACATTGTTTCTCTCCTTTACCTTCGTACACACATTAAAAGTCCAGATCAGCACATTAAAACATGACATAAATCATAGCCAAACATTATTGAACAACCTTAAACATCAATATATCATCAGTTGCATTGAGATGAACCTTTTTTGTTGTCTATATTATCGTATATCCTTATAAAAAATAAAAAATAAGAGCTTACATTGTTCGGTGATAAGCGCTTTTTCAGCTTATTTTCCAAATTAATACCCTTAAAATCTTCGACACCGATATAAAACCCACAAAACTATTGCGAACCTTATGGTGACAGTATTTACTAAGAAAATTTCAAAAAAAAAATGCACCACATTGCATAAATTATACATAATCAAAACAAAAAAATATTTAATCTTTATAATAACAAAAAAAATATTAAACCTTTCTTTACCCTACTGGAATCCCAGCTACATCGTCGCAGCCAACTCCGCCTCCTTTGTTACCCGTCAGCTCTAAGAAAGCCGCCGCCAAAATTAATGGAAAAGCCTATTTTCTTTTTTTACCTTTGTAAGATAACTGCTATGCCTCCTTCACTGATTGTGCCGTGATTTCGCTTATTTGACGAATCATTCATTTGTGTTTTCGCTTATTTGACGAATCATTCATTTGTGTTTGATAGTTAATTGCAATAATGAGTGAGAATAATTGATTGATTTTGTAATAAGGGGTTTTTTTAGTGGTTTCAGAATTTGGGTGTTTTTTTTATTTTGATCGTGACTGAAGAGAATGAATTGAGGTGGTCAACATCTGGAAGAATGTGTGTGTTGTAGGATGAAGCGGGTTCTAGAAAAATCTCGTGAGTTTGTGGGAACAAAACAAAGGGCATTGCATTATTGATTTGTTGTACACAGTGTGAGACAGTGCTGACAGTTTAGAACAGTGCAAAATAGTAGGGAAAAACGGATACTATTCATCGACACTGTAGATAATCGAAGTACTTAACCCCTCCAACCAATGGGTTGTTGCCTCTTGGCCTGAAAGACCAATAGGAGCCCGAATTAGGTTGTTAAGCACTCCTTAATGACCTTGATGTGGACCCCATGCTCAAACGCTTTTTAATATATAGTACTAGCTTAAAGATACGCGGATTCGCGGAGTTTTTAAAGAAATATGAAAATGAGATAATAAGAAAACAACGAACGTCAACATGTTTCATTAATATATAAAAAAAATAATGAGATAAAACGTGAATTATTCGACAATCATTTAAGTTTGTAACAACTAAAATAATAAACGTCCATGAGTTGTCTTCTCCAAATTTGACAGTCTTGAACAACAAATGACGTATGTGAGCGCTAATCAATTTAATAGAAAATGTCCATCACGTGAACACCTACTGGAATCCATAGAAAATTATTGGAAACTTGAGAAGTCGTTTATACTTTCGAATAAGACCATGCAAATTATAGGAAACTTGAGTAGTCGTTTATACTTTCGAATAGGACCTTGTTTATAGGAAACTAAAAGAAGGTATTTAAAAGCACCCTTTAATTAGGTATGACTTTTAGAACTCATGTCAACAAATAAATCGAAACACACAAACGTCTTTATATAACAAATAAGTCGTAACGGAAACAAAGGTGTGTTACGTTAATGTAGGAAAAAATATTACATGAAAGTTAAAATAGAATAGTTGTTGGTATAACGAATTTATAGTCAGATAACTACAAATATATACCAACTATTCCAAGTTTGTGCTTATAATCAAATATGCACTTTCAAGTTTCGACGCAAGTAGTTTGTGTGTAAGAGATACTTCTTGCTCAGAAAACCATGTAGCCTAACTCTTGCAAGCATCAATAGTTTATTAACCCGTAAACATTAGAAGTTGATTTTTCAAAGAGCATCAGCAACCCCCTCCGCTTGTTTTTTTCTAATTTTGAAGGGATAAAGTATTACTCCATGTCACGTGCCATGTAGATGCCACACCCACATAATCTGCCAGTGAAATGAAAAATGAATAATTAGTAGGCAAGTAAAATTAAAGTTTCTAACAATTGCTATATAAGATAATTAAAGGAAACATATATTCGCAATAAACCCCAAAATTAGTTCTAAAAAAACCAACAAAATACATATAATTCCTCGATAATATTATTGGGCCGGTTTTTGTGTTTTTGGTTTTGGTTCGTGTTATTCTTTTGTGACAAAAGTTTGTGTTTGTTTTTAGCGCGCGTTGCGGCGGGGCTCATTTGTAGAGGAAGAATGTATTTTCTTTGCTCATAGATTTGATGCCGACGCCTGCACTTTTATTTACCAATACATACCTGATATGCAACATGAACATGTTGTTTACATGATAACTAATATACACTATCTATTTAGCTTAGGCATAAGTTTCAAAACGGCACTTGTTTGTCAAAAACAATATGTTTGCATCATTAAAACACTCATTTTTACCCGAACCCATTACCCTACCCACCTGATCCATGGCATTAAAACGGAACTGGTTCGTGTTATTTCCAACATACATGTTTAATTCCATAGTTAGAATAATTATCTCTACCTGCACTAATCCATTCATAAACCTGATCCATACATTAGAACTTTTGTATAAGCAATGAGTCACTTGTTCCTTAAATACCAAAAATTTACTTTTATAAATACCAAAAATATAGCAGACTTATGATATGAAAAGATGACTGAGCAGTAGAGATGGCAAGTTTGACACATCTAAACTCACACTAAAGAACTACCCATTTTGACCCGAACCCATTACCCTACCCACCTGACCCGTTCATTTTGCTACCTCTACGACGCATTCCGGGAAGTAAGAACAAATACAAATATTAACACAAAAAACCTGTTAAGAGGTTTTCCTCCTGGTTCAAACCGATCAACGGTTGCGATCAAACCCTTTATGTCTCAAAAATTTTAACACAGCTTCATTGTTGTCATGACTGTGCATAGTTAATAACAGAGATAAGATAGTAACATGGCATATATTATAGGGTTTTGTTAACCACAACCCATGGGTTTGTGTTTAAACATACCCTAATTAAATTTTTTGCATTAAATGAAGTAGTATATTCCATAATTATTATTTTTTTTTTCATTTTAAACATGGAATGTGATGTTAAAAGATAATAGTAAAAATAACTTACAATTAAGGTAATTGTTCATCAGCACTATTTTAGTACCCCATAGTAAATTACTGTGAAATGTTACCACTTACTTTCTTTGTCGCACATGCCTTTCTTGCTGATGTGTAGTTGAAGTCAACTAAATATCATCAGCATTCACAACATGTGTAGTTGGAGTCAAATCTGGAACCAGTTGCTCAATATCGGCAAGAGCTTTGTGCATTGCATGCACGGCAATCTTCTTTATCTGTTCCATGCATGAGAACAAATGTTTCTCTTTAAGATATTATTGAAATATAATGACATTAGAATGAGATAAAGGTTGGAACTTCCGTGACCTCTAATTTGTCTACTCTGGCCAGGTGATTTTTAGGGAGCTTACGGAAGTCATTTGTTAAACCTACACAAACCCTTTAAGTGTCAAAATCAATAAATAAAATACAGGTTCTTAAAAATAAAATGGTAAATTGTTTGTAAACATACATGCGTAACAGGACAACAATATGTGTTGCGAAATTCTTTGGAGTGATCCAATAGATACTTCTTTAAGGATTCAACATCTTCCCTACGGAATGTGTCCCAAAGAGCACCACTGTTTCCTGTGTATCCCCTTTCATTAAAAGTAGAGTCATCCTTATTATCATCATCCCGTTACCACATTCAGTAAGATACATATTATATTCTTTCTCGTCCTGACTCTTGTGTTTTTTCTTTAATTCCTCAATTGCTAACTGCTCCTTTAACTAATTGACAATTTCACATATGTGTGTCAATATATTCACCTAAACATATACACTCACCAAAATTCATACATGACTATGAATAGTTGTATACTGATTTGGCTTAAATATACTAATTCAGGATTGAAGTAATACCGCATCTGTCATATCACAATGAAGCTTGGTCACCGAATCGCCTCTTCCTAGTTCTTGAGCCAGTCCATATGCAATATATGTCTTTGGACCCAAATCAGGTCTCATGATATTTGGTGGTACCTTAACTGCAAGATTCAGATTACCCACCTTTGGATCAAAGCAAATTATAATTATTATCAATATTTTGGTATCTAGTTGGAGAGTACATTCTCCTCGTGTATGATAAGAAAACAATAGTCAGCAAATTTAGAACCTCATACCTAAGAAAGCACTAACAACAAAGGTGAATGTAGCTGGAAATCTGAATGGTTGATCTGTGCATTAAACAATAGATCCTCCCTTGAATAGTCAAATTAACAAAGCTATTCATCGTATGCTTATATATACAGAAACATAAAAGAGATGCATCTAATAATTTTACACCAGCTTTTCCTACAAATATGTGTGAAATGCAATATCGTTAACATCTTCACATTCAAATCAAATGAAACTGCATTAGCAGCAGAGTTATATATAGTTCATTTTGTACCTCGAGCTTCTTATTAATAAGCCGCATAGTCAATTCCAATCTCTAATTCGAACACCTAATTTAAAAACACACAATAAACCATTAGTAACTTATAATCAATTTGAAAAGACATACCTTGTTGTGTAATGGTGGAGCGTATAAGATTTTTGGAAAGGGTTGTGAGATTAAATGCTCCTGAAGGTAACTAAAGAGAGGATAGTATGACTTCTTCCTTATGTCGTCCACTTTTATCTCTGCATTATGGCTATTGTACAGTTGCTCTAATTATAGAACCATGAATGCCTTTTTTTAATGGGTGCTTCAGAGCACTTGTAAAAAAGATTATTTTATTAGTTAGAATAGATAATTTAGGGTTGACTATGAGATATATTGGGGTTTACTATGGTTAATGGGTTTGTTTGGGTCTTATCTGAATTTTTAAACAATAATGGGCTGGACTTCTTTATTAAATATTGATCCAAAATCTTGGCAATTTAATTTTCAATTTCTTTTTTCGGTTGATGAGTTCACATCACGTTATTATAAAAGTACTGCATTTGTCAATTTAATTGTGAGTTTTTTTTATTGGTGGATATATAGGCGTTATGGTCCAAGGCCGAACGAGTGGCCTGTGGGCTTATACAAATCCGACAAGAAACTAAGAAGAGAGCAAATAAGGTGTTGTCGGCTACCTGACCATTCATTAAAATTATTATATCTAAAAAAAATTGAGTTTTAGACATAGGCCCAATGCAAATAAAAGAAGCCCAAAACACTAACGATTCATATTAGTAAATTTTAACCTGAAAAAAATAATAATAATAATAAATAAATATTTTTCTTACGGTTAGAACCTTCGATAATGAATATAAAGGAAAAAGTACAATGTTTTTGCTCGAAACTATCCGTAAATAATAATAATAAATTAAAATTTTAAGTTTAATACATAAGTAAGAGTTCAATAATTTATTGGAAAACCTTTTTGTACACTTTTTATTAGTTTTTTGTTTTGGTTTTTTTTTCGAAAAACATAAAATATATATTGAAAACACTTAATCAACAATAGTTGAGAAAGAGTAAATATTACAACTGACCTTTTTGCTACCAGATGAACATGCTAAAACTGCTATGAACTAAACCAAACAAAATACACTAACATGTAAAAATTAGAAACTAGCCATATGAGCATTGAAGTTGAGCAATATAAATGCACTTACAAATGAAATTCTACCTTAACGAACTCACAAATGAGGAACTTTTAACATGAAAACCAATGAAGCATGCAACCAAAAAATACCAAAATACTCGGAATTGGGAATCAAAATGTTGAAGCGTCCTCACTTCTCATACCAACCCACTTCGTTAACGGCAGGGTTGTTCACAGGAGAGTCTTCATCGTCTTTCGTATTTTGTATGAATTGATAATATGAGGTTGTTTCATTCTCTTTTCTCTTCAAGTTGATAAGTTTTCTCATGGAAATGTCTCTCCAAGTTGTTTCATTCTCCTTACACCTTAATTATTTGTTACTTTTTTTTATGATGTATAATCTATGGTAATTTACTTACCAGTATGGATAAAGGTTATAATTCTGAAAATTTAAGATATTTTCAATGTATGTTAGTGTTTTGTTTGTTTGTCTTTTTCTATGTTTATCGGTTTATGTATTTTTGTACTGTTCTTGACTTTTACACAACTGAACTTAATTCAAAATTAGGATAGGAAAAAGGTAAACAACACATTTAGAATCTTCTATCATAAAAAGGTTCCAATGTAATTTTACTAGAATATTCAAATCACATATGATATTATTACATATCATATACGTAGAATGATTTAATACTAATATCACATGTGATTTTATTATAATATTCAAATTAGTGTTTAATCACATGTAATTTCTTATGCAAGTTTCAACAATGAAGAATAAAGACGAAAAAACGTAAAAAAATAAAAAATAAAAAAATAATAAAAAAAATAAAAAAAAAGGTGAAAAAAAAGATTAAAAAAAATTGTCAAAGTATATCAAAGTGTCCGTTTATAGAAAGATAATTAAATGCTGGTCGTGACGATATATATATATATTTTGTCTAACGATTAACGGTTCATGAGATATTTAAATTATAAAAAATATCTGAAACACTAAAATGAATAGTGGGAATGAGTCCCTTGGTATGTGTTGTTCCCTTTACACACTTAGAAGTAACTACAAAGTTAATCTAATTGTGTTTATGACTGAGATTAATATATTGATTAATTATAACAGATAAGTAAAACGTAAATATAAAAACACGTGTTTTTCAACGTTTAAATTCTTATTAGAAATCAATCAAATAATCTATTACCCAAGTGTTTGCGGAATAAACACTTGGGATTGAATAGACAAGGTATGGTGTGTTCTCCTTTCTAAACTCAAGTTATTCTTGAGTGACAACAATAAAGACCTACTGAGCTATCTCAGGGATGCAGTTGCTCTTTGAAGGAGAAAAGTGGTTTTGTGAAAGTCTAAGTTTTTAATGCAGAAAACTTAACCCACTTTTCTCCATCTGTTCCTATTTATACACAAGTATAAAAGAGCACCGATGATTAAAATACAAAAAGAATAACCAAGCGTGTCTGACAACTACAACAGTATTTGTCATTTTCAAGAACCAATAAGAATAGGCTAAAAAGTCTTTCCGAGTGTCAGTTCTGACACTTCTTGACTTTTAGCCGTTTTAAGGAAGGTCTGTTTCTGGCCCGATAAGACTACTCCTTATCTCTTCAAACTCTTCCCGCCTAATCCCGCCTTTCTTTCAGACTTTAGGTTCTTCAGTCTACGCCTTCAGTCTTCAGTCTTTAATCCCTTATTGTTGTTGAGGAGACTGGGGTTCAGTGAGTTCTTGTCCAATACTCACTGAACCCATCACCTTCTTCTTTGGCTTAAGTTCTACTCAGGGAGTTCCGCCTTCCTGAGTGGTGAATCCTTCTTCTTGGACTCGCCTTAAGCATCTTGAAGATGACTCACTGAGTGACTGTTCACTCAGTGACTTGAGAGTGTTTACGGTTGATTAACACTTGGCTTAATTTGTATTCAAATCCTGTTTTTCAGGATGCCTGGGTACTGACAGACCCAACAATCTCCCCCTATTTGGATATAAATTATGCCTAAGTGTTTTGATCAGTTATGAGTGAGCAGATGGGCTTCTTCTCATATTGAATATACTAGAAAGCTATTACGGACACTCATATAACAAAAACATGGGCCATCAATTTTATTAATATCATTACAAAAGTCCTAACATCTAACATAATACTCATGGTTCTTGAAAGTAACCCATGAGTTCCAGTTTAGCTTTCTTCGACACCAACACTTCTTTGTCAGATCGTTCACTCATCATCCTATCCAACAGTTTGACAAACTTCTCATTTTCAGGACCCTTCACTCGAAGTGCCATTAGCTTGTATGCTAGGAGAGTTGTCGTTTCCACAAGTTTGATATCACTGACTCTTTGGAAGACAGGTTGGTCAAACACTACGACAAAGAAGATACCGTACTCAGGCTCCTTGATGACCAGGTTGGGAACAAACTTGATTCCCTGAGGAGGAATCCTGTGGTAATGAAAAGCAGCTATGAATTGTTCAGGCTCCTGACCCACAGCTTTTCTTTTCCTCTCGGTCTTCTGAATAGGTTCATGGATTGACAGTCCCTGAGAAGCAAGTGCCTTCTCATGATCTATACCCAAACTCTTAGCCACTTTCTCCAGTTCCTCGTATTTGGAGCTCAGGGTTTTTTGAAGACTTGGTAAGATCTTGCCTTGCTTCTTCCTCGGGATAGGCATCATCATGTCCCATTCCCTTAGCCCATAGTCTGAGAATTTAAAAGGCTTGTTTACCTCATACTTTCTTGGTCCCCTGTGTACCGTTACGCTTATGGGCTTGGTGGGGTGAATGGTCATGTCAGTGATTGTGCCTTCTCCCTTGGTCTTTGTCATATGCCACTGATCCGTGCTAAATAGATATATAAATATTATGCAGACGACGGATACGCGTGAATAAAGACAAATTAACCCTTTAAGAAAAAGGATAACTTGCAAAAACTCACGTTGTGATATGTGTGATACCAGGTAAGTGATTACCCGGGTCGTGTCCTAGCGAGGATGGAATGGACAACCGTTAGAGGTTTGGATTAGAGTGACTGATGATATGGAATTTTTGCTCTTTTTTTTATATATTCTAATTAAATAATGAGAAACAAATTCTCAAAATAAAATTAAGATTAACAAATTATATTAAAAACGCGTTACGGGAATTATAAAAACGCGATTTAAAAAGTGAAATCTATAAAATTAAACCCTACAAGTGCTAAATTATTTTTCCTAAGTTAATAATGACAAAAGAAAATTTTAGAAAAAATATTTATATTTTTCTGATTTTTATATTTTTTATTATGAATTAAAAACTGATTTAAAAAGAAAAATAGATTAAAAATACTAATTGAACTTGGAAAATTATGAAAAATTCCAGGAAATTACTTAATGCTAATTAGAATTTATGAAAATTAAAACCAAGTTAACTACTTATGTAGATAAGTAGTTATTAAGCAAACTGTTGAATAAATTTTAAAAAGGAAAAGTGTTTTAAATAAAAAGGTGTGTATGTCTTAACCAGAACAAGACCCTAGGGCAGTTGGTTAAGTGTGTGTGGTGTGAGGCTTTGGTGTTGAGAATGACCAGGGTTCGAATCCCAGTCCAGAATCTTTTTGCTTTTATTTTATTTTTTTGATTTTTATTATAGAAACTTATTAAGCACAATGATATAAGCAATTTTTACAACTGCCACTTTTTATGAAACCCACAAATAAGCCCATAAATCAGCTATGATTGCTGATCAGTGGGTTTATAAAAGGAATAAGCTCAAGCTTTTTATCAAAATGGGTAATAAGCTATTAATAAGGTATACCAAAAGTGAAACAAGCTAGATATCTAAGATTAAGCTAAAAAGTAAACTGAATAAGCCACAAATTACAAGCAATAAGCACTGAGATAATTAAATAAGCAAATTGTGGACTGCTATGTGTGCAGGGCAATCTCAGACCAAATAGGCAACTTTGGGCTTATTATTAAGCACTTAGATAATCACTAAACACCACAAAGGCTATTAAAGCTTAAAGATGACCTAGCAAGGATCTCAGAACCCAATTTTCAGACCAAGTGAGCTTATTTATTGCTTAAAATTAAGCTGAGAAGGTGGCTAGTTTGGTCAAGTGTGTACTGATGGCTCAGTATATACTTGGCTGAACAAGCCACTTTTGAGCTTGTTTTAAAGCTTAAAGAAGCTAAGCTATGGTCTGGATTTTGGAATAAGCAAAGAAGACCTAGCAAACTACTAGAAACCAAAGATTTAAGCTAAAAATAACACAAATAAGCACTGATTATGGTTTAGAAATTTAGTGCAGACCTGCACTATGGGGTTCTTATTTGCAGAGTTGTGCAGATTTGTGCAGATGGCACAAATCAAGATGAGGCTTAACCAACTCTTGAGTATGGTCTAATTGAACTCAAAGGACCTTAGAAAAGCCAAAGTTAAGGGCCAAAAGTGCTTATGGCTTAATATGGCTTATTTGGTCAGTCCAAGTTCTATGAATTCCATAGTTGGCTCAAAACATCAAAATCTTTGAAAACAGGTATAAAGCTTGTGCTAAAAACTTATATGTGCATATTTATCCAAGATCAAACTTAGACAAAATACAATTGAACAGTAATTCACCCAAATGACCCATGTTACCTTTTTGACCCAAACAGCCCTTTTGGAGGACTGATATGTGATTTCCAAAGGCAAGGATTAAAATAAGCTATGTTACTGGTTTAAACTAAGTACTTAAGCTATTTTAACTATGTTTGAGCTAATTAGATTACTGATTAAGCACCAGATAAGCTAAAGCTTATCTTGATTGTTTAAAACTTATCAAGTGAGTTTTAAGCAAAAACTAATTTAAACCATGAAAACCTATCACATTAACTTCAACTAACCTTAATAAGATCAAACAAGCATAGAAAAAGCAGATAAGCAGTAAATAAGCTATAGTACAGTAGAATGCCAAAATATGAAGAATGAGCTAACAATTGACTTGGCCTATAGAACATTAGAACTAGATCAGAACACATCTGGCTTGTCAAAAACAAGCTAGAAAACCAAATAAGCTCTTCCATGAGCAGCTTATTTTCAAAAACTGCTTATCTTGAGCTTCTTTGACTTTTATTGACTTTTCTTGGATTTCTTGATTAGAACTGATAATCACTATATAAGCTTACAAAAAGCTATGATAAGCTTGTATAAGCTTATAGCAAGGGTGTGGAGTGTTTGTGTTTGATTCTTAATATGACTAGAACTTATTTCAACTTAACAGACAACTTGAAACTTAGCAATACTGACAAGGATAATAAGAGTGCTTGAAATTAGATTAATAAGACTGAATTTAACTTGAATTAACAACTGAAGCTTGATATTACAAAATTACAATTACTGAATATGAAATACGATTATACTAAATTAACTACTTGCCATTAAGGCTACATTGAGTTCCTATTTATACTAAAATGAAGTGGGAAGTCTCTCCTCATCATCTCTGAGCAATTTCTGACCCTTTGATGCCTTGGAAATGATCTCAGTCGTTCAAAAGGATTTTGGCGCCAAAAATGAGATAGTGGAAAAATCCACTATCTCTGATTGAGTGTGATGAGGATGAAGCAATAAATGCATATTGGCTTGTTAGGTGGAGTGGGATAAGGGTGGAGGGGTGAGGTGATGGGTGGTATTGCAGGGATAAGGGCGGTGGAGATGGTGGTATGGTTTGGCTTTGGGCGGTAAATGGTTTTGAGGGAAAGTTTGACCGAAGTCAAACGGTTTGGTTAACTCAGGGAAAGAAATAAGGGCTGGGTCAGGGGTTTATTTATTTGGGATTGGGCTTGGTTATTTAATGAGTGGGCTGGGTTAAGTATTTAGGATGGGTTGGGTTATTTTTGATTTGGCTTTGGATTGGTAACTGGGTTTAGTTATTTTAGGATAGAATTGGATTTAAGTTTAATCTTTAAGGACTAAAGTTATAATAATCTAAAAATTCAAGGACTATTGCTGCCAAAAATAGAAATTATTCCCAGGGACCATTTGTGTCATTTTGGTGTTTTGGGGGTTGACTTTGACTCTGTCTTTGACTTTCGTCTTCACTTGATCAATTGTACAATTGTTGCCAAGTCGATCCAAAAATGCTCGTTTTCGCTCTGTTTTCAATCCTTCAGTACCTGAGACACATAAAACACAAACCAAGGATATCTGCAGTATTATTCAGTGTTTTAGGTCATTTTTTTGTCTATTATGGGTATAAAATGATGAGTATTTAGACACTAATCAATCCCCCACACTAAGCTATTGCTAGTCCCTTGCAATCCGATCATATGAAGTAATGAAAGGATCAAAAGAATACCAAGTATACCCCGTTTCAATTTTTTATTTAATGCAAGAAATTTAAACTTAGAACAAAATATATAACATGCTTGATTTCCAAAAATGGTATCACGGAATAGGATTCACACAAACTGGGTGTCTCCAGGGAATTGTAATCGTCATCCTCTTTTTGATACTCCCAACTAAGCTTAAACTCAATGCGCAAATGCTTTTGTAAAAATGCTAACACTACTTATATCAATAATCTATGTAAGCCGAAACTTAACTTTTCACTCCCACATTTATCAAGTTTAGGTGACTGTGCCCATTTTCAAAAGTTTGACCGCAAAAATCGATGCTATTATGGTTGCCATTCATTTAAGTCAAATACTAATTTACCGGGAACCTCGAAAATCTAAGGATCAAAAAGGGCCTTTTCCATGTAGCGGCTTTTTTCTCGGCACATCCCAAACCAGTTGGTTTTAGGTGACCAGGCTTTTGACACCTTACAGAGAATAGTACCGGAATCAACGGAATTTCGATATCAAATATTTAAGATATTCCCACTAAGCTAGAATTAAATACTTAACTAAATAACAACAAACGATCATTTAGAGATTAAAGACTCAAAGATGAGATCACTCCATGTAACGGCTTTCTTCTCGGCACATCCCAAACCAGTTGATTTTAGGTGACCAGGTTTTTGACACCTCACAGAGAATAAAACCGGAGCTTTCAGGATCTTTGAAATCAACAATCTACTAAATTACCGTTTAACTTTTATACAAAATTGACGAATCCAAGTTCAATGTCCGATTCAAATTTAAGAGAAAGCAATTTTCCTACATTTATTAACACATACATCTTTATTTTCACAACATCAAAATTTATTGCATTTTGCAATATCATAACATTTTCTTATTATTATTCTTTTTCATTTTTTCATTTTTTCATTTTTCATTTTTCATCTTCTTTTTTTTTTTTTTTTTTTTTTTTTGACTTAATATATATATTTACATATATGCTTTCTCAAAAATAAAAATAAAAAGTTGAACTCGGGCTCTATATCAAAATTGTATAAAAATTCGTTTTGCATAACAACATGATTTTAACGTTCAAACGTTTGAAAACAGCACGCATTTAATCAGATTAGTTATCTTCTGGGAGGAAAAGCCATAGATTACTTATATAAGCTCTTAAAGAGAACCAACTACTCTACGCTTAGCATTTTCATTTGCACATATCGTAAAACCTTAGTCTAATCGTTAAGGAAGCAGCCAGATCAACACTCTGGCAGAGTCGGGATTCCCTTTGTTCTAACCTAATCAAGACTAAACACTTCTTTTTTTATTTCAATTTCTTTATTCAAAAACGAAAAAAATTTAAAATTTTGGCCAAAACGGGGGTACTAGGGCACTAGAAGGTACAATGTTTCAAAATTCGAGAGAATTCCCCCCCCCCCCCCCCCCCCACATTTAGAATTGAATATTGCCCTCAATATTCAAAGTACCGGCTATTATGCCGAGACTTAGAACGTAAAAAGGTAAGACTAATAGCCAAGTGTGTGAAAGAAATCTCTATTTTCACAAACAGGATTAAAAAGATATTCCTAGATAATCGTTAGCAAAAGGATAGGATATTGGGTGGCTGGATTGAAAACAGGCGCGGCAATCATCACAATCCAAGGGAAACCTGCAAACAGAGCAAACAACACAAAAGAGCACAGCACAGTGGGCTTCCCCCACACTTAGTATCAGAAAAGAGAAAGAAGTCAGAAACATGGGCGTTTACCCATGCAATGCAAATGTTTTTGTTAACCGAGTCACTAGCTTGACTCGACCCCGAATTCATTGGTTCATGGGGGAGCAAGTGGAAGAAACCATCTCCATCGGACTTTCATTCAATGTTTTTGGATAAACATTTGAACATAAGAAAGTTCCACACCGATGTGATACCCACGGTATTTTAACAGTAGAAACTATTAGGGAAGATACCGGGGTCAAAGATAGTGTCCTCATTCCCATAGGAGAAAAGGGAAAGAGAAATCACGCAATATGTGAAGAATTGTAAAAAGGTGTGTATTACAATGGAAATCCATTCTTCATCTGTACAAGGAAAATCACCCTTTGTTTGAACTTGTAGCTTAACCTTGAAGCTTGTATGGTAATTTTCAACAACAATTCCGGGAGGGAGGGTTGGGGACGGTTCTTCGTTCAATAAATTTTCAAGAAAAAGGATGTCCCCTTCTGAATCAAAGTAAGTATCATAAATCCTTGTCGGAATTGAATCATCACTTGCAAGAAAAGCATCGACCTCATCCCAAAAGGGATCACTTCCCTCAACCGGTGTGAGAGAAGGGAAGGAAGAGTCGGAAATGACTGGTGCAGAATAAGGAGTGGGATTTTTAGAAGTTTCTTCCACAGAATCAATAATTTCAACACGATAAACCGATTCCGGAGGTGGGACAAGTGGTGTGCTCTTAGAGGTAGCAATCTTCACCACTTCCGATGTGATCTCCGATTTTTGTTCATCGTAATCAAAAACGCTCTTAACTTCTGTGGTACAACTTTCAAACCATTTGTTTGAACCAGGGGTAATTCCCCTTGTTTTGATCTCAGCACGTTTTTGTGAAGGACTCTTAACCGTAAATCTTGAGAGCATCGAATCACTTCTTTTGGAAGCAATTACGAAATCAGATTTTTGATTAACCGTAGCAATGTTGCATTTGGAGGTTAGAGGTTTAGAGTCCTGATTGATGTTAAACGTAACTTCTTCATTATCAACCCGTAAGGATAATTCTTCAGCATGTACATCGATGATAGCACGACTAGTTCTTAAGAAAGCTCTCCCCAGAATGAGTGGAACTCGAGGATCGGCATCAAAGTTTACCACAACGAAATCAGTGGGAAAATGGAACTTGCCCACTTTTACAACGACATCCTCAGCTATTCCCATCGGATGAGTTACAGTACGGTCCGCTAGCTCGAGTGTCATGCAAGTATCGGTAAGCTTCAGAAGAGATAATTTCTCCCATACTGAGAGTGGCATAAGGTTAATGCTTGCGCCAAGATCGGCCAAGGCTGAGCACTAAACCATCCCCAAGAAATCACAAGGGATTAAAAACTTGCCGGGGTCTCCGAGCTTTTCGGGAAGCTTTTTGAGGAGAACTGCTGAGCATTGTTTGTTTAGTGGGGTCTTTGCCATCTCAGACAACTTATCCTTGTTTCTTAGCAAACTTTTGAGTGTAGATGCAAATTTGGGCATGAGAATGAGAGCATCTGCGAAGCTGATGTCAAAGTGCAAATCACTGAAGATTTTAAAGAATTTCTCCATCTGTTGATTTGTTTTGTTCTTGAGCTTCTGATCATTAAGCCTCGAAGGATATGGAATTGAAGGTTTAGGATTGGTCTTCGGAACATCGGGTTCCGGAATTTGAATTTGGAAATTTTGAGGTTGGACGTGTGCGGTACTTTGTGGGCTTGAGAATTGCACCTTGTCCGTTGTTACCTCGGTATCTCGAGTCACTTCCCCCGGTGGAGGGGGCATAGGAGTCGAGGGTCCATCAACTTTCTTACCACTTCTTGTTGTGATCGCCTTCATATCGCCCCTCGGGTTAGCGATCGTGTTGCTAGGAAGAGTTCCCGAGCCCGAGGGTCGATCATTTAAAGACTTTTTGATCCCGTTTAATTGGGTAACCAATAACCGGTTTGTCTCATATTGGGTCCTATTTGTCTCATCTTGGGATTTTATGAATTGCTTAAGCAACTCATCCGAGGACGTCTGATTTTGGTTTGAACCTTGGTTTTGATTAAAATTTTGACCTCGGTTTTGGTTTTGGACATTCCCTGGATTTTGGTTGAAATTCCCCTGATTTTGACCTCGGTTTTGGAAACCTTGGTTTTGACCTTGATTTATTCGACTTTGGTTTTGGTTAAATTGGGTATTTCGGTTTTGCCCATTTGGATTTTGAAGACTAAAACCGGGTGGTGCTAGAAAATTGTTGGAACGGTAGCTGAGGAGATTACGGTCTCCTTGGGGTTGGTAACCATTACCTCCTTGACTATAGGATCCCGAAGTAGCATAAACGCTCTCTTGAGTGTTGCCACTAATGGCTGGACACTCGAAATATGGATGTGGACCACCACATGTTTCACAGCTTTGATTTACCACATTGACTTGTTGATCCTTTTGAATCTGATTTTGATGTATTCTCAAGACAACAGTGGACATATCATCCATCCTTTTAGTGAGTGAAGCCATCTCGGGTGAAGAGTCCGTAGTGATAGATTTAGTTGACTCGTTCCTCTCGGCGGAGGAATCCCAATGATTGTGGTGGGCGGTCATGTTCTCGATGAGATCATAGCACTCTTCGGGTCGCCTTTTCATAAAGGTACCACCGGCCGCAGCATTGATCGTGTCACGATGTCTTAATGTTAAACCATTATAGAACGTGTCTATAATGGTGACGAGCAACATATTGTGATTAGGACAACGATCAATCGAAAGCTTGTAACGTTCCCATGCTTCGAATAAAGATTCTTCGAGAAGCTGGCGAAAGTTACTTATATCATTTCTCAATTTCGTCACCATCGACAGTGGGAAATATTTTGCCAAGAATTTTGAAGTCATTTCATCGAAACTATGAATTGAATTCTTGGGAAGACGATCAAACCATGCGGTGGCATGATCCGTCAAAGAATATGGGAAAAGATATAGACGAAGGGCGTCATCGGTGACCCCATTTTGTTTCATACTTTGGGTGACGGTAATGAATTTATCAAGATGCTTGTTTGCATCTTCACCCGGTAAACCGTGAAATTTGCATGAAGTTTGGACTTGTTGGATCATGTGATATTTAAGTCCAAAATCCGCGGCTTGGATGTTAACGGGAGCAATAGGTCCACCCCGTCCTTGCATGGTTGGTTGGCACAACTCCTCCATCGTTCGAAGATCGGGGGCTGTCCCATCATTGTTTGGATCGTCTGCCATTTTATTAATGGGAATAGTACGAATCTCGGGTTCGACTATTCGGGCAGCACGTCTACGATTACGTCTTCTCGGAATATCTACGAGTTCACGTAAAGGACTTGTCGACGTAGAAGAACGAGTGCGCATGCACTAAATACAATAATTCAATTAAAACAAGATCGAAGCAAAACACAAGGAACTTAAAACCTTAAATCAACCAGCGTACGGTAGCTCTCTGACTGAAAAACGTACAGAGTGGCGGAGAAGCAAAGGTGGGCAATAAATGCTCCTTAAAAACCTGCTTCTTTCGGTTTGACAATTTAATGTCAAACCCTCCTTAAACCTCCGTTATAGTTTGTTTATCAATCAAAGGTGAGCCGAATTCGCAAGCGACACAAAGGCAAGTTTTAATCTGATGTTTGGGAACTTATTATGATAATACCCAAGTTGAGGAATATTATATTAATTTTGCTTTTATCTTTTATTTTACAATAAAACGGAAAATATTTTTGGGTTTTTTATTTTTATATGATATTATATATAAAAGAAAAGAAAAATATTTTTTTAGTTTTTTATATGGTTTATGAAAGTGGAAACTTCTGAAAGAAGGATCTCAAGTCACTAATCGTTATAAATCTCAACGATATTGTCGCAACACAACCTCCCCGGCAGTGGCGCCAAAATTTGATCCGTGCTAAATAGATATATAAATATTATGCAGACGACGGATACGCGTGAATAAAGACAAATTAACCCTTTAGGAAAAAGGATAACTTGCCAAAACTCACGTTGTGATATGTGTGATACCAGGTAAGTGATTACCCGGGTCGTGTCCCAGCGAGGATGGAATGGACAACCGTTAGAGGTTTGGATTAGAGTGACTGATGATATGGAATTTTTGCTCTTTTTTTTATATATTCTAATTAAATAATGAGAAACAAATTCTCAAAATAAAATTAAGATTAACAAATTATATTAAAAACGCGTTACGGGAATTATAAAAACGCGATTTAAAAAGTGAAATCTATAAAATTAAACCCTACAAGTGCTAAATTATTTTTCCTAAGTTAATAATGACAAAAGAAAATTTTAGAAAAAAGATTTATATTTTTCTGATTTTTATATTTTTTATTATGAATTAAAAACTGATTTAAAAAGAAAAATAGATTAAAAATACTAATTGAACTTGGAAAATTATGAAAAATTCCAGGAAATTACTTAATGCTAATTAGAATTTATGAAAATTAAAACCAAGTTAACTACTTATGTAGATAAGCAGTTATTAAGCAACCTGTTGAATAAGCTTTAAAAAGGAAAAGTGTTTTAAATAAAAAGGTGTGTATGTCTTAACCAGAACAAGACCCTAGGGCAGTTGGTTAAGTGTGTGTGGTGTGAGGCTTTGGTGTTGAGAATGACCAGGGTTGGAATCCCAGTCCTGAATCTTTTTGCTTTTATTTTATTTTTTGATTTTTATTATAGAAACTTATTAAGCACAATGAGATAAGCAATTTTTACAACTGCCACTTTTTATGAAACCCACAAATAAGCCCAGAAATCAGCTATGATTGCTGATCAGTGGGTTTATAAAAGGAATAAGCCCAAGCTTTTTATCAAAATGGGTAATAAGCTATTAATAAGGTATACCAAAAGTGAAATAAGCTAGATATCTAAGATTAAGCTAAAAAGTAAACTGAATAAGCCACAAATTACAAGCAATAAGCACTGAGATAATCAAATAAGCAAATTGTGGACTGCTATGTGTGCAGGGCAATCTCAGACCAAATAGGCAACTTTGGGCTTATTATTAAGCACTTAGATAATCACTAAACACCACAAAGGCTATTAAAGCTTAAAGATGACCTAGCAAGGATCTCAGAACCCAATTTTCAGACCAAGTGAGCTTATTTATTGCTTAAAATTAAGCTGAGAAGGTGGCTAGTTTGGTCAAGTGTGTACTGATGGCTTAGTATATACTTGGCTGAACAAGCCACTTTTGAGATTGTTTTAAAGCTTAAAGAAGCTAAGCTATGGTCTGGATTTTGGAATAAGCAAAGAAGACCTAGCAAACTACTAGAAACCAAAGATTTAAGCTAAAACTAACACAAATAAGCACTGATTATGGTTTAGAAATTTAGTGCAGACCTGCACTATGGGGTTCTTATTTGCAGAGTTGTGCAGATTTGTGCAGATGGCACAAATCAAGATGAGGCTTAACCAACTCTTGAGTATGGTCTAATTGAACTCAAAGGACCTCAGAAAAGCCAAAGTTAAGGGCCAAAAGTGCTTATGGCTTAATATGGCTTATTTGGTCAGTCCAAGTTCTATGAATTCCACAGTTGGCTCAAAACTTCAAAATCTTTGAAAACAGGTATAAAGCTTGTGCTAAAAACTTATATGTGCATATTTATCCAAGATCAAACTTAGACAAAATACAATTGAACAGTAATTCACCCAAATGACCCATGTTACCTTTTTGACCCAAACAGCCCTTTTGGAGGACTGATATGTGATTTCCAAAGGCAAGGATTAAAATAAGCTATGTTACTGGTTTAAACTAAGTACTTAAGCTATTTTAACTATGTTTGAGCTAATTAGATTACTGATTAAGCACCAGATAAGCTAAAGCTTATCTTGACTGTTTAAAACATATCAAGTGAGTTTTAAGCAAAAACTAATTTAAACCATGAAAACCTATCACATTAACTTCAACTAACCTTAATAAGATCAAACAAGCATAGAAAAAGCAGATAAGCAGTAAATAAGCTGTAGTACAGTAGAATGCCAAAATATGAAGAATGAGCTTACAATTGACTTGGCCTATAGAACATTAGAACTAGATCAGAACACATCTAGCTTGTCAAAAACAAGCTAGAAAACCAAATAAGCTCTTCCATGAGCAGCTTATTTTCAAAAACTGCTTATCTTGAGCTTCTTTGACTTTTATTGACTTTTCTTGGATTTCTTGATTAGAACTGATAATCACTATATAAGCTTACAAAAAGCTATGATAAGCTTGTATAAGCTTATAGCAAGGGTGTGGAGTGTTTGTGTTTGATTCTTAATATGACTAGAACTTATTTCAACTTAACAGACAACTTGAAACTTAGCAATACTGACAAGGATAATAAGAGTGCTTGAAATTAGACTAATAAGTCTGAATTTAACTTGAATTAACAACTGAAGCTTGAAATTACAAAATTACAATTACTGAATATGAAATACGATTATACTAAATTAACTACTTGCCATTAAGGCTACATTGAGTTCCTATTTATACTAAAATGAAGTGGGAAGTCTCTCCTCATCATCTCTGAGCAATTTCTGACCCTTGGATGCCTTGGAAATGATCTCAGTCGTTCAAAAGGATTTTGGCGCCAAAAATGAGATAGTGGAAAAATCCACTATCTCTGATTGAGTGTGATGAGGACGAAGCAATAAATGCATATTGGCTTGTTAGGTGGAGTGGGATAAGGGTGGAGGGGTGAGGTGATGGGTGGTATTGCAGGGATAAGGGCGGTGGAGATGGTGGTATGGTTTGGCTTTGGGCGGTAAATGGTTTTGAGGGAAAGTTTGACCGAAGTCAAACGGTTTGGTTAACTCAGGGAAAGAAATAAGGGTTGGGTCATGGGTTTATTTATTTGGGATTGGGCTTGGTTATTTAATGAGTGGGCTGGGTTAAGTATTTAGGATGGGTTGGGTTATTTTTGATTTGGCTTTGGATTGGTAACTAGGTTTAGTTATTTTAGGATAGAATTGGATTTAAGTTTAATATTTAAGGTCTAAAGTTGTAATAATCTGAAAATCTAAGGACTATTGCTGCCAAAAATAGAAATTATTCCCAGGGACCATTTGTGTCATTTTGGTGTTTTGGGGGTTGACTTTGACCCTTTCTTTGACTATCGTCTTCACTTGATCAATTGTACAATTGTTGCCAAGTCGATCCAAAAATTCTCGTTTTCGCTCTGTTTTCAATCCTTCAGTACCTGAGACACATAAAACACAAACCAAGGATATCTGCAGTATTATTCAGTGTTTTAGGTCATTTTTGTGTCTATTATGGGTATAAAATGATGAGTATCTAGACACTCATCAGCCACATATACCTCTCATAGGTTTTCTTCCTCCTTTCTTTTCTTAGCTTGGCTTGCTGATTGTGTTCCTGAAAAAGGTCAGCGTGAAGCTTGAGGAATTCTTCCCCCTTGATAACCTTGTCAGTCTCCTTGATAACATCCTTGGAAACCTCAACAATTACAGGTTTGTTGAGTTGCTCAGCTTTTTCTTTGGCCCTTCTTATGTCTTGTTCATGCAAGACTACAACCACTTCTGCTGGAGTTCCAAAGAATGTCTTTCCACTATCGAATTCAACCATAAAAGGTGCATCAGGGTCTGGACAAATTTTAGTTGATGTCAGAACCAATTGTGGTTGAGGAGTAGATTCATCAGTCACCATGATTTCCTTCCCTTTGTTAGTGGGAGGGGGTTGACTGGTGGAGGTCTCAGGCACTTCTGTTGCTATGGCTTCAGGATGTACAGGGATTGTAGCAACAACAAGTGCAGAAGACTGAGGAGGATCATCAAGTTTCTCCCCCTCAACAGGTGCTGGAACTTCAGTGTATGCACCTGTTGACTGAGGAGGTGGGATAACAGGAGAGGCCTGAAGAATAGACAGAATACTGGAGACCATTTTCTTCATTTTAGAGGTCTCATTCTTCAGGGCACAGATGTCTGTTGCCATTGTGGTTTGAGTTGTGGAGAGTTCAGTGACCTTTGTTGTGTAGTGGGTGATCAGCTCATTATGTTTGTTTGAGAGCTGATCAAATGATGAGGATAGCTGGGTCAGGCACTCCTTGGAATCAGTGACTGACTGCTGAATTGAATCCTGCTGAGACCCTACGGTTTTGAGATCGACCCCCTGAAGAAGCTTGAGAAGCTCAGTAATGTTGGTGGAGGTGGTCTTCTGAGTGTCCATGTACTCAGTCAGCCTTGTGATCAGGGTGGGATCATCTCCGAGTTCTTCCTAAATTGAATCAAGAGCCTTCAAGATGTTGGTGAGCTGCTTGTCCTGTTCAGTACCCATGTTATCAAGAGACTCCCTTAGGTCACCGAGTTGTTTGTCAGTGAGTTTGGTGACCTGAAGCACTTTACCCTGTGATTTTTCAATAGTAGCCCTGAAGTCGGTATAGGAGACTACCGCTTCAGTATGCTGGTTCCATTGTTCTTCAGTAAGCTCACGGAAGAGGGCATGGTTGGCCTTACGGAGGAACTTGACTAGTTGTCTTTCCATGAGTGAAAGAATGTTATCATACTTCTGCAACCACTGAGGAGTAGCGGGAGCAGATGAAGTGCCTGATGATGATGATGTTGGTTGTGGTTGGGTTTCTGGTTGATCCTCAGGAGGAGGAGATGATTGTTGTTGTTCAGTGTGCTAAGGAGAGTTGTATGTTTCAGTCTCCATTTCCTCCCCAGCACCCAAAACGTCTTCATCGCCAAATTCAAACATTTCCTCCTCTGACTCGTCATCCAGCAGTCTTTCAAGGTCTGCCAGAGTAGGAACCCGAGAAGTATCCAGCTCTTCCTCAAAAGAGGGTTTGCCTTCGTTGTGGCCAGGTCCTGACCCCTCCAGGTGAACTGAATGGGTTTTCTCAGCCCGAAAAGTGGAGTCAGTTCTCGAGTGACTGGATCCGCCATGAGGGGTTTTGGGTTCCGTATCAGCGGGTGGTTTTAATCCCTCTGAGTCTTTGTCCCCCTGAGTGCCTTCAAGGACTGGCGGGTATTCTCCAGTACTATCATGAGGCAATGATTGTTGGTGGACCCCCTTCCCATCAGGGTTGTACTGCCATTCTGAGGATTTAGGGTCCTTTTCTCCCTGAGATCCTCAGTGTGATTTCTTAGGACCTTAAACAGGATGTGTAGAGGTGAGGCCCCCCTTTCCACCAAGGTATTGCTGCCCTGATGAAGGTTTAGAAGCCAGTACTCCCTGAGACTTTGAGTGTGATTTCTCAGAGCCGTGAACGGGATGTGATTGGGTGTGGGTCCCCTTCTCAGCAGAGTAGTGCGGCTCTACTGAGGATTTAGGACCCGGTACTCCCTCAGGCAAAGGTTGTGATTGACTAATGCCTTCATCGGGATGTGAGAGGGTGAAGGTTCCAGACCCCACTGACTTGTGTATGTCAGTAGAGCCATGTGGAAAGGTTTTTCCCGAGGACACTGAGGATGATTTCTCAGTACCCTCCGTTGGCGTTTGTTTTAAGGTCAAGAGGGTCTCAGTAGTGGGTGTCTCCGAGGTCTTGGCCGTTGTTTGCCTTTCTTTAGGCTATGAGGCAGAAGTCTCAAGGACGAGTGGTTTGGGTTTATCCACCTTCTTGGACCCTGCCTTCTTTTTCTTCTCCTTCTTTGTAGGAGACGGTACTGGTGAGATGGCATTTGCCCCCTGAATGACCATCAGCATGTATGTGGTCAGGGCAACTGGTTGTACCTCAGTAAGGCCACTTGAATAATTGGCCTTGTGTAAGACGCAAGTTTTGATCCCTCGACGTTTGGCCTAATGTAATCAGAGCCTAGTAAGTCCTGAAGCACACAAGAAATGAACCTAGTAAGACATGTGTCTTTGCCTAGATTTTCCTGATAGCTTGGATACGAGGTCTCGGAAGATTATTCCTCCGAGGTCCATCTTTCTACCGTCCAGGAGACTGAACACAATCAATTGTTGTGATGCATTCAATTGCTCCGTGGAGGACTTATTGCCTCCAAGGACCTGAATGACAAAGGTCATCTGGATCCTCCAGACGGCAGGGAACCAAGTCTTAATTATTGGTGTTTTGGCCAATAAAGTTCCTGGGGCCACGTCATGTTGTTTTGGGTCATGTGGACCTAGTAAAAGCAATTTTGCCTTTACTTCTTGGTCAGTGGGCTGAGATTCAAAGTTCTCAGTGAAATTAAGGCATGTGGCCTTAATAAAGGTGGGATAATCTAGGGAGAGGGTCATTCTCCCATTCATCACTGAGAACGTGATAATTGAGTCTTTGGTGTCCTCAGGGCTAGTTGCCACTGCAGTACACCAAAATTCCCTCAGATAGTCATGATATATGACTGAGGGGGTCTTTGTAAACGCCGTAGCAAGAAAGCAGTTTTGTCGATACTTAACCACATTCTTTTACGCCCAAAATTTTTCGGGGTAGGCAAAGTTTCCTACAACGTTATTTTTGGTCATGTCCACGCCCTCCATTGTGAATTCCACATTTGGGGCGTAGGTTATAGCTTTAGAAGTAGGCATTTTTGTAGGAAGGTCTGGGTTGAAAAGATGGTCTGGGTTTCTAAAGACTATGAACACACACACTAGTTTTTGTGAGAGAGAGAAAAAAGGGCAAGAATTTTGCTTAATTTTCTAAAACGTGTGTGTGTTGATTTGTTTGGGGGTTCTATAGGGAAGTGGGGAGGGGTGGTTTAGGCATTAAGGGAATTATTCTCAAAATTTTGAAAATCGTTTTGTATAAAACTTTTGGGATCCGCATTAAATGCCATCACTCCACTTTCCCGGGTTTTGCGAAACAGTCGAGGTGAACAGTTGTGCCGTTCTGCAAAAAGGGTAATTTGCAGAGTTTTGATCATCACATATTTTGATGTGAGAGGAAAAGCATTAAATGCCAAGTGGGTAAGTGGGGGCCCAAGATATGCATGCCAGTTGGTAAAAGAACATATATTCCTATATTAAATAGGTATTCAGTTACCAACCTCGGACATTTACTAACTAGATACTTAGAGCATTTAAGTTAGCATTGAATGTCATTTTGAGGGCCCTGAATGACTTATTCATTCAGTGAAGGGTTCAGGGAAGGTGATTCAGTGATCTTTTTCACTGAGGAACACATTGAGTCAGTGACCTGGGGTTTTCAGAATTTACACTTGGTTGGATGGATTTAATCAGTGGACTGATTCTCAATATCCAACATTCCTAATTTAGCTTTCAGTCTTATGAAAGTTGGTTCATCCAATGGTTTGGTGAATATATCATCTAGCTGATATTCAGTAGGAATGAAGTGTAATTCAATGTCACCATTCATGACAAGGTCCCTGATGAAGTGATATCTAATATCAATGTGTTTTGTTCTCTGATGAAGAACAGGGTTGTTTAAGATGGCAATTGCACTTATGTTATCACAAAAGATGGGAACCATCTTATACTGGATTCCATAGTCACTGAGTTGACTTTTCATCCATAGTACATTTGCACAACAACTGGCTGCTGCAACATATTCAGCTTCTGCTGAGGACATGGCAACTGATTGTTGCTTCTTAGCACTCCAACAGACTAATTTTCCACCAAGAATTTGGCAGGAGCCTGAGGTTCTTTTTCTGTCCATGTTGTATCCGGCATAGTCAGAGTCTGAGTATCCTTTGAGAACAAAGCCTGAACATTTTGGATAGTATAATCCAAGGTTTGGAGTACCTTTCAGGTACCTGAGTATCCTTTTCACAACTGTGAGATGAGATTCTCTTGGGTCAGATTGATATCTGGCACACAAACATACTGAGAATTGGATGTCAGGCCTTGATGCAAGTAGATACATCAGTGACCCAATCATTCCTCTGAATAGAGTTTGATTGACTGGTTTGCCAGTAAGGTCAGGACCAAGTTTGTTGGGGGGAACCATGGGAGTTTTGACTGAGGCACAGTCACTGAGCTCATACTTCTTCAGTAGGCTTCTGACATACTTCTCTTGACTGATAGAGGTTCCTTTACCATTCTGCTTGATTTGCAGTCCAAGGAAGTAAGTCAGTTCTCCCATCATACTCATTTCAAATTTCTTTGCCATCAGTTTTTCAAACTGTTTGCAAAGTTTATAACTTGTTGAGCCAAAGATGATGTCATCAACATATACTTGTACAAGTATGACATCATTATTTGTCATGTAGATAAACAATGTGTTGTCTATCTTGCCTCTGACAAATTTGTTTTAGATCAGGAAGGCTGAGAGAGTTTCATACCATGCACCTTGGGTGCTTGTTTCAGTCCATAAAGGGTTTTGTTAAGCTTGCAGACATAATCAGGAAACTCACTGCTTTCAAATCCAGGTGGTTGCTGAACATAAACTTCTTCTTTCGGTGAGCCATTTAAGAATGCACTTTTTACATCCATTTGGTACACCTTGAAGTTCATGTAGGTTGCAAATGCAAGGAAGATCCTGATGGCTTCCATCCTTGCCATTGGTGCAAATGTTTCGTCATAGTCAATGCCTTCTTGTTGATTATAGCCTTTGTCTACAAGTCTGGCCTTGTTTTTAATGACTATGCCATTTTCATCAGATTTGTTTTTGAATACCCATTTTATGCCACTGATTGAAATATCTTCAGGACATTTGACTAAGGTCATTACCTTGTTTCTGTCAAATTGTTCCAGTTCATCATGCATGGCCTGAACCTAACTTGGATGTTTAAGTGCTTCTTTGACACTTTTAGGTTCAATTGTGGAGATGAAGTCCACAAATAGGCATTCATTGGCTGAGGCTGATGTTAGTTTAGCAGCCATGCTTCTGGTGAGCATGCCTTCAGTAGGCTCTCCAATTATATTGACCAAGTTCTATATCTTGAGACCTAGTCCAACTGTCCTGAGATCTTGGATACTGATTAGAACTTGTGGAGTCATGATTGGTTAGGTCTGGTGAAGACACCTTATGATCATCAGGATCTTGAGTGTCTGACGGGGTTGGCTGATCACTGGGATTGTTTGGTTCCTGAGCACTTTGTTCAGACTGATTGATTGGATCAGTTGTTCTTTGTGCTTCAACAAGCTCAGTGATGGTTGGGTAAGGAAGGTTGTGAGGGATGATGTAGTAGGAGATGTCAGCATTTGCTTGGTACTGAGTGGAAGGATCATTATCAGGATGATGTTCATCAGGAGGGTATCTTGATGAATTATCAATAACTATCTCTTCCACTGAGGTGTTAGAGACACTGATTGCTTCAGTACTCTCATTAAAGGTAACATGGAATGTTTCCTCAGTTTGTTGTCTCCTAGTGTTGAACACCCTGAAGGCCTTTGAGACAAGAGAGTATCCTAGGAAGTATCCATCATCAGCTTTGGCATCAAATTTCCCTAAGTGATCCTCGCGATTATGAATAAATACAGGACACCCAAAGACATGAAAGTAGCTGATGTTAGGGATTCTTCCCTTGAATAACTCATAAGGGGTTTTGCTATGTCTCTTGACAATGATGGATATGTTTTGTGTGTAACAAGTAGTCTTTACTGCTTCAGTCCAGAAGTGTTTGGAAAGGACTGATACATTTAGCATTGTCCTAGCTGCTTCAATGAGTGTTCTATTTTTCCTTTCAGCAACACCATTTTGTTCAGGTGTGTAAGGAGAGGAAAATTTTTGGGAAATTCCTTTCTCATCACAGAAACATTCAAGGTCATAGTTTCTGAACTCTGTCCCATTGGCAGACCTAATCTGTTTGACTTTAATGTCATTTTGATTTTCAATGTTCCTGACAAAGGACATGATTGTTTCAGCTGCCTGACTCTTTTTGGTCAGGAAGTAAACCCAAGTGTATCTTGAGTATTCATCCACAATGACCAGAGTATACTTCTCATGGTTAATGGATCTAGGACTGATGGGTCCAAAGAGATCCGTATGGAGAAGATGAAGGCAGTTCCTGATGGAAAAGTTTGTTTTGGTTTTAAAGGAAGCTCTATGATGTTTAACTTTTTCACAGGCAGAGCATGGTTTATCCTTTGAAAACACAAGTGATGGTAAGCCAAGGACCTTGTTTTGTTTCACAAGATTGTTTATGTTTTTGAAGTTCAGGTGGGAGAGTCTCTTATACCAAAGCCAGTTGAGGGTTTCAGTGGCCTTAGCAAAGAGACAAGTTCCATTCTGAGTTAGACTGGACATGTCTAACACATAAACATTTTGCCTTCTTGATGCAATAAGGACAACTTCCTTATTTGCATTGAAGATGGTTCCTTGCTTATCATCAAACTGAACTATGTACTTTGCATCACATAGTTGACTGACACTGATCAAATTGTACTTAAGACCATTGACATAAGCTATCCTAGTAAAGACTATACCACTACAGTTTACTGAACCATAACCTTCAGTGAGACATGATGAATTATCAGCAAATACCACCTTGGGTCCTGGTTCTTCTACATATTTGTGCAAATACTCTTTCACACCAGTCATGCTCCTTGAACATCTACTATCTAGATGCCAAACAGGCTCCCTGGCATGCCTCTGCACAAATGGTAAACTGAGTTAGTTCTTTCTAGGACCCCTCATCTTGGAGGGCTTGGCTTTAGTAGCCTTCTTAAAAGTAACAATTGATTCATGGTCAGTGGTTGAGTGGACTGAGCTACCACAAGTTTTGCATTTGATTGCAGAGGTAGACTCAGTAAACTGAGAGGATGACTTGGTCATACCTCTTCTGGTCTGAATGACCTTCTCATGTCCTGAGGTGTCATGAGTGGGATCTCCACAAATTTCACAATTGTTGTCCATTAGAAAATCTTTAGGAAGGTGGTCATTGAAACCACGGTGAGGGCAAGGTGCAAAAGGCTTGGCCTTTTGTTTCTGTTTCTGTTTAGAATCAGAAGGATATTTTAAAGCCTGTGCTTTAAAGTTTGCCATCTTTGATGTGGCTGTGTATGATTGGTGATCAGAGGTCCTGTGATCTTCTTTTTTGCATATCATGCAATAAAGGATTCTATAACAATCATCAGTGGAATGATTGGTATAGTGACACAACTCACACCTTTTCAGGAGTTTGGAGGGTTTTGGTTTAGTGGTTGAGGAAGCTGATTTGGGTTCCTTCAACTTAGATTGAGAAGGATTCTCAGAAGATTCAATCTTCTCACTCAGCCTCCTAACAAGCTCAGCTAACTGATCAATTTTTGAGTCAGGGCTTTTAGTTTTTACTTCAGAAGGGACAGAAGTGGTTGAGTCATCAGTAGGAGCTGAGACTTCAGGTGTTTGCCTTTTCAGGATGGTTTTTCCCATTCCTGGCTTCTCCTTTGGAGAATGCTGAGAGTAGACCAATGGTGTGAGGTCTGAGCTTGGTGCAGCTCCCTGAAGGACTTTCAGAGGTGGGGGTGGTTCAAGTGATTCTGATTCAGACTCATTGACTGACTTAGTACTACTGGGTTGGTCAGTGAGTCCAAGCATATTTTTCAAAGCCTGACTTTCAGGAAGCAAGATTTTCCCAGTCTCAAAGTTTGGTAACTTACTGACTGGGTTGTCCCTGACAATCCAGTCATTTGACATGGGTTCCATTTCCTGCTCAAAAGATATGCCAGCTGGAATAAAAGCCTTTTCTTTGTGACTCTTACTGGGGGATTCAGTGAGTTGGTCTATTCCAATAACTTTCTTGTTTTCACTAGGAATTAGACTTATAGTTTCATAGACTTTGGGGTTCTTTTTAGTCCAGCCTTGAATAACAGTGATTTCAAACAATTTATATCTCAAAAGGAATTCAAAAAAGGTAAATAATGTGAAAACCCCGAGTTCGTTGTCCCGACGAAGGATGAATGGAATTAGTGATTTCGGGATCGTGAATCGTGCAGTGAATGATGAATAAAAGTGAGATTTTGGCAATTATCACTATGGAAAGTAAATCAACACTAGAAATCAACAAATGAAGCATATGAAATGATAACTAAAAGAACAATTAAGCTAAAACATGGTTAAAACTAAAAACGAGTGTTTTAATAAAGATAAACGTATGTGCGCAAAATAAAAAGTGAATTTGAAGCACTACTAATCCTACGGGCATGAAAACAATTTTCCTACATTCTATATGAAAAAAGAAAATTATGGGAAAAAGAAAATTTTTTTTTTTTTACTTTTATTTTATTTATTATGAATTTAAAACTAAAGAAACTAATTAAATGAATTAAAAATAGTAATTGATTTTGGAAAAATATGAAAATTGACAGAAAAATCTAAAATAATATTCAGAAGCTAGGAAAAATAAAATGGGAACTATTCTAAACCCTAATAAGCAGAATAGGCAAATAAGCAGTAGCCAATAAGCTCTAAAATAAGCCAAATAGTACCAAATTTAACCAAATGCTCAAGAACAGATCAAAACACTAATTCAAGCTTAAATCAATTTAAAAAGACCAGAAAAGCTCACAGAATAAGCCCAAAAGCTCTTAGTGCAGTAGCAAATATAAAGAAGAAGCAATGAGTTAACAGCTAACTTTAAGCTGTTCTATAAGCTAGCCAAAAGCTCCTAAGGGAAAACCAAAAGCTGATACTAAAAGCCAGTACATCAGACTACTTAAGAACCAAAAATGCCCAAATATGAACATCAATTGCTACTCTAATTCAGATCAAGAACAGTAGCACTTGGGAACATAAAATGATTGCAGGCATAGGGCAGTACTAAAAAGCTAATTTGCAGACTTGAATTAAGCTGCCTAATAAGTTCAAAAGGTAAATACCAGATGATTCCCTAAAAGCTTGATATACTAACTAGTTGCAAACCAAAAATCAGGTCAAATGCTTAAGTGGTTAAGCCACAAATAAGCCTAGATCAGCAGACTATAGTGATGGTCTGCACAAGGTTCTGAGACAGCAGGAACTAAATTTGGCACTTAACTTTTGCAAAAACTCAATGAAACTAAACTTAAACTTGTGCTCTAACTCTAACCTCTTAATTGAACATGAAAAGGCCAAAAACTCTCAACATTCAAGCTCAGCTTATATGAAAGCTTAAATGAGCAGTCTACTTCTAATGATGCACCTATTGATTCAAAATCCTCAACTCAGTCCAAAATACTTAAGATCTAATGCATACTGCTTGTATATCTTATTAATAAGCTCAAACAAAACTAATAAAATGGCAATTGAACAGTAGCTAGTTCTAAATTACTCAGCATAAGCTTGAACCAAACACTCCTTAACTGACTGATTATGCTAATTGAAGCTAGAAACTGCAAATTCAAGCTATGCTACTGATTGATCTAAGATTACCAATGCTACTAATTATCTAAGAAACAAAAATCAATAACAAATAAGCACTAATTATCTAGAATAAGCAGTTGCATAAAGATAAACTATGAATGAAGATGAGATTTAGCTTACAAGTAAAACTTGTGATGAAATCAGATCTGAACTATCACAAACTAACAACAGGCTTATCCAATAAGCCTATAATATCCCAAACAAGCTTCTTCTAAACAGCTTTTCATCAAACAGCTTATTTGACCTTGAATGTTGACTTTTTGACTTTTTTGGATTTTTATGGATTTTTAAAGCAAAAACTGAATTTAGCATATCATTAAGCTTAAGGACAAACAACAAAGGTAGAAATAAGCTAGAAAAAGCAGAAGTTAAGCTGATAAGCAAATGAACAATAACTTTTGACCAAATGTTGACTTCTATTAGAAACTGAAAATGGAGTACAAATGATTGAAAAACTGAAAAGAAAAATACAAATAAGTAGAATAATAAGCCTAAATTATCCTACTCCTAAGCCTAATAATCTAACTCTAAATTATCTAACTAGCTAACTCCTCAAATCCGTGAGTGAGTGGGCTATTTATAGCCTATCCCAGAAGCTTCTAGTCTTCAAATCTCAGCCTTCCAATCATTATCTCATCATCTCAATTAATCACGACCCTTGGATGAAATCAATGAAGTGTTTGAACCAATAGGAGGCCTCCATTGTTCCACCTTGGCAATCCGTGTGTCACATCAATACTGCCATGTTGTCAGACCTTCTAGAATCGAGGGTGAAGTACGGATATACCCTTAATTGTGGTAATTTTAAGGTTTAGGGATTTAGGGTTCATGGCACAGTAATTTTTTTCTGGGTAAAAATGGGAATTGGGGCGCGGGGTTTTGGGTTTGACTGGGGTTAACTATTGCTTTGACCGGATATGTAACTGGGTCGGGTTTAGGATTTAGATGTGGGTTGGGTTATGGAAATGGGCTGTGGGTAACTTGGGTTTATGGGATGGGCTGGTGGTTTTATGGTTTGGGTTATTATTGTTTTGGGCTTGGTTTAATATCCGGTTATAGGGTATAAAGTTAGGATTTGTAGTTTAACAAAAATATAAGGACCAAAATTGTATTTTCTGAAATTCCAAGGGCTACTTTTGCCAAACTTCAAATTTGATCCAAGGGCTTGTTTTGTCATTTGGTGAAACTTTGAGGGTTGACTTTGACTTTTGAGCATAAATATCTTTCCCTGCTTCGGCTTTTATTCACTCTTCCAAATCCCGTGCTCGGTTTGCCTTTTTATCTTGATATTTGTCAATTTTTACAATATCCATCCCTGCACAATTATAAACACAAAAACATGAGATATTTGGCATAATTGGTTAGTTTTTTGTCTATTTGGGTCCGGTTTTGGTCAAATAAAAGTATGTGATTAAGCACATACCAAAATTCCCCCAGACTAAGATATTGCTGTGTCCTCACGCAAAGTTATAAAAACACGTTTTTAAAACCAAAAATTTCCAATCTCTTTTTACTAACTTTGAGAAGTAGCAAAATTTTCAAAAGAGATCAAGAAATCCAAAGTTTTAAAAACTCCCCGATTTTCCTTTTTATTCTATTTTTGGATTTTTCTTATTTTCAAGTGACGGCTTCGTTGACAATCATTATCTCACGATAACTTTTAGGGTCTTCGAGTAGGAAACACGACTCATAAAGAAGTGACCATACGGATAAAATTCGTCGTCCCTGATTTTTCACGAGCCCCCAAACTAAGCTTAAATACGAAATCATTGTTTATTTACAAGTTAGATTGCTATCACTACCCATGAAAGTTAATTGTGTATTACTTCTCGTTCCCAAATTCCTATTTTCCTCTATTTATTTTATTTTTGGTGAAAAATGAATTTCTTCAAATTCTCATTTCGATAATTTTTAGTCCGATAAAGATACCTAGTTTAGACGCTAAGTAGTTTCCAAACCTTCCCTCGAAAACCGTTGCATACAAAAATGAGGTCCACATCAAGGTCTCTGATTTAACACGATTTTGAGGATATCCCTTTTATATACGACCGAAACAACTCATCTACGAGTCCAGAGACGGAAGCTTTTATTAGGACACCCCCGGAGTCGAAATTTGACATTTTTAACATTATTAAGCACATTTATTGATCCTTGGCCTTTTAAACAACCTAGACAACGGAAGCTAACTGTCAAGAATCGGGAGTCTTATTTTGATCTTGGATATTTTTCCTCTGCCTTTTTGAAGTCTGAGTCAATGGGAGCGAACCGTCAGGAAACAGAAAACTTTTATCGGCTTTGGATTATTTATTATTATTATTCATTATTCATTATATTTTGCCAAATCCCGAGTCCTACGGCTTTTATAGCAATAGAGACAATAGCACGTACTATCAGGAATCAGTTGCCTATTACACCGTAACACTGGCAGTACCTTGATGTGTACCCAACTTTCATAAGCAAGGATTCTCTAAGGAAGAAATAAAACTAATTATCGCCAAAACCAAAATACCTTTAATTATTCCTAGATTTCTATTATTGGGTGAAACAAGCTTATGGGAACAAGAAGCCACAATTAACTTCGATGAGCTCTAAAGAGATCCAACTACTCCACGTTTAGCAATCTAACTTATAAACAACTCTATCATTTCTCGTTCTTCGCAAACTTAAAATCTTAAATAATAAGATCCGCGAATGCTTAGCCTTATAATCAAGCCATGCATATATAAAGTCGATACGGGAACTTGCAAACTCTTAAAAAGAATTCGCATTTTATAGCTCCTTGTGTAAAAGACTAGCACGAGCTTATAGATTATAAATGGTTAAGGAGACAAGCTAGGGCTCAACACGCCCGATCAAGTCAGAATTTTATTCCTACTCTCACCAGCGGAAAGTCAACAAAATTGTCAAAATTTATTATATTTTTGCACAAATTTTTAAAATTTTTCTCATTTTTTTTTTTTTTTTTTTGGATTTTTTCAATTTTGGAGGAAAAACGGGGTTGCGTGAGTAAACAGCAAAAATGCAAGGCAAAATCAAATCGAAAGATTACCCCCCAGACTAAAATGAGACATTGTCCTCAATGTCTTAAAGGTAAAGGTTCTCCTACATAAATCGAAGGCCGTTTATTAATTATGCCAAAGATAAACGTAAAACGATAAGATTAAGGATATCGGATGAGCAACGAATGATGAAACTCGAGTGGAGAGAAGTAAACCACGAGCACGAGAGTCTTCAATCATCAGGCAATCCTGGACACATCACAGAAAACACCGAAACACAACAAATGGAAGAGGAAGCCCTCCTCACGTCACTTATTATAAAAGAGATAAGAAGATAGATGGATAAGCATGGGGTGCCTCCCACGAAGCGCTTGTTTTTTATCGAGTCGTATAGCTTAGACTCGCCCCGAATTTATTTGTTCTTGGGGGAGCAGGTGGAAAAGATAATCTCCATCGGACTTTCTTTCAAGATGTTTGGATAAACATTGAAGCATACAAAAGTTCCACTCCGATGAGATACCCACGGCTGCAAAGAAGGAGAGATGCCGGGGTCAAAGATGGTGTCTTCACTCCCGAAGGAGTGAATAAGAGGAGAAGTCACTGGGTAGGTGAAGAAAGGGAGAAGGATCTTAATCACAATGAAGATCCATTCTTCATCTTCAAGATTACCATTTTTCTGATCTTGAATATCTACATTGAAGCTCTTATGGTTACCATCAATAAAAACCACGGGCGGGAGGGTCGGGATGATAGCATTGACAAGCAAACTCTTAGGATAGAGTACATCTCCCCCCGGGTCAGGATCTTCCTCAAAATTATAGAAATCATACTCTGGTGGAGATATGATTTCATTCTAATGAAGTATGTCTTTGAGCTTGGGCTCAGGAAGGATATACGGAGGTGGGACATGTGCTGTACTTTATATGCTAGAAGTTTGCACCTCGTCCATTATTGTCTCCGTATCTGACTCATCACTCTCCTTGTTATGAATATCAAAGATTTGATTGTCTGAAATTAGAGTAAATTTAGAATCAAAATCAAACAAAGGATTAGTGATAGTCATACTGAAAGTTTGTGAAGTAGAATCAGAAAGATCGAAGGGTTCCTCAGATACCCTTGGGATTGGAACAAGGTCATCAACATCCTTAAGAGGATTGATTTCGACTTCCTTGTCCCCCATTAAAAAGGTATCTGAAGGGTCTTCAATAAGCGGATTGATCTCTGAATTCTCTTCATCCTCCTCATCACTCTCCTCAAAATATGACAAGTCAATGGGAGGATTTTGTTTTCTTCGAATCAACTTCTTAAGATTGTTTATTTCAGTTTGAATGTACATGTTGAATTGATTTTGAGCAATCATCTGTTTAGTCATCAATTCAGCTCTAGTAGTTAACAACCTTTGAAGAAGAAGGTGCTGAGGGGTTATGTATTGTGAAGGTTGGTCAAAACCGTATGAGTCATGATTGTTATAAGGAATTTTCTCATAGTGCATGTTCCCGGTTTGACAATCGGAACCATAATGGGGACCTCCGCAATACTCACAACAGAAATAATGAGGTGGCTGATTTGGTAAATTATATGGATGGTGGTCATAACCGAAGTTTTGATTACATGGAACTTGTTCATAGAAAAACGTGTTCCCTGCTTGACAATCAAAACTCGGGTGTGGACCTCCACAATATTCACAAGAATATGTTTCCATCTCATGGTGTGGTGGCTGGTTGAAATAGTCGGGTGTTTCATGGTAAGAATAAGGATTTTGGTCATAGACAAACCCGTTTCCCGATTCCACCATGCTACAACCGGGACAATTCCCACCATTATGAGGACCGCCACACCATTGACAACCATAATGGTAAGATGAAGACATAGAGAAGAAGAATTAAACGGATAGAGGGTAAGAGATAAAGAATCAAACAGATAAGAGGATTAAGAAGAATATTTTTGGATTTTTAAATTTTAGAAACATGGAAAATCACAAAGGAAAAAGGAAAATAAATTTTGAAGAGAAAATCTTTTTGGGATTTTATAATAAGAAAATATTTACAAATGAAAGCGATAACTTCCCGGGAGAAGGGTCTTCAAATAACGAATCGAAAAACGGAATCACGAACTCACTTCAACCTTCCCCGGCAGCGGCGCCAAAAATTTGATTTCAAACAATTATAGATCAAAAGGAATTCACAAAAGGTAAATAATGTGAAAACCCCGAGTTCGTTGTCCCGACGAAGGATGAATGGAATTAGTGATTTCGGGATCGTGAATCGTGCAGTGAATGATGAATAAAAGTGAGATTTTGGTAATTATCACTATGGAAAGTAAATCAACAAATAAAGCGTATGAAATGATAACTAAAAGAACAATTAAGCTAAAACATGGTTAAAACTAAAAACGAGTGTTTTAATAAAGATAAACGTAAGTGCGCAAAATAAAAAGTGAATTTGAAGCACTACTAATCCTACGGGCATGAAAACAATTTTCCTACATTCTATATGAAAAAAGAAAATTATGGGAAAAAGAAAAAAAAAATTGACTTTTATTTTATTTATTATGAATTTAAAACTAAAGAAACTAATTAAATGAATTAAAAATAGCAATTGATTTTGGAAAAATATGAAAATTGACAGAAAAATCTAAAATGATATTCAGAAGCTAGGAAAAATAAAATGGGAACTGTTCTAAACCCTAATAAGCAGAATAGGCAAATAAGCAGTAGCCAATAAGCCAAATAGTACCAAATTTAACCAAATGCTCAAGAACAGATCAAAACACTAATTTAAGCTTAAATCAATTTAAAAAGACCAGAAAAGCTCACAGAATAAGCCCAAAAGCTCTTAGTGTAGTAGCAAATATAAAGAAGAAGCAATGAGTTAACAGCTAACTTTAAGCTGTTCTATAAGCTAGCCAAAAGCTCCTAAGGGAAAACCAAAAGCTGATACTAAAAGCCAGTACATCAGACTACTTAAGAACCAAAAATGCCCAAATATGAACATCAATTGCTACTCTAATTCAGATCAAGAACAGTAGCACTTGGGAACATAAAATGATTGCAGGCATAGGGCAGTACTAAAAAGCTAATTTGCAGACTTGAATTAAGCTACCTAATAAGTTCAAAAGGTAAATACCAGATGATTCCCTAAAAGCTTGATATACTAACTAGTTGCAAACCAAAAATCAGGTCAAATGCTTAAGTGGTTAAGCCACAAATAAGCCTAGATCAGCAGACTATAGTGATGGTCTGCAAAAGGTTCTGAGACAGCAGGAAATAAATTTGGCACTTAACTTTTGCAAAAACTCAATGAAACTAAACTTAAACTTGTGCTCTAACTCTAACCTCTTAATTGAACATGAAAAGGCCAAAAACTCTCAACATTCAAGCTCAGCTTATATGAAAGCTTAAATGAGCAGTCTACTTCTAATGATGCACCTATTGATTCAAAATCCTCAACTCAGTCCAAAATACTTAAGATCTAATGCATACTGCTTGTATATCTTATTAATAAGCTCAAACAAAACTAATAAAATGGCAATTGAACAGTAGCTAGTTCTAAATTACTCAGCATAAGCTTGAACCAAACACTCCTTAACTGACTGATTATGCTAATTGAAGCTAGAAACTGCAAATTCAAGCTATGCCACTGATTGATCTAAGATTACCAATGCTACTAATTATCTAAGAAACAAAAATCTATAACAAATAAGCACTAATTATCTAGAATAAGCAGTTGCATAAAGATAAACTATGAATGAAGATAAGATTTAGCTTACAAGTAAAACTTGTGATGAAATCAGATCTGAACTATCACAAACTAACAACAGGCTTATCCAATAAGCCTATAATATCCCAAACAAGCTTCTTCTGAACAGCTTTTCATCAAACAGCTTATTTGACCTTGAATGTTGACTTTTTGACTTTTTTGGATTTTTATGGATTTTTAAAGCAAAAACTGAATTTAGCATATCATTAAGCTTAAGGACAAACAAAAAAGGTAGAAATAAGCTAGAAAAAGCAGAAGTTAAGCTGATAAGCAAATGAACAATAACTTTTGACCAAATGTTGACTTCTATTAGAAACTGAAAATGGAGTACAAATGATTGAAAAACTGAAAAGAAAAATACAAATAAGTAGAATAATAAGCCTAAATTATCCTACTCCTAAGCCTAATAATCTAACTCTAAATTATCTAACTAGCTAACTCCTCAAATCCGTGAGTGAGTGGGTTATTTATAGCCTATCCCAGAAGCTTCTAGTCTTCAAATCTCAGCCTTCCAATCATTATCTCATCATCTCAATTAATCACGACCCTTGGATGAAATCAATGAAGTGTTTGAACCAATAGGAGGCCTCCATTGTTCCACCTTGGCAATCCGTGTGTCACATCAATACTGCCATGTTGTCAGACCTTCTAGAATCGAGGGTGACGTACGGATATACCCTTAATTGTGGTAATTTTAAGGTTTAGGGATTTAGGGTTCATGGCACAGTAATTTTTTTCTGGGTAAAAATGGGAATTGGGGCGCGGGGTTTTGGGTTTGACTGGGGTTAACTATTGCTTTGACCGGATATGTAACTGGGTCGGGTTTAGGATTTAGATGTGGGTTGGGTTATGGAAATGGGCTGTGGGTAACTTGGGTTTATGGGATGGGCTGGTGGTTTTATGGTTTGGGTTATTATTGTTTTGGGCTTGGTTTAATATCTGGTTGTAGGGTATAAAGTTAGGATTTGTAGTTTAACAAAAATATAAGGACCAAAATTGCATTTTCTGAAATTCTAAGGGCTACTTTTGCCAAACTTCAAATTTGATCCAAGGGCTTGTTTTGTCATTTGGTGAAACTTTGAGGGTTGACTTTGACATTTGAGCATAAATATCTTTCCCTGCTTCGGCTTTTATTCACTCTTCCAAATCCCGTGCTCGGTTTGCCTTTTTATCTTGATATTTGTCAATTTTTACAATATCCATCCCTGCACAATCATAAACACAAAAACACAAGATATTTGGCATAATTGGTTAGTTTTTGGTCTATTTGGGTCCGGTTTTGGTCAAATAAAAGTATGTGTTTAAGCAAATACCAGACAGCCTTTTCTTTGTTAAGTTCATTTTGAAGAGCTTGATTTTGTTTCAAAATCTCAGTGTTCTGAATTTGTAGTGTAATAGTTTCTAACTTGGCATGTTTTAATGCAAGCAACTCATATCTACACTTATTTAATTCTAACACAAGATTGTTATATTTTGAAAGCAAATTAAGCATTTGTTCTTCTACAAACTTAAGATCTACACTAATGTAATTCATAAAAGATTGCCAATCAGAATCATCATCCATTAAAAGTAAAATATTTACCTTCTTCATGGTTATGTTCACCTATTCTACATTCCTTGCATGGCTTTTTCCAATAGCCAGCTGATCACCATCAGAAAGTGCCATCAGTGCACTTACTCTAATTTCCTCATCTTCTGAGGAGACCTCTTCTTCATCCCAGTCATAGGCTTCGGCTACAAGAACCTTGTTCTTTGTCTGAATAGGTTTGGAAGTTTAAGCAGCCTGAGACATTGAGGGATTAGTTTCAAGGAGGGCAAGTTTAGCCTTAGCTTTCCTATATTTAGCCTCAAAATCTTTTTGACCCTTTTGAACATTATTGTTTTGAAAATGTTGGGTCGACTGAAGCATTTTAGGTTGAAACATGCTAGTTCCTGAAGAACTGTTTCCAGAAAATTTATAAGAGGGTTCTGAGATGGTTTTTGAATAACAGTCTTTAGCAAAATGACCCTTTTTACCACTTCTGAAACATTCAGTGGTTTCATTTGCTTTAGCTTTTGAAAAGTTTGACTGATTTCTTTTGATAAAACATTTTGAATTATCAAGGAGTGCCCTTTCTTGGAATTCCAAGTTTAAATCATTTAGGTACTCATCACTAGTTCTTTCATCAATCTCATCATCAGAATCCTCTTGAAAATCTTGCACAACACCATTAGAATAAAAAACAGTTGATATGGGTGAGGAAGTCAGGGCCTTTTTGGTCTCAAGAGCTTTCTTTGAGTCAGGGTATCTCCTAGAGATTAAGTTGTCTTCATAGACAAACTTCCCATAGATTTCAGGGAGCTCAAGGGTCTGAATGTGATTAGCATTCCTGAGGCCCTGTGAGAAGTTTAGCCACTTCTCAGGGAGACTGTTGACAAAGCCAACATTGATCTCATGCTTAGACAAAACTACACCATCATTTGACAATTCATTTATCAGGGTCTTGTATCTGGTATATGTCTGAGAGAGACTTTCAGAGTCCTTTGCCCTGAAAGTGTTGTACTCAAGTTTCAGGTCCATGATCCTGTTTTCCTTGGTATCTGAGGGACCTTCAAAGCTATTAATCAAGTCATCCCAAGTTTGTTTGGCTGTAGAACAATTAATGACTGATTTCATTATATCGTCAGGAAGACAAGATATAATTATGTTTTTCAGGCGTTGGTATTGATTGACCACCCTTCTATCATCTATAGTCCACTGAGCTTCAGGTTTGTTTAACCCCTCAGCAGTCTTAGGGACATAAGGACCTTCTTTGATATAAGTGATGTAGTATGGTTCCATACCAGTCAAGTAGCAAAGCATTCGCTTTTTCCACTTGCTAAATTTTCCAGCTTCAAGACTGGGGGCAACAGCTGAATAGCTACCACCCTTTTTATCGACGAGCTGGGGCACATTAACATCGGCCATAGTAGGATCTTGGTTTTAAAAAACCTTGAGCACTCTTAGTTTTTGAAGATTTTATAAACCAAAGGCTCTGATACCACTTGTTGTTCCCTTTACACACTTAGAAGTAACTATAAAGTTAATTTAATTGTGTTTATGACTAAGATTAATGTATTGATTAATTATAATAGATAAGTAAAACGTAAATATAAAAACACAAGTTTTTCAATGTTTAAATTCTTATTAGAAATCAATCAAAGAATCTATTACCCAAGTGTTTGCGGAATAAACACTTGGGATTGAATAGACAAGGTATGGTGTGTTCTCCTTTCTAAACTCAAGTTATTCTTGAGTGACAACAATAAAGACCCACTGAGCTATCTCAGGGATGCAGTTGCTCTTTGATGGAGAAAAGTGATTTTGTGAAAGTCTAAACTTTTAATGCACAAAACTTAACCCACTTTTCTCCATCTGTTCCTATTTATACACAAGTATAAAAGAGCACTGATGATTAAAATACAAAAAGAATAACCAAGCGTGTCTGACAACTACAACAGTATTTGTCATTTCCAAGAACCAATAGGAATAGGCTAAAAAGTCTTTCCGAGTGTCAGTTCTGACACTTCTTGACTTTTAGCAGTTTTAGGGAAGGTTCGTTTCTGGCCCGATAAGACTACTCCTTATCTCTTCAAACTCTTCCCGCCTAATCCCGCCTTTCTTTCAGACTTTAGGTTCTTCAGTCTACGCCTTCAGTCTTCAGTCTTTAATCACTTATTGTTGTTGAGGAGACTGGGGTTCAGTGAGTTCTTGTCCAATACTCACTGAACCCATCATCTTCTTCTTTGGCTTATGTTCTACTCAGGGAGTTCTGCCTTCCTGAGTGGTGAATCCTTCTTCTTGGACTCGCCTTAAGCATCCTGAAGATGACTCACTGAGTGACTGTTCACTCAGTGACTTGAGAGTGTTTACGGTTGATTAACCCTTGGCTTAATTTGTATTCAAATCCTGTTTTCAGGATGCTTGGGTACTGACAGACCCAATAGTATGTGAGAAAAGTTTGGTATATAAAATAAAACTCATAAACAACAATTGCTCGGGAACCATAAAATCAATGACCCCCAGATTCCATCTTATCAGTTAAATCAATCAACAGTTTCCTATGAATAAATTCTTTGAATCTCATATGAACGTTTTATTAGTGTTTTGGGTTTGAATATTTATTGAGGTTTTTGTGATCAAGTTTTAAATTTTATTATATTGGAGAAAAATTGAAGGTAAATATGTGACTTTTTTTTCATTGTTTGTTATAAAATTTGTTTGTAATTAGTGATTAGATTGAAGTTGATATATGTTTGCAGTTGAGATTAATAGAACTGAAGATGGAAAATGGTGTTGGGTTTGATGCTGGAAGGAATTTGAGTAAACAATCATCAAGGTTGAATACTAGAATGTTAATGGGCATAGTGGTCGTAGTATATTAACCGGATAATGATTAACAACTATCTATGTTTCAGGTTATAAAAATAATTGTTATTCCTTATTGTTTCAAGTTGGTTTGGGTTTTGTCAAGTCGGTCGGGTTTCTCAATCATGTCGGGTTTTGGGTCTTCCATGCTCAGCCCTGCCTCACACTATGTTCTATGCTCGACTAGAGAAGAGAAAGCGCTGCAAAAGCCCCAACTTCCTCAAACTAGGCGCAAAACATGTTAGGTTTCGGTTATGATTCACTCACAGATGATTATAAAACTTGTATTAGTGCAAAGATTGCTATCTTAAACATTATTTCGTTCCAAACAGCATTATCATGTTCATAGAAAAAAAGTTCATAGGATTGTTGCTTACAGAGTTTAATAAATCAAGAGGATTCTGAGATAATCTTAAGCAGAGAACAATATTTACATAATGTCAACAATGATTACATAATGTCCTTAATTTACTGGTGGTATACAACCCAGTGAGGTTCTAAGATATTCTTTAAGTTGTGATAATGACTTCAAATGCACATATCCTAACACCCCATACATACAGAAATTTGTTCATTTCTTTCATCCAATGGTCTTCCTTTCTAATGTTGAGCAGTTTACGAGTGCTTAACATTGCCCTTTGTAAGTGACTCTGGAAACTAATACAAAGAATGGACAAACCCCATTCTTTGGTAACCAACAATAGTGGAATATATCAATTTCAAACTCCAAAAATAACATCCAGTTGTTACGGATATATCAATTTCAAATTCCAAAAATACCATTCTTTGAAAACCAATACTAGCAGCCGTAACAAATCTTCAAGCCAATTATTCCACTCCAAGTTCCATTAATTTGTTTCATATAAAATGGCAAAAGCATAGCAAAATTGTTCTTGATGTACTGATGCACTGTTTATTATTTTATAGAAGATGAATAGGAAGTGATTGTTAATATCGACTTTTGAGGATACAATGAGATGTTATGTATTAGTCATTATATTAGCAAGAGTCTAGGGTCGTTATTAGTTGAATAGTGTTAAGGGTCGTTGGGTTGGCTTGTGTCCCAAGCCCAACCCGTTTTTTTTTTTTTTTTTTTTTTTTGCCGTTATCACAGCCGACATTAGGACTCCTTGTTAGAGTCGGTTTTACCTCCCCCCATCTCTATAAAAGGAGGTGGGGGGGAGGGGACGAGGTACATCATTCTTTCAATACTAATCAAGGTTCGATTAGGGATACTTACTTGTGCATTGCTCGTTCTTACTTTACTGTCGATTATATCAACTGTTGGTGTGTGTGTCATCTTCTTGGTCGAGTCATCCGCTCTAGTAAACCAGGTTGTAGAGTGTCGAATCCTACAAGTGGTATCAGAGCCAGGTTCTAAGGTTTCTTTGGTTATCTAGGATCGATCAAGAAGGGTTTCTTGGGTTTTCGAAGTTGTCGAGGTTATCGACACAGGTTATCGAAGATCGGAGAAGGTTACCGGTTGTTTTAGTTTTTTTTTTTTTCTTTTTCATTGTGTTGGAGAAGAAGAAGCGGCTAGGTTAAGTAAAGTTTTTAATTGGTTTTTAATATTGGGTTACATTGGGCCAAATTGTTTAAAAGTAAATTATTACTTTTGGGCCTAATCAATTATTAAATTTAAGGGTATTGCACAAGGGACTTTGTTGGTTTGTGATTGTGAGGTTTTTCACAAGGTTTAGCAAATTAATAAAGGGATTAAAGAATGACGGGAGCCAAGTTTGAGATCGAGAAATTCGATGGAACTGGTGATTTCGGGTTATGGAGAGTCAAGATGCGTGCTTTATTAATCCAACATGGATGTGAAGCAGCTCTGGAGGTTTTACCCGCGGATATGGATGCTACAGCGAAAGCTGAGCTAAACAAGAAAGCTCACAGTGCCATGATTTTGTGTTTAGGTAACAAGGTACTGAGAGAGGTTACCGGGGAGACGACTGCAGCGGGGGTTTGGTCCAAGCTCGAGACTTTGTACATGACAAAGTCCTTGGCCAACAAGTTGTTCCTGAAGAAGAAGTTGTATACATTCTACATGCCGGCTGGACGTACGATTTCCGAGCATATAGATGAGTTCAACAAAATCGTTCTTGATTTAGCAAATATTGAGGTAAAATTCGAGGATGAAGATCTTGCTTTATTATTACTCACTTCTTTACCAGCATCATACGAACACTTTGTGGATACCTTGCTTTATGGACGGGAAGCTTTGACTTTGGAGGATGTGATGGCCACACTGAATTCAAAGGAAATCAAAGAAAGGTCTAAGGCGAAGGGGGATGATGGTGAAGGGTTATATGTGAGGGGAAGAACTGATCGCAGGAATTCGCATCAGTCTAGGGGAAAGTCAAGATCAAAGTCTCGAGGTGGAAGACTCAAGTGCTATATTTTCCAGTCTGAGGAGCACTTGAAGAGAAACTGTCCAAAGAATAATCGCAAGAAGTCAAATGGTTTCGTCAAGAAAGATGATCAGCCAAGCTCCAGTGGTTCGATTTATGACGGTTCTGAGGTGATGATGGTTATGAGTGCAGAGGCTCTGCTAGATTGGATCATGGATTCAGGAGGTTCATACCACATGACACCCAGGTTAGATTTATTTTTTGATTTTCTGGAATGCGATGGGGGCAGGGTACTGTTGGGTGACAACAGGGAGTGCAAGATCAGAGGTATTGGCAAGGTAAGGGTACAGCTGAAAGATGGGTCAAGTTTTGTGTTACACAATGTCAGGTATATTCCTGAATTGAAAAGAAACTTGATATCGCTGGGAACTCTTGAAAAAGAGGGATATACCGTAAAAATACAGTCGGGCAAAATCAAGGTGATTAATGGTTCCAGGGTTATTTTATCTGGAACCCGAAGGGATAATTGCGTATACTCTTTGGATGGCCATGCAGTGGCGGGTGAGCTTAATGCTAGTGTTGAAGAAAAAGACAGTCTTGCGCAGGTTTGGCACAAAAGACTGGGACATATCAGTGAGGCGAGACTTCAGGTGCTAGAAAAGCAGGAGCTGTTTGGAAAGAAAAGTCTAGGTAAGCTCGATTTTTGTGAGAATTGTGTTCTGGGAAAGTCACATCGAGTCAGTTTCGGTGTAGGAAGGCACACTACTCAGGGAGTGATAGACTATGTTCATTCAGACTTATGGGGTCCGTCTCAGGTGGAATCATTGGGAGGTAAGAGGTATTTCTTATCTATTGTTGATGATTATTCCAGGAGGGTATGGGTTTATATTCTCAGGTTCAAACACGAAGCATTTGGAAAGTTCAAAGAGTGGAAGCAGTTAGTAGAAAATCAGATTGGGAGGACGGTTAAGAAGCTTAGGACAGATAATGGTCTTGAGTTCTGTAACCGGGAGTTTGAACAGTTGTGCACAGAGAGTGGGATTGCTAGACATTTGACAGTTGCCGGGACGCCGCAGCAGAATGGATTAGCAGAACGGATGAATAGAACTCTCATGGATAAGGTACGCTGTTTATTAATTCAGTCTGGATTGCCCAAGACCTTCTGGGCGGAAGCGACATGTACGGCCGCATATCTTATCAATAGGTCACCATCGACAGCGATTGAGAAAAAGACACCTATGGAGATGTGGTCAGGACATCCAAGTGATTATGGGATGTTGAGGATTTTCGGTTGTGTCGCATATTCACACGTTAAACAAGGTAAGCTCGAGCCGAGAGCGGTAAAATGCGTTCTTTTGGGGTATCCTGAAGGTGTGAAGGGGTACAGGCTATATAGGCTTGATAATGAATCACCTAAAATAGTCACTAGCAGGAACGTGGTCTTCAATGAAAGTGTCATGTACAAAGACACATTGAAGGATTCTGGTGCAGGTACTGATAAGTCTGTTGAGGAATTACAGGTTGAGGTGGAACTGCAAAGGTTAAATAATCATTCGCTTGAGGAAGATCAGACAGATGATCAGGAAGATGGCGATGATGAAGATGCAGGGGATCAGGATCATGATCAAACACCGGATCTCACAGATTATCAGTTGGTTCGGGATAGAGAGCCAAGGACAAGAACGAAACCTTTGAGGTTTCGAGATGAGAGTAATATGGCTGCTTACGCGTTTGCTGCAGCAGAGGAAGAAGATACTCATGAACCATTGACATACCAGGAGGCAGTTGCTTGTGAAGATAGTTCTAAGTGGAAAGCTGCTATGGATGAAGAGATGGATTCTCTGAGGAAGAATAAGACCTATGAGTTAGTAGATCATCCAGCTGGGCAAAAGCTGGTGAGCTGCAAATGGCTGTTCAAGATAAAGGAAGGGATTAAAGGTGTTCAAAAGCCTAGGTACAAGGCAAGGTTGGTGGCTCGTGGATTCACACAGAGGGCAGGTATTGACTATAATGAAGTATTTTCACCTGTAGTTCGACACACATCTATTCGGGTTATGCTTGCATTAACTGCGTGTAGAGATTATGAGCTGGAGCAGCTTGATGTAAAGACGGCATTTTTACATGGGAATCTTGAAGAAGTGATCTACATGAGGCAGCCACCGGGATATGAACAAGGTAACAAGGTATGTTTGTTAAAGAAATCCCTTTATGGTTTGAAGCAGTCACCTAGGCAATGGTATAGGAGGTTTGATGAGTACATGCTGAGCAACGAGTTTAAGCGTAGCAGTTACGACAGCTGCGTATATTACAGGAGTTATGCACCAGGTGAGTATATCTATCTACTGTTATATGTAGACGATATGCTGATTGCTTGTAAAAGCAAGGCTAAGATTGGGTCTATCAAGTCTTTGCTTAATAAGGAGTTTGACATGAAAGAACTCGGGGAAGCAAAGAAGATTCTTGGTATGGAGATCATCAGGGATCGGAGTCGCAAGATTCTGAGGGTGTCACAATCCGGGTATGTTTCTAAGATTTTAAATAATTTTAGAATAGACAATGGGAAATCGGTTCAGATGCCATTGGGTGGGCACTTCAAGCTGCCGTTGAAGGATTGTCCGGTTAGGGATTGTGATGTTGAAAGGATGAGTAAGGTGCCGTATTCAAATGCGGTTGGGAGCTTAATGTACTTGATGGTGTGCACGAGGCCAGACATAGCGTATGCAGTAAGTGTTGTTAGCAGATATTTGGCGAATCCAGGTAAAAATCATTGGGAAGCAGTGAAGTGGATTTTGAAATATTTGCGGGGTACTGCAAACGTGGGTTTGGTGTTTGGGACAAATCATGGCAACCATGTGGACGTAACAGGTTTTGTTGATTCAGACTACGTAAAGGATCCGGATAAAGGTAGGTCGATCACAGGTTACGCGTTTTTAGTACAGGGATGTGTTGTAAGCTGGAAGGCAACGCTACAACACGTGGTGGCTCTTTCAACTACAGAGGCGGAGTATATGGCCCTTACGGAGGCTGTGAAGGAAGCTATTTAGCTAAGGGGACTCTTGGAAGAGTTGGGCGTGGAGCTTAACACTGTGGCAGTTAATTGTGATAATCAAGGCGCGATTCACTTATCGCGGAATCATGTTTTTCATGAAAGGACTAAGCACATCAATGTGCGTTATCACTTTATCAGAGAAGTCTTGGAAGAAAAGACGGTTGAAGTTCTGAAAGTGGGTACTGAACACAATGCTGCGGATGCCTTGACGAAGGTGGTACCTGGACTCAAGTTTCAACACTGTTTAGAGTTGCTTAGTGTTGGTGTAGGCTAATATAAAGCCTAAGGTGGAAATTGTTATGTATTAGTCATTATATTAGCAAGAGTCTAGGGTCGTTATTAGTCGAATAGTGTTAAGGGTCGTTGGGTTGGCTTGTGTCCCAAGCCCAACCCGTTTTTTTTTTTTTTTTTTTTTTTTTTTTTTGCCGTTATCACAGCCGACATTAGGACTCCTTGTTAGAGTCGGTTTTACCTCCCCCCATCTCTATAAAAGGAGGTGGGGGAGGGGACGAGGTACATCATTCTTTCAATACTAATCAAGAAACGATTAGGGTTACTTACTTGTGCATTGCTCGTTCTTACTTTTCTGTCGATTATATCAACTGTTGGTGTGTGTGTCATCTTCTTGGTCGAGTCATCCGCTCTAGTAAACCAGGTTGTAGGGTGTCGAATCCTACAATGAGATCTGAAACAACATGATATTCAAACTTTATGAATATTTTTTAAGAACTTTACAAAAAGGGGATGAAACTAGGATAGTGGTGAAAATTAAAGACATGAAATTCTTTTTATATATTAAATACTTCAATAATGGAATGATATCTCCGATCACTCCCCACTTGCTTCCTATTATAAAACCACTCTCTGTTCTAAAATAATTTTCCCCTGACAAAAAACAAACAATTTAAGCAATGGATGATTCAGTAGAACAAGTACTACTACTACAGGCACAACCGTAAGCTGACGTAGCTCACCTTCCAGATTCGCATTGTAAACTGCATCATCTAAATAGCCACAAAGATCCTCAAAAAATCTGAGACGCTCAGCAAAGGACCGAAAAGCAGTTTTTGACTGTTCAACATGTTAGATAAGCATATGTAAGTCATAGCAAACATCACACACTCAATCTATCTATATCTATACATTAAATAAATGAAAATGATTAGTGCCATACACTGCTGGTGTTGAACCTGCTGGTGCTGAACCTAGTGCTAAACCTTGCGGTGCGAGAACTCCAAGCCTCCTGAAAAGATCCCGTATCACTTCGGTTGTTCCACCTATGCTCAAACTATCAATGTCTGTTTGCGGTAAGGTTGATAATGGTTGCGGAAACGCTTGTCTTCAAACGGACATGTAGCACAGCATAACGTGCACAAGGGCATGCAGATCACAATCAACCTCTATTAAATGCACCTCTATTAAACAGAATAAATAAATTAGTGTAAAAAATATATTTAAGCTCAATCACTACACATAACCTACCGCCCCTAAACAAAGAAGCTCTCTTTTGAAATAGAGTACATAAACCGAATCTTGTAGACCTCTTAATAAAACTTTTTTTATAGAGTAAATTACAAAGATGGTCCCTGTGGTTTGCGTTGACTCACACTCTTCGTCTCTTGACTTTTTTTTTTACACTTACAGCCACCAACTCCCACCAACTCTGAAACCCTTAACACTCATAGTCCCTTGACTAAACGGCGTCAGCTTTGACTGTTAAAAGTTCCTCATGTGCAAGGCACATGAGGGTAAAAATGTCTTTTCCTTTTTTATATTTCTTTTTGGCACACCACTTTCAACTAGTAAAAGGAAACGTACAATACAATTAGCTTAGAGTACAACTTAACAAAACTAATTACTCTATATCCACACCACCATTGATCTTGTTCAATAATTGGTAGTTAATCACAAAAAATGGCAACAAGCACCGCAGTTATCAGTTTCCCTTTGCTAATCATTTCTTCAATAACACCTGTACAAAACCAAGATTTAGTACCACACACAGTCTTTCTCTAAACCTAGGATGTAGTAGAAATGCAGACCAATAATCCTAAAAGGGAAACACGTTAAGCCATTGTAGGCAAAAGGCCAATGTCTCCAATAAAGAAACACCAACCTGGCATTTTGTGTGCTAAGCCAAGAGACTGGCAGAGCTCAGGTGCTTGCCTTCGCTCACAAACTGCTAGCATAAGCTTGCAGAGTTCATCCTCCTCAACCTCTGAGGCAATCCTAAAAGTAGCAAGAAGCTGTAAATATGCTTCAGCTTCCAATGACTTGCCATTGGCAGCATTATTGATACCACCATGAGTCAACTTAGGCCACCATTCATTAGAATAGCCTTAGCTTGCTGCTTAATTTCATAACTCAGTAGGAGGCCGGGACCTGTGTCAGCCCTAGCCAATAAGGCATTCAGGGCCTTCATAAGGTTAACACAGGATTCTCGCATGCCAAGTAAGGCTGCGATATCCTCCTTATTATATTTCTTATCAGGAGGGTAAAACCCGTCAAGAGAATCAAGAATTAAATGAGCTGGGTCTATGGAACTCTTAAGTGCATTACTAAGTTCCTCACATAGAACAGTAATGTTTTCTCGGTTCTTCATAACAAAAGTCAAAAGCCCTTTCGCATCCATCTGCTCACAAAATCGAGTCAGCTCTTGATGGAAGGTAACCTCACCAGCTGTTTTAACAGAGGATTCTCCTTTGGTTGCGCCAGTGAGGGATGCATTTGTTTCATCAAGAGAGCACTTTACCTTGTTAGTAGTGACGTCCAAAATATCTCCCGCAGATGGCGGAGGATGATTGGCTCATGCCTGTACAATGGCAGCCACAGCAGCATCTTTAAGAAGTTGAATGCGGTCAAACATATCTTGCTCTTTTGCCGCAACTTCCGCTTCCTTTGTAGCAAGTAATGAGAGGCCATCAGATAACTCTTGTTTGAAAGATTTTTCTTTAGCTTCGAGTTCGTTGTATTTAGTCGTCATTTTCTCCTCAAGGTTACAAAAGTGGTCAGATATTTCTGTGAATGAAACTGTATCTGCAGCACTGCTTTTATGGGATTCTAGCTCAACCAATGCTTTGCCAAGTTGCTCTAGAAGAGAAGACTCACAGTTATTGAACAAGATCAATGGTGGTGTGGATATAGAGTAATTAGTTTTGTTAAGTTGTACTCTAAGCTAATTGTATTGTAAGTTTCCTTTTACTAGTTGAAAGTGGTGTGCCAAAAAGAAATATAAAAAAGGAAAAGACATTTTTACCCTCATGTGCCTTGCACATGAGGAACTTTTAACAGTCAAAGCTGACTCCGTTTGGTCAAGGGACTATGAGTGTTAAGGGTTTCAGAGTTGGTAGGGACCAAGAGTGTGAGTCAACACAAACCACAGGGACCATCTTTGTAATTTACCCTTTTATATATATATATATATATATATATATATATATATATATATATATATATATATATATATATATATATATATATATATATTAGTGATGTGTAAATTGACTGAAAATTGCAGTTCACCTCAACCCACGTACATCCCGATTTCCGTCTCCAATATGTCAAAAAAAAGATGTTTTAATATATGAAGCACCAAAGACGCTTCTTAAAAGACTAGTCGAGTACCCGCGCCTAGCGGCAGCGGTATCTAGCCAAGTAGTCGTGCCTAGAGGCAGTGGTATTTAGCCAAGTAGCTATGCCTGACGGCAGTGGTATCTATTTTCGACCTAATTTTACCGTCGAATAATTTTTTCAATAGATGTTTTTGTAGCGTAAGGGAATCATTTTAGGCAAACTATTGTTTTAAGTTGCAATGTTTTTAGAAGGCAATATGGCATGGTTGCATTGTTTTTCTAATGACTCGTTTTAAGTTACAATAGTCCATTAAAACTATAATAATACGGAGTAATAGATTCGGGCGTTGTATTTAACAAACATTTACCCACCAAAATGTTATAATAAACATTCATCAACAACTCTTATAATAGACTTAATTTGCATAGTTCATTCAACATAACTTCAATACTAAGTTTTAGCAAAAGTTATAAATAGCGCGAGGCGTAGCGTGATGGCATGACCTAGCCTCACGTTAGCGGCTAAGGCGACGCTTTTGCGTTTTTAAGGCGTAGCGTAAGGAGGCACAAAATATGAAAATACTTATATATTTATATCATATTTCATATATATCGAGTTTACAAAAAACGTTGTACATAATGAAGAGTGTTAAGAAATTATCCTTACTTGTAATGTTCTTCATTTTTTAATTTTTCTTTATTGGAGTTAAATAAAAGCGTTGTACATAATGAAGAGGGTTAAGAAATTATCCTTACAAAAAGCGTAGCGTCATGACGCGACTATGATTTTAACATTTCATAGGTTAGTTAGTTAGGAGAATTACAAACCAACTTTACAATGTAAAAGTTGAGTTTAACATTCCTAACTGCCCGGCATTCGGAATCACTGCAATAATAGATACAGGAGCATCAGCATGCTGCATAAATAAGAAGGTTATTCCAGAAGAGGCACTCGAAGACCTAACTCAAGTTATTTTCTTCAATGGCTTGAACTCCAGACAACAAGCTACTCACAGAATAAAGCAAGGCCATTTCTTTATTGAAGGAAATAAATTCAAAATACCCCTTATATATGCATTTGATATGCATGATAGTGGCGGTATCGAGATGTTAATAGTAGCCAACTTCATAAGATCTATGAAAGGAGGAATTCGTATAGAAGGAGATGAGGTAACTTTTTACAAAAAGATTACCAAGATCAAGACTTCAGATCAAACGGAGATAGTTGAACTAGCCATTACGGAGTTAGAAGTTGATGAAGAAGAATTCCTGGAGATAAATGAATCCATTTATTTCAACCAAGAAGGAAGCAAAAGATTCTTAGAGCAATTCAAGCCTACCATAGACAGGCTAAAGGAACAAGGGTACATTGGAGAAGAACCCTTGAAGCACTGGAAGAAGAATGGAGAGCTTTGTAAACTGGATATTATTAATCCAGATATTACAATTGAAGATCGGCCATTAAAACATGTGACACCAGCAATGGAAGATTCATTCAAGAAACATGTTGATAGTCTTCTTAAAATTGGTGTTATTCGTCCAAGCAAAAGCAGGCATAGAACCATGGCAATGATCGTAAATTCAGGAACAACAATTGATCCTGTTACAGGAAAGGAGGTCAAAGGAAAAGAAAAAAAGGGTTTTCAATTACAAGTCCTTAAATGATAACACATATAAGGATCAATATTCCTTACCAGGCATAAACACGATCATCAAGAGAATAGGAGGAGCAAAAATATTCTCAAAGTTCGATCTTAAATCAGGATTCCATCAAGTCGCTATGGTTGAAGAGTCAATCCCATGGACAGCTTTCTTAGTACCAGGAGGACTCTATGAATGGCTTGTCATGCCATTTGGCCTGAAGAACGCTCCAGCGGTATTTCAAAGGAAGATGGATAAATGCTTCAAAGAAACATAATCATTCATCGCAGTATATATTGACGATATACTGGTCTTCTCAAAAAATGAAAATGAGCATGCAAAGCATTTGGAGAAGATGCTTAAAATTTGTGAAGACAATGGTCTAGTCTTATCCCCAACAAAGATGAAGATAGCAGTCCCAACGATAGATTTTCTGGGAGCAGTCATAGGAGAAGGAACCATAAAGCTTCAACCGCACATCATAAAGAAGATTGTGAGCTTCAATGAAGAGGAATTGAAGACAAAGAAAGGATTAAGGTCATTTTTAGGAATCCTTAATTATGCACACAATTACATTCCAAAGTTGGGAATACTCCTCAGGCCGCCGTATGAGAAAACGAATGCGCATGGAGACAAAAGATTGAAGCCTTCTGATTATGAATTAATCAGAAAAATTAAAACACAGGTTTAGAATCTCCCAGACCTAGAAATTCCACCTGAAGGTGCTCATATCATCTTAGAAACAGATGGATGCATGGAAGGATGGGGAGGAATAGTCAAGTGGAAGAACAGCAAAGAAGGACCAAGAAGTTTAGAACGAATTTGCGCGTATGCAAGTGGCAAATTCTCAACAACACAATCCACAATCGATGCAGAAATCAATGCCTGTATCAACACTCTGGAAAAGTTAAAGATATACTATCTTGACAGACCAGAAATCACTCTAAGGACAGATTGCCAAGCCATTATTAGCTTTTACAATAAAGCTAATAGTAATATATCCTCTAGAGTAAGATGGATCAAGTTTGCAGATGCAATCACAGGAACAGGCATCAAAATTAACATAGAACACATAGATGGAAGACATAACACCCTCATTAATTCTCTCTCAAGACTTGTTAACCTTTGTTTTGCAGAATGCACAGGAGAAATGAAGCAATTAACAGCAGCAGCTCTTTACTCAGTGGAGGAAGTTCTGCAGTCCCCTTCTGCCTATCAGAAGAATATGAAGACCATCTACGAAGAAGTCATGAAGATTTCCAACCACTTCCAAGAATCTTCACAAAGACTATCTTCTCTAATGAAGAACCAGGAGCACTATACAAGCGATACCAGCTCAAAGCCAACCAGACCCCAATCAGAATGGATAAATCTGATGCATGGAGATCAGTCGCCCAAGATATTGAACTCTCAGCAGCAAAAGAAGCAGTCAAAGCCATGCGAAATCTACAAGCAATCATACAATGTAAAACCCAGGTTTGCCTTGGATTATCCACCAAAGATAACCACTGGCCCGATCAGAAAGAAGACGTCCGCATCCAAAATAAGGAAGCCAGAAGAATACTCATTGAACTCGAAGCGCTTGCACAACGATTGGGCCGCAATAACATCTAAGCCCATAGAAGTTCATAACCATAGCCCAAAAGGAAGACTTCTAGAAGATGATGAAAGCAGTGACGATTCAATTTTAATTGTGGACCCCGGATGGGATGATTATTGTCTCAATAATTTAAAATTGAATCGTCCCATGGAAAAAGGTCTTTATCCCACAGCTCGAAGGGCCCGCATGTGAAATTATTTTCCATAGGTTTGTTTAATAATTGTCCTTTGTAATAATTAAAGTAAGAGTCGCTGTCGCATTATTAAAGCTTGTCGGCCAATTGTATCAAAATAATAATGGCCTGGAATATTCCTTGGCATATGCCATGGTTTATTCTTTAGAATATGCTAGATGCTAAAGCATATTCTCAGTTTATTCCCTTTCATTTAGCCTATATAAGGCATTGTAATCCTTTGTTCAAGATCATCTCACACAACCCACCAAAAACCCATCACCACTGTAACAAAGCTTCCGCAGTATTTTAATAAAAGGTGTGTTTTAAGTAATACTTGTACTTTAAAGTTTTAGTTTTTGAGCTTTAGTACAAGATAAAAATTCCTTGCAGCGTAATTTTTATCTTGGTATCAGAGCTTTGAATCAAAACGTTCTTAGCTCTATGGAAGGCTAAACCACTTAGATATATTCAGGAGAAGCAGTAAAGGTATTATTTTATCAATAACCTGTATTTCTACAGTAACATTTCTGTTAAAAACTTCATAAAACCACTTGTTTTCTGATAAAAGACATCACAATTGCTTCTTTATAAAAAGTACCGAAGGAGTCGAGAAAAGTGTGAAGTTAACCGTTTGGTGAATCTTAAAACAAGTTTGTAAATATAACCTTTGAAGTTTTTAATGTTATGTCTGAGCGCTTTGAGCAAGAAATACAATATTGGTATGATAATTCACGAACTGTAGACCCTGAATATGTCATCTTTAACGAAAATAGTTCTGAACCTACAACTACAGATTTAGCCAATAATTTAGCTTGTGTCTATAATCATTTAAATCTTTTCTCTAAAGTAGCACTTAAGAATTTCAAAAATATTTCCGAAAAACAAAAAGATTTAGAGTTAAAAATCCAAGGTTTTCAAGAGAAACTTGAAACTGCTGAGGAGCTATTAAGAAAAACCCAGAGTGAAACAAGAAAAAGCTTTCAACAAATCTCAACTGAGATTCATCAGTTAAAACCACTCACTAAAAGAGAAGCCTTAAACCTCGTCCAAGAAATAGCTGAGCAACCAAAGTTAGTTGAAAAAGAAGCTTTCAGATTAACAGAAGATCTCAATCACAAAATCCAAAAGGTAGAACACCTTCTTCACGAAGTCAAGAAACTCATCACCAGATGAGTCTTGCCAATCAAAAGGCAACAAGTGAATATCAAGAAGCCATACAAGCTACTGAAGATCTTGAATCACCAGCAGTTGGTTTTGCAAAAACAACCGATTACAAAGACGGTATAGCTACTCTAGCAAAGGCTATCATAAAGCAAAACAACACCTTACTCTACCTATCAACCAAGCAAAGTCAGAAGTTGATAGATATTGAAGAAAAGTTTGATAAGCTCAAACAGGAGGTTCAAACTATTATAAAAAAAAAGACTCAGCCCGCAGACCTTGAAGACTCAATATCAAGCCTAACCAAAAGACTTGATAATTTCTCTATCAGTGGAAAACTCCCAGTAAAGAAAACAGAAGGGCAGATATACGTCTTTGAAGATCCCAACAAAATCTTCAAGGAACAATTCGGTAAAGAGTCAAAGAAATGACTTCCAGAAGGCCCAGTGTACTTAGCATAAGTTCTACGCAAACACAAGCAGAACTTCCAACCCAAGAAGATCAAATTCGTGGTTACCGACAAATGGCACGAAGTAGATATCAAGCAGCTAGAACGACAAGAAGAGTGTTTGGAAGAAACAATTACAACCAAACCCTTGAAACAGCTGTAGATCCAGAAAAGACAGCTTGAGATATCAAGGGAAAAGCGAGCAAATCTTGTCCCAGCAGAAGTACTCTATTCAAATAATAGAAGTACTACAAGGCACAGAGTATATGAGCACTACTCTGAAAGAAGAATCTTGTGTGTTGAAGAAAATCAAATAAATCTCCCACTGTGTAACCAAGAAAGTTACCAAAGTTTGAGGACCTCAGGTCTTCAACACATCCATCTGGGAATATTCATGATAAGGCTTCATGCACTTCATCGAAGGAGTGCTGGAACAAATGCTCTATTTGCTCTTAGAGACACTAGATGGGAAGATAGCCGACAGATCATTGGAACCATGGAAGTAGATCTCTCTGCTGCAACGCAGTTAATCTATATGTTTCCTGATATGGTTCTAAGTATTGATGACTTCCACAATCATATAGAAGTAGCAATACAGACCCATGGCTATGAAACTTGGCAAGGAGGAGAAAGTAATCTGCTAATCACAATGGCCATGATAGGCAGGTTATCAAATACCAGCTACATAGGGTTCCAATACAGTGTAGAAAATGTTGTGGACCACCTCACAACAACCGGCATCACAGCAATACCAGGCGAAAGAAGAAGTATAGAAGAACTTGAAGGTATGAGCTAGAATCTGAAGCCATCAGAACAAACCACTGTACGTGTCCCATCAAGAGTGGCTGTCAGCGAAAGGCTTAACAGATCAGTAAGCCTTAGGTTTGAAAGGTACCGCCAAACACCCCAACCACCAAGATACTCAGTAGACCTAAATGATCGAGAAACGCTATAAAAAAGCTATAACTTCCCAATCTTATGTTTGACAAAAAATGTTCTAGCGCAATATTTTAACTTTCAAACATTCAGTTTGAATTCGAATTTTGGGTTTATAAGAAAATGATGCAACTGTAAAGTATATTTCATAATTTTAAGTAAAGAACTTCAAATTTCAAACGGTATTTCGATCATTTCCTGCAATATTTTAATTGCCTCCTATATTTCAAGTAGTCTTCATATTGTATTTCGAGTATTGCATATTCCTATGCCCTCTTTTCTTGTGTCTTCAAATACAGATTTTTGAATTTTTAGGTATTTAATTACACCAAGTTCAAGGTTGGCCCGTGTAAGTCTGACTTGCCGCTTTCAATCTTAGATGTCCCGATCTATGTGTTGACTGTTATCACTATATTCTACATTGTTAGGCTCCAAGCACCTTTTACTATACTTGTTAATTCATGCATTTTTTATATATTTTGTTTGACTCGATACAATTTTTTCGAGTTACATCAACAACTATAATAATTCTAGTACCAAATGGTTTACAAGATCAATAGAAAAAAAGATTGCTATGGCAACACCCGAGGCTCAGATTTGGTTTTCTTGAAAGTTAACCGTCCTTCAAACTGTATGTCAACAACAAATTTACTATAAAACCAACAAATTATAATAAACGAGCTGGGAAGCCCGCGCGTTGCGGCGGGGTGTTTTGTAGGACGTTTTGTGTTCATAGTTTGTTTTATATGTTTTGTATGTATTGGTTTTAAAATACGTGTGTGCGGCATGGTGTTTTGTAAGAAAGTTATGTTTTATATGTATGGGTTTGTAAAAAAAAAAATATTAACGTGTTTTTTGGTAATGTACATATATTTTTTTTGTGCTCAAAATGTCAGGATAAAGATAGATATAGCAGAAAATATGTGCTCACTTTAATACGATACGTTTTAGTATATAAGAATATTGTCCCTATTTGTCAAAAATTTTGATTTTTGAAAATATTGCATGTTTATAATCGTTTTTATTGAAAAAATTATTTCGTGAACAATTGCGCAAGTTTCGTTAATTTTCGAGTCCGTTTGGTATGTCGAATAGGTCTCGCAGTGTTTATTGTAAAAGAATAGTTAAAGTGGCAAGAACAGCCCCTCTGCCCATATTTACATTACACACCCTCACTTTTAAAATTTCACCTTTGGTCCCTCCCTAAAAAAAATATAAATACCCCAAATAAATAATAAATCACTCATTATTCATTTACTCTCTCTCTCTTCCCTCTCTCTCTACCCACCGGCGATTCCCCACCTCCGGCCACCACCCACTGCCGGCAAGTATTCCGGCCACCGGAAAATTTTCCGGCGAGTTGTTTTATTAGCCGAATCAATAGATCGGCCATTTTTATACGTTTCTGGAAAGTTTGAGCGTTTGGCTCCAACCACAACACCACCCACGCGCGACCACCGCCACTGCCCTCACCACCGACCCACCACCACCTACTCTAGCCACCTCCTCTTTCGGTAAAAACCCCTCACGCGCCATTTATCTTTATTTTTCTTAATTTATTTTGAAACCCTAATTTCTTGGTCAAAGATTTGTGGCAAGTGATTTATTGATTGGCTACTTTAATTAAGTTGCTGGTGGCATGTGGTTATTGGTCAATTGGATTTATTTGGTCGGTTGAGGTTGCTGCTGCTATGTTATTGTTGAATTCATCATGTGGGACTCGTTCATTGTGTCAGTCAGTGGTCAACTTATGCTATTTTTGGCTTGTGTTTGATTTGGGTTTTTTGTAATAACAACTCATGTGTACACTTGTTCCAGCAGATGTTGGATTTGCTTGTTGATCAGATGTTGGATTTGCTTGTTGATGAGGATTGGGTGTGTTGGTTTAAAGAAAAAAAAAACTACAGTAAACGGTGAACAGTGTCGTTAGACAAAAAACACTGTTCAAACAACTGTTTCTCACTGTAGCATTAAAATAATAATATACCCATGCTTTAATAGATAGATAATTTACAAATAATACAAAACAATATTGTTTTTATAAACAAACTTACACAACAAAATAAACAAATAAATTTATAGAAAAATTACACATCAAACTTTATAACAAATTTTAAAAAGAAACAGTACAATTTCGGCGACAAAAACGGTCGATGAGTAACACAGATTTTGGCCGCAAAATTTACACTATAAATTTTAGAGTAAATTACATGGTTCGTCCCTGTGGTTTAGGTTAAATTTCGTTCTCAGTCCCTATTTTTTTTTCTTGCATCGTTGGTCCCTATTTAGTTTCAATTGCACACCGGTGGTCCTTATCGTTAACTGGCGTTATCTTTTCCGTTAGCAAGTGGCAACGTTAGTCCATTAACCAAACAAATGTTTGCAACGTTAGTCCTTTTACTAACAGCCGTTTTTTTTTCCGAAATTATTTTTTTTTCCAAAAATTTTTTTTTCTGAAAAATGAAAAAGAAAGAAAAATAATTTCGAAAAAAATATTTTTCTAAAAAAATTATTTCAAGAAAAAAATTTATAAAAAAAAAAATCTAATTTTTTCTTTCGAAAAAAATTTCAAATTTTTTTTTTCTAAAATAATTTTTTTTAGAAAAATATTTTTTTTTCCGAAAACTCTTATTTTTTTTCCATTTTATTTTTCTGAAAATTTTTTTTTAGAAATTTTTTTCTTGAAATAATTTTTTTAGAAAAATATTTTTTTTTCCGAAAACTCTTATTTTTTTTCCATTTTATTTTTCTGAAAAAAAATTTTTAGAAATTTTTTTAGTTTGACTGTTAATTCAAGGGCAATATTGTCTTTACAAGTATATTATATTGAAAAATAAAAACACATATATACATGTGTATCCACCAACACCAAAACATAAACACACATTTGACATCTCTCTATTGCAAATCTCATCTCCATCTTTCTCTCTTAAAAACCACCATCTCCGTCCAGATCCACAACAGCCCACCGCAACTTGGCCCATCAAAATCACCATCGAAAATCGTCACCACCACCACCATCGATCTAGGTTGTTGGTGCGGTGTATAAAAATTCATAACCTAATGTGGGTTTTGCATATCTTGTGATGCTAAAATGGTCAAAAGGGTCTTGCTTTTGCTTATGGTGGTGGCGTGATGCTAAAATGGTAAAAAGAAAAAGTCTCATATTTTGACCAAATCAATGTTATGGTGCTAATGGCAGAAAAAATGTAGTGCTTTCGAAGAGGCTAGTTATGAAATAGTTAATAAAAGTGATGCGTGGTTTTGCACTTAGAACCAAGGTTGAGAAGCAGTAGAGTTTTATAGTTTATATGGTGTAAAAGTGAGTTTTTGTGGAAGTGGGTTTTGTTTTATTGGTTCTTGTAAAAGTGAGATTTATAGTTTATATGGTGTAACAGATTTATTTGATGTATGTTAGATTCTTGAATGGTGGAAGTGGGTTTTGTTTTATGGGTTTATGAAGGTCGGTTGTAAGTGGCCGGAATTGGTAACGAGTTGCCGTTTGTTGTTTATGGAGATACTGTTTGTGGGTTTCAAGAAAAAAATTTCTAAAAAAAATTTTCAGAAAAATAAAATGGAAAAAAAAGAGTTTTCGGAAAAAAAATTCTAAAAAAATTATTTCAGAAAAAAAAAATTTGAAATTTTTTTCTTGAAATAATTTTTTTAGAAAAATATTTTTTTTTTCAAAATTATTTTTCTTTCTTTTTTATTTTTCATAAAAAAAAATAATTTCAGAAAAAAAAAAAAAAAAAAAAAAAAAAAAAAAAAAAAACTGCCATTAGTAAAAGGACTAACGTTGCAAATGCTTGTTTGATTAATGGACTAACGTTGCCACTTGCTAACGGAAAGGATAACGCCAGTTAACGATAAGGACCACCGGTGTGCAATTGAAACTAAATAGGGACCAACGATGCAAGAAAAAAAAATAGGGACTGAGAGTGAAATTTACCATAAACCACAGGGACGAACCATGTAATTTACTCTAAATTTTATTTTTTATTTTATTTATTTTTTTTTATTTATTTTATTTATTTATTTTTTCTTTTTTGTGGAAGGCAACTTTCAATTTTTTGGATTAGAGAGTCGTACCTGCCACAAAGGCAGACCCTCATCCACCACATACCAGACTATGTTGTCTGAACCGGGCCCACGCTGGTGTAGTGGGGATTGAACGGCTTCCGCCCGGAAACCGTACTGCCTCCACACGAGATTACTTGCTGGAGCGGATGAAAACCGGGTCCGGCTTGGATTCGAATCTGCGACATTAATTGCTCACAGACACCCTGTGATCAAAGAGGACTTCCCGGATGGTTACCCGTCTGGTACTACTCTCTTTGTGGCTCACTTAACCATGTAAGCATTCACCACTAGACCACAAGGTAGTTGATTACTCTAAAATTTATAACAAGATATAAATGTTAATAAGGTATAAAAAAGATAGAGAGATTATACCTTTCATTTCCAAGAACACCTGTTTCAACAAGAAAAAAAGTGCCGTTTGTTATTGTATCGTAAAACAAAAGCAGAGGGTTTTGATCGGCACTCAGAGCAAACATTGCTCGTAGATCTGAATATCTGATAGTACCGTGTTTGTGTAGGGTTCAATGCCAGATCTTAGATCTGATAATAACGAGCTGGGAACCCCGCGCGTTGCAGCGGAGCACTTTGCGTGTTTTTTTTTTTTTTTTTTTTTTTAATGTTGTTTTCGCCGTTGTTGGTAACAAATGCAGTGTCCGTAATTCAAAAGGTGATGCGAAACGGATTTTTTGAAAAAAGGACTCTTTTTGCAAAGACCCGCGTACTTCAGGGGTATTTTTTGCCAATTTTCAAACAGATTTTTTGTAAAAGGACTACTTTTGCAAAGAGTTGCCAACTTCAGGGGTATTTTTTGCCAATTTTGAAAATATTTTTTGGAAAAGGACTAATTTTGCAAAGAGTTGTCGACTTCAGGTGTATTTTTTGAAACTAAAAAAAAAGAATATTACTGTAGCAGTAATGTAGCAAAGTTTATCATCTTTTAATATATTGATAATGGGGAAAAAGTTATAAATACATAATGTACTTAAAAAAAACTCATTATGCTCTATGAACTATACATATTGTCATTATACATAGCATTTTTCATTTTATTTTAATATTTACTGACGTGGAATGACATGTAGGCTTGACAGCGTGGACAAAGAACTATGTGGATGCCATGTAGGCTTGACAGCGTGGACAAAGAACTTTTCCTTAACGGCCGTTTGCAACGTTAGTCATTTTTTGAAAAATATTCGAAAAATTTATAAAAATTCAAAAAATTTATAAAAATTCAAAAAATTTTAAAAATTCAAAAAATTTATAAAAATTCGAAAAAATTTATAAAAATTCGAAAAATTTATAAAAATTCGAAAAAACTTGTAAAAATTCGAAAAATTTCTAAAAATTCAAAAATTTGAAAAAATTTGAAAAAATTTATAAAAATCCGAAGAATTTTTAAAAATTCGAAAAAACTTATAAAAATTCAAAAAATTTATAAAAATCCAAAAAAATTTAAAAATTCGAAAAAATTTATAAAAATTCGAAAAAATTTATAAAAATTCGAAAAATTTTAAAAAATTCGAAAAATTTATAAAAATTCAAAAAATTTTAAAAATTCCAAAAATTTATAAAAATTCGAAAAAATCTATAAAAATTCGAAAAATCTATAAAAATTCGAAAAAACTTATAAAAATTCGAAAAATTTATAAATTTATTTTTATAAATTTTTCGAATTTTTATAAGATTTTCTAAAAATTCGAAAAATTTCTAGAAATTCAAAAATTTTTAAAAATTCGAAAAAATTTATAAAAATTCGAAAAAATTTATAAAAATTCGAAAAATTTTAAAAATTCGAAAAAACTTATAAAAATTCGAAAAATTTATAAAAATTTTAAAAATTCAAAAAATTTATAAAAATTCGAAAAAATTTATAAAATTCGAAAATTTATTAAAAATTCGAAAAAACTTATAAAAATACGAAAAATTTATAAATTTTTATAAATTTTTCGAATTTTTATAAATTTTTGGAATTTTTAAAATTTTTTGAATTTTTATAAATTTTTTCGAATTTTTATAAATTTTTGGAATTTTTAAAATTTTTTGAATTTTTATAAATTTTTTCGAATTTTTATAAATTTTTGGAATTTTTATAAATTTTTTAGAATTTTTATAAATTTTTGGAATTTTTAAAATTTTTTGAATTTTTATAAATTTTTTCGAATTTTTATAAATTTTTTGAATTTTTAAAATTTTTTGAATTTTTATAAATTTTTCGAATTTTTATAAATTTTTCGAATATTTTTCAAAAAAGGACTAACGTTGCAAACGGCCGTTAAGGAAAAGTTCTTTGTCCACGCTGTCAAGCCTACATGGCATCCACATAGTTCTTTGTCCACGCTGTCAAGCCTACATGGCATTCCACGTCAGTAAATATCAAAATAAAATGAAAAATGCTATGTATAATGACAATATGTATAGTTCATAGAGCATAATGAGTTTTTTTTTTTTTTTTTAAGTACATTATGTATTTATAACTTTTTCCTTTGATAATGTGTGTGTATAGTGTATATTAGGTATTGTAGGTAAGATGGGCTTGATTGATGTTGGCCCATGTTTTTTTCACAGAAATGTTAGCCAATATTGGGAACTTTCATATATTATATCATTAGAGGAATATTATACTTATATTGGGGATAACATACCTGCAGTTGGGGGGCAGGGGAATTGCCTGCCTTCCCCTTTGTAAAAAGTTTGAAAAATGTACAATTTAGTCCCTCCGGTAAGTGACTGATACACATTTTCCCCCTGTCCCCACCCTTTTTTACAAAGAGAAGCAGGCAATTGCCTGCCCCCCAACTGCAGGCATCATTTTCCCATTAGAGGAATATTATACTTATATTAGCTTTAAGATTCATGGCTAGTTCTATAAAATAATTTTAATGAATATTATAAGAGTAATATCTAAAGTTGATTCTCTCATAACAAAAAAGACCGTAAAAAATGTGTAATGAATGACACAAATGAAAATTGTGATAAAGGAATAACAAAATATTGTATCAATAAAAAAATGTGTTTAAAGCCAATGCAATACTTACTTGATCCTGAAAGTAGGTAAAAAATATATACATGTATTTCGCAGGTGCATGTATAATAAATACACATGACAAGCATTAATAAGTGTTTGCTTGATTATATATATAGATTTTCTTTAGGATTAGAAGGCATTATTCATGAATATTTTTGAGTCTAAGTTTATCCTGGATGAACTTAATACTTGCCTTAAGAGAATGGGAATATATAGAAGTGAAAACCTTCTAATTGAATCATTGATCTTGAAGATTAAAGTTCGTTAAATGCTTAAATATGTAAAGGATTGAATATTCCTACTCTTGCCTAACATCAAAAGCAATGTTCCAACTCCTATGCATATAATTAGTATGTTATTTGGGGTACTAAAACTAATGGCTAAATGCTGGCAATTTGTATTTACTATTTATTGCTTGAAGGGGAGTTCTTGATGCCCTTAAAGCCACTTATCCCCCATGTTCATCTCAACATCATGCTACGGGTTGGCGGCAAGTTGTTATCCAAGATAAAATGAAATAATGAATCGACTTATGTGAACCAATTAATAACACTGCATGGGTGGTGATAACCCCAGTGAGCTTTTTAGAGTGTTGTTGCATATCTATCAGCAAGTGTTCAAAGCCTCAAACAATCACTAAATGGGTCCTGATGACCTTCAAAGCATTGCAAGTTGTGACACTATAAACAGTCACAAATGCACCTGCCGGCGTTGCTAACCACCATCTGATCTGTCACCATTCAAAGAGATGTAATGGTCAGATTAGTTATCCAAACTAGTGCAATTATTTGACCCTTATCAGACGCGAGTTTCGAGACACCCAGACAAACTGAAAGAACACTGATGAGTGTGACTGAAAACAAAAGTGCAAAGTCCACCATCGAGGTATCACATTGCGCCCACAGCTAGTCATTCGGCGCTGCTTTTAAAAAACTTCTCAAGCATTCCTTCACACAAATTCATTAATGTTGGATCTCAAAATTACCATCATCATACTATTCCATAGATTCTATGGCATAGTAACTTTATCCTTGAGTCGGATTTAGTGAAGCGATAAATTAAGTTCTATAGATGCACAAAATACAAGGATGGCGATGAACGAACTTGCTATAAAAACATAATACTTATGTTCTACATGCAGGTTTTTCTACACTGAATTACAAAATTTATGCTACTCCAGACTACCATTAACTTTGTCATCCTAGTATTCTGAATATAAGCAATCTTTAAGAATATCCATGTGAAGCATTTCAGTCACCTGAATGGGAGAAATGGTTGCTGCTTAGTTCTTGGATCATTTCTTTGACATTGCATCAGGAGTGGATAAGACGTTTTCCATGTCCTCATAATATTGCCAGCTTTTCTTGGCTTCAGGTTCATTCTTACTTTCCTGCCACATACAAGAATGTTTAATTAATCACATGAGTAACACACTACACATCAAAAGCAAAAAATATAGTAATAAAGTTGGAATTGTAAAGCTTATATTGTAGAGGTGCACAGGTGGTAAAATGGCCTGATCGGGTAACGAGCAAAACAGGTATTCTATGGTAGGGGGGGTGGGTTGACGTGGAACACTTTTTCTCCAAAATTCGATAACTTTCAACAAATAACTAGCAAGTCAAATATGATTAAATAGTGTATAGCTCCAATAATAATCTAATTCTTTTAAATAAATTATTTAGAATATTTTATACACTACAAATACACTTTAGGCAACTATTTGACATCTTACTTTCAAAGCAATAAATTTGTTTGACCCGTCAGAGATAAAACCTAACGTAATTGACGCATTCAGTATGGGTCAAAACTGCCACTTATATATGGTTCTTTTGTAACTTTTGAGAAAAATTCTGATAAATAAAATTGAAACAATATATTATCAATAACGAGAACAAACCTCGTATTTTTGAACAAGTGATGCCCATAAAGATTTACACTGACCCGGGCTTCGACTAAACCCTTCATTTGAAAGGTTGGCGGATATTTCTTCCCAAAGTGCCATTCGTCCCTTGACAACTTGGAATCTACTATTCAATTCCCCACGAAACTTGATAAATTTTTTAACCTCCTCGGGTTTCCATCTGTTTCTTTTTATGGGCTTCTTTGCATTTGAATCGTTACTATCATTTTCTGATTGATCAACGGATTCGGGTTTCGTGTAGGCTTTCCAGAAATTATCTGATGGTTCGGTATCAGAAACAGAGCTCCCTGCTGAGTCAGAACTAGTTGCAGTTTCTTCCTCAGATAATAATCCGTCATTGTTCATCACATCATCTGTAAAATTAATAGGGATTGTTACCAATAAATCACATACGTGGATGCATTTGCACACACCCGCTTTATTCTCTTCATTCATTCTAAGACTTGAAGTACCAAAATACAAGGATTCAATTTTTGGATAAACAAATTGCTTACCGAATTTGGGATACTCATTCATTTCGAAAATTGATTTATCTCATTATAACAACTTTAAACAGCAGATCACATCTAACCAATACTTTCTACGATACGTTTAATTGCATTTGATTAATTTTCCAATTGTGCTTATGCAATAACACAAAATAATATATAAAATGAACATCAAACACCCCATAAATAATCAGGAACTTGCAAGTATAAGTAAGTCATCAAATAATTTGTATGCGCAAACACAAGGAAGAATATATCAGGAAACTAAATTAAATTGCCTATAATTAGAAGAGAATGATGTGAGACCTTTAATTTCATGCTGGTTCAGTGAAAGATCAAGATTTTTCCTTTCTTCTTGTGTCTTAGTTGCGCGTTTCTTTTTTGGAGTTCCATCCATCGTTTCTTTTTTCACAAAAGGCATCTCAAATCCAGATTGAACACCCGCCAACTTTCCATTAATTTCATCAGCAAGAACTGCAGCAGGGTTTTCAATAGCATGTGTGATGACTTCGGGCCTCTTGCCACTGTACTTTCTTACCATTTTCCTTAAAACCTCGGAAACCGTTCTTTCTATGTGAGGTAAGGGACTTTTGATTGAACAACTAGATAGTGAGGCATGTGCAGCGCTATGAAGAGCATCTAGAAGTTTCCCATTGTCAAGCCACAAACACCGTGTAGTTATTCTAATCTTTCCTTTTATGTTTTCTTTAAATAAACTCTCTGTAGATTGAGGGCGCATGATTTCAATGCTGAAAAGGAGACATATGGGAGAGTTAATGTGGTGTGGATGTTAGGAATGTAAAATTAAGTGTCTGGTTGTTAGATAGGTCAGTGCAGGGCTTATTTTATCAATGAACCTTTAGATAACTATTTAAATAATGCAACTTTGTGTTAATCAGGCCAAACTGATTTTGACCTACACCAGAAGTTACCATATTTGACCCATGATTCAACCCGAACGCCACCCACTTTTAAAAAAAAAATAGCCTTTAGCCCTTTAGGTTAAGAAGCTAACCTGACAACTATTACTCCATCTGTCGCTATTTTCATCCTTTCGTCCACACAAAGGTCAGTAGATGTACCAAATGCTTTATCGCCATCACTATACATCAACTGCAGTTATAGAATTTTATTTAGCAAGTCATTAACATATTCAGAGTTTACGCATAGATATGTACACATACACACACGAATATATTTATATATAAGAACCTGTAAATTCTCTTTTCCGAGTAATGCAAAACCATTAGACAACACCCTTCTGTTCCTTAAATGAGAAACCCCAAGCATTTCACCGTTCTTTATGACCTGTTGTTAATAAATAAAATTAACATAAAATGTTTCTATATATATAAAACTTCGGATCATTAGTAAGTTACTTACAGCAGTGTGATGAATTCCAGTGGATCTTCCAAGCACTTCATGTTCTTTGAGGAATAAGAGTTCACCATGGACTGGTAGAAAATGCTGTGGCTTCACAATCCTCAGCACTTCTTGCTATAAAATTAAAAAATCAGCCAGCAAGAAAGTAATTTATTATACGCTCAACTCTTCATTTTTTATTTTTTTTTTGCCATTTAGTAACTTTTATTCTGTGGCTTTTAAATTATATGGTGACAGTTGAAATAAAGATTTGACAATCCGTATGTGTGAGAAATAAGTTGAAATGGTGATAATAACATATATATGGAAAAGTTTACCAGTTCTTCACGATAGGCATGACCTGATGTGTGTAATTGCTCATTTTTACCCATTACTATTGTCGGTCCAATCTCTGATAAACGATTCATCATTTTCATCACTCGAGACTCATTGCCAGGGATCACCTATAAACGAGACAGGAACAAGATGACATCACAATCATATAAAAAGATATTTTTAGGGGTTGCAATAAACATAGAGGTGGCAAGATGGGTGGGTCGGTCTGGTTAGATCAGAGATTCGGATCTATAGGGTCACCCGTAATCACTTTTTTTTCAAACTTTAAGGACTTTTGTTACATTGATAATCTAAAGATATTGATAAAAAAAGTAGGAGGTTGTATGTATTAGAAATACACTTTGGGTGAGTTTCAGCATGTTCAGCGCATTCCCTTGTATTATTTCTTCAATTTCATGTTTGAGATACAAGGAATCTGAAATAGACCCACTCATAAAGCAAATGGGTCAAAATTGCCACCTCTACAATAAATTTATTGCATAAGAGTGGGAAAATTACCTTAGCAGAATACAAAATTGTGTCTTCTTTGTTCAACTTGAAAAAATGACTACTTCCATATGATGCAAGATTGAGTGCAGCACGAGGTTCTGCCTGACACAAGGAAATACCGTTACGGCAATGAAGGAATTAACATTCCCAAATTCATTTGACTTTTCCGTCGTGCTAATTATTGAACCTTACTTGCGAGCCGGTAGTCACAATTACTAAATCTTTTGGAGCATAACCATCAATGTCCTCAACTTTTACCTATTCATAAAAAATAATGTCAATATTGAAAAGAAAATCAGAATGATGCAATTAAAAAAACAAAAACAAAAGATAAGTCGAGGTCAAGGTCATTACAAGAGTTGATGGGTCAATTGGTGCCTTTCCATCTTTCCATGCAGCATCAAGGTATGTCCTCAAAGACATCCCAACAAATACCTGAAACAAAATGATATCGTCATCCCATCTATATAAATATGAGAAGATGGGCAGGTTGAGTAAATGAGTCAATCTTAATACATGTAGAAATCGGTTGCTTGAGCCAAACAGATCTTTTTATCAATATAATCTAAATCTTTGGCCTGAACGACTCATATGGTTATATGTATTAAAAAAGACACTTAAAGCAAACTTCAACTCGTTTGACATGTTCCTTATTAGCTAACTACTGTTATTTGAACTGTTTTTTTTTTTTTTTTTTTTTTTTTTTTTTTTTTTTTTTTTGGCTAAAGGGATTCAATACCCCTGGTAAATTTTATTTGAACTGTTTTGAGATTGAAAAGAACATATATGTCACATTTTGTAACAATGAGCATTTCTTGGTTATATTTTGTAAATAAAAAATCAGAGTTCGCTGCAAAGTGTAATGTTTGATCTAGCCAATGACATACCAACTTCCTGCCAGCTAAATCAGCTGCAGCTTTCACACTTCCAAGCCGATGAATATTCGATGAAAACTGAGTAGTAATAACTCTTCCTTTTGCAGATGTAATATGTCGTAGTAATGAATCTGCTACAACTGTTTCACTTGTTGTCCTTCCAGGGGACAGTACGTTCGTTGAATCACTCATCATCTGAAAAACATAGAAATATAAACTTATTATCAAGATTATCAGTTATCATAGCCTGTAATGCAATTCTAATCCCCCCTTAAGATGTTAAAAAATATAGATATGCACACTTACCAAAGTTACCCCTTCTTTCGAAAGTTCTTCTAAACCTTCACGGTCAAAAACTTGCCCATCCAAGGGTGACTCGTCTATCTGTTAAATGTAATCTTTTAAAAATCTTAAGTAATAATTAAGAAGTAGCATACACATGAAAAATAAAGAACAGATGTACCTTCCAGTCCCCTGTATGAAGAATAACACCATCGGAACACCGAAGAACCAATCCAGAACAATCAGGAATAGAATGGGTGACCCTTATTGGTTCGATTTCAAATGGTCCAGCAACAAATTTTTTCTTTGTTTTGAATGTTTTAAGCCTTGATGGCACGAATATCCCGAATTCCTTCAAACGCTTCTTAATGAGCTGCTCAAAACAAAGAGTGTCAACTATCGAAATCTCAAAAATTTACTAGAAGTGGTAGAATGGGTAGTTTTTGTACAGGTCGGGTTGAGTTTACAAAAAATAATGTAGGAGGTTTTATGCATTAACCCAATTCCTTTTCAGATATTATTTTATTTCACTTGTTTGACTCGTTAGAGATTAAAAATATTCATAAAGAAATTGACCAAAATCTCCACTTCTAATTTTATGCAAATGCATATAAATACATAAACAGAAAGAAATAAGCTGACAAGTATATACACACCTCCATTGTAAAGGACAATGCAAATATCGGAGTGCGTATATCCAAAGCTGGTATAACCTAGTTAAACAGTGAAGAAGTGAGAACTACATGCTAGAAAAAAATATTTGCATAACTAAATAATCAATATGAACAAAATATGGTAAGCCATCACTATAAAAATGTTCTGCTAACAAAATACTATTTTTAATAAGACAAATAGAAACTTTACCCAAGGCAAGGCACCAATATGATCTTCATGCCCATGTGTTATGATAACCGCTTCAATCTTGTGGCTCCACTTCTTTATAAATGTGGTATCTGGTATAATTTTCTGAACACCGAGTTCATCATAGCTGAGATGGATTCATGCGTGTTAAGGTCAATCCATACCAATTAGAAGAAAGTAGATTAATAAGAATAATAATAAATAAATAAATAACATGCGTAATCAAATAAAATAAAAACTTACTCAGGAAACATGACACCGGCATCAATTAAAATATAACGATCATAATTCCCAACAAGCATGCAGTTCATTCCAATTTCTCCTAGACCTCCAATGGGAAGAATACGGAGTGGTGGGCCATTAGGGCCTTCATAGAACTTCTCCATTTTCCGCTGCACCGAGTCCTCCATGCTCTTTCCAGCCCCTTCCAATCTTCCAGATCGCTTAGGGCCTGATCTTGATCCATGAGTTCCTACATTATGGTCAATAAAGACAGTACAACTCAAGCCACAGTAGAAAGTCAAAACCCCTAAATTGCATAATTTTGTTAATTTATTGCCACTTTACCATCAATCACTCATATGGGTATCAAAGATATATCGAGAATTTTCATTATTCCAATAACAAAAGATACCTGAATATGAAGGAGGTGGCATAAAGCAAGAAACCGGAAGCTTGGAAGTGTTGGGTTGCAACCAGAGCCTATGATGACAATGTGATATACCATTGATTGCAGGCATTGCCATTTTTTAGCTTCACTGAGACTCAATGGCAGATCCGTGGATCCAGGATTCTGAATCACGTACTCACTGACCAATATCTCTATAACCAAATAGAACCATACAATTTAGAATAGCAATAAATTGTTTATGAACAGAAACTAACTTATTTATTACATTAATAGTTTGAAACACATGCACAATTCAGATTAACAATTGTTCTCATAGGGTTTCTATGCTTTGTTAGCGAAACCTAATTCATTAACTCAGAAAGAAAAGATAACAAAGCCAGTCTTAACTCATAGTAACACTAATAGCCGCTACTGTGAAAAGGTATACAAAAATAAAATACAGCAATTGCGTTTCTATGACCTAAAAATACCCTTTGGCCACTCGCAAACTAAAATAAGATCACTAATTGTATCACATTTTCTAGAGAATGCCTAGAGCAGAAATAAAAATTAACCTATCTCTGTTACACGTCTAACTTAAGCCCAAAACCCAAAAGGCGTTACAAATACGCTAGCTCTCGGCAACCAGCATGACACATCATAACCATTATACACATTGTTTTTTCTACTAAAATGTATTTGTAACAGAAATGATAGGCTTATAAAGGAACACGCAGTAACAGCTCTGCACTTAAGGGGTCGTTGGATAAGCTTATTTAGCCAGCTTATGGGCTTATTTGATTTTGGAAAAGTCAATAAGCTCACTTATTGGAGCTTATCAACTTGAGCTTATTGACTATTTAAGTCAATAAGCACAACCTCATAAAGCTTATAAAGTGAGCTTATAGACTTTTTCTAAAATCAAATAAACCCATATAAGCCGGCCAAATAAGCTAATCCAAACAACCCCTTAATGTTAAAACCCATTTGAGCAAAGTCATTTTATCAAACACGTGGTGTGCATTCAAAATTTAGAAACTAAAACATGAATATAAGGTAAACCATTGCATAATACCTGCAGATAAAGTTGCTCTAAGCAGAAAAAGAATAAAAATTTAAGATGAATAAAGATATGTTTGAAGATATTTTTGTTTTCCGTTGGGGGGTTTATCCATGAGTTGAGGAAGTAGATGTTTAAGGCTGAGGAGCTGTGGCTCTGGGCCGCCTCACTAGTACTCATAACTTGGGCTAAAATTAGTTGGGCCTATATTTCATAAACTTGTCGACACGAAAATAAAAAGATTGAGTATATAAACATGGTTGTGCTCGAGTTGACCTCCACCTAGTACCTACAATATCACTATCAGTGACTGAATTAGGGGTCTCGCAGTGTCACGAGATCTTGTAATTTTGATTTGTAGTGTTAATTTTCGTAAAAGATACATGATTTTCGAAAATTCATGCGGTCCAAAGGAATTGTGCTTTTAGTATTTTCTTAGTTGATCCGTTAGCATGTGACAATAGACATGATTTTTATTAAAATTTTGCATCCGGTCACTTTTATTCCTAGTTCTGTCACTTTCGTGTATGTTCAATAACTTTCGGCATGAAATCAAATGTGTGTTAATGAGTAAAAAAATCGTGTTCGCGGATAATGTGCGTTAATGAGTAGTAAATAACTTTCGGAATGAAATCAAAAGGGTACCTTTGACAACAGATAAAGTAAAAGAGAAAAGTTCAATCAGAGACTAATAATTCTCAGTACATTGAGGAATAAATCATAACCGCTTATTTTATTCAAAGAAAAATGAAAGGGATTAATTGACTTTCTCAATTAAAACTCACTTCTGACATACCTTTTTAAAAAATTGCGTATTTAAAGAACTGTAAAAATGAAATAAATTACAGTATCATGACGAGCATTTAATTATCTTCAAAATATAATGGCATTTTCATATATTTTCGACAATTTTATATATATATATATATATATATATATATATATATATATATATATATATATATATATATAAAAGGAAGTTGCATACTTGCATGATATAATATATAACACATGTGATATAATCTCTAAGATTGAACACTAAAGCATGTTGTCGCTAAATGAGCATAAGTATTTGTATCGAACTCTATAAGATTCCCCTTTTTTCCACAAAAGAATACACATCCTTAACTTTTTAACCATATATCACATACATTTTTTGAAACTTTAAATCAATTCAGTTTACTCATTTAAATTGAAGACAATGGAAGAAATTTATTTTCGATATGCAAACTCGCTTGATATACACATATGATATAACACTAATCTTTAAGTTCGAACACTCAACATTATGTTGTAAGACATGCATAAGTATTTGTATAGAACTCTAAAAGATTCATCGTTTTTTGCGTTAAAAAATACAAATCCTTAGCTTTCCAACAATATATCACACATAGTATTTGAACCTCTAAATCAATACATTTTATTCAGAAGTTGGGGGGAAAAGGAAATATTTTGTTTTTATTTTCAAACTCGTTTGATATATCACATGTAATATAACACCAATTTGTAAGTTCGAACACTCAATATGTTGTCGCAAAATGGGCATAAGTATTTTCTCCAACTTCTATGAATAAACTGTACCGTTTTAGAGATTTAGATATTATGTGTGTATATGTTAAAAGATGCTTATAGTAAAAAGTTTCTAGTGAGTAATTTTAATAATTACAAAATCGTCGATTCTAGACCGGTCATGGAACAATACAATGAACTTTTTCGTTTACTTGATCAATTCTATAGGATCATGTACATGATATAACGGAATTAAATATTGCCATTAATATATGATTCCATCAGGTCACACGCAATAATGCAAAACTACGGATTTATATATTCAACGTAAATATATAAGTGATCTAATTAGACGATAATGCATTGGGCTTAATTAGTTGGACTAATTAATAATAAGGAAATGGGCTGGAAGCCAAGAGGGTCGAACCCCTCTTGGACCATGAGGTGCGGCCGAACCCCATAGGAGGTGTCGGGCTTGGGCCTAGTTTGATTTCTTGATTTAAAAAGAGAGATGTTATGTGATAATATCAAATCTTTTAAACTTGGTAATAATTTCTTTATATTTATGCATAATATCATAATTTGAATATGGTGATTATCTCTTAGCTAGCTTATAAATATAAGAGGATAATTACTCATTTGATAAGAGTTCAAGATTTACTAAAACCCTAGAAATCCTCATCTTCCTCTCTCCCTCTACACATCGGCCGAACACCACCACCACACGAACACCTTTTGTTCGTATGTTGCTGATTTGATATGTGTGTTGCTGCTGCTTGGATCAACCGCTAGCATGCTGCTGTAGTCGCTTGAGTGTTAGCGTACATTGACCGTGAGAATGTCTTACATTTAGATATTTCTAAAGTCCTAGTTGATCTCCCACTCAAACAAGGTATGATATACTTTTTATTTATTTTATGATTAGTCATGTTACAGTATATGGATCACTGTGATCGAGAATGCATAAAAGGCTGTTTTTCTTTCGCTGCTTATTGTTTATTCTGATTTATCTTTAATAGTTAAAGTTAATTTAAAAATTAACCTATGCGTTTTCCTACAGTGGTATCAGATCCACTTATATGTGTTTATGACTATCTGTGATTTGCTTTAAATGGAAGTTTTATGTTCAAGTGGTCAGTTCTGAATCCGGGAGGATTTTTGGTATGGTGTTTGTTACATAAACAAAGATCTGTCGTGTTGGCGCATAAATAAGTATGTAAAACTCATCACCTTTTCCTGTTTTATTATGATCTGTATTTATTTGATAAATCCTATAATAGATCTATTATATTTGTGTATACACGGTTTTAAGAGTAGATGGAAAATTAAATATTGTATTTAATTATTGATATTGGCTTGTTAAATTAATTGTCTTAATTTGTGCATATATCATGATAAACCTCATGTAAAGTTGATCATGAGCAAGCCAATGATAATTTAATAATTGTTATTATTGTTGTGTATAGCCCGTCATGACCATAGGCGTTTGTCATGATTTAATTATTTGATAATAGTATTTTACGCCCTGGTTAAGGCGTTTAGAGTTTTTCGACCTCAATGCCAAGTTGTAATTTAATTCAATTATAAGTATTATAATAGGATTGTACTTTCAATTTTAATAAATGTAACAAGACGAGGCTCAAGACTGGATGCTTGGATGCTTGAAGACTAGCGATCGGCTAAAAGCTCTGCTTAATCAAGATACTAGGATCTTGGATTAAGTGGGAGCAAAGGAGTAACACTAGAATGACCATTGTGTCCGTGTTGGCTCATGGATACAATTATAAGATTTTAGGCTATGCTATACATATGTATGTTTGCATGAATGTGTTTATTTTATTGCTTGGTATGATTGCTACATAATAAACAATGTTTTTGGGTTTAAGGGTTGGGTTTAAAGGTTAAACGCCGAAAATGTTTTTAAATGGTTTAAAAGTGTAAAATGTTTTTACAAAATTCCATTATAAGTAATATGCATGTATTTACTTACGATATACTTTTCATAAGTTACCTTAAATTTTAGTCGTGCTAACCAATTGAGATGAGGTCGCCCGAATTCACCTTTGTGACATGTTCAGACCATGCTTAATTGTGGATCGAATTGGATTTTCGGGAGAGTGTCTGACCACCTTGACTTTCCAATTAACTTCTGATTGGGAGACTAAATTGTGCGGATCAAGGTTGTCAGGATCGGGATCCTACCTAGGATCGTTTTTGGCTTTGCAAGATCGGGATCGTAGGATCGTAGGATCGGATCTTACCTAGGATCGTTTTCGGCTTTTCCTTTACATATGTATACAAACCATTTTTAAAAACCTTCCTCACAAAAAGTCAAAAAAAGTCAAAAAAAAAAACAGGATCGGATCGTTCACGATCCTACGATCTTACGAACGATCCCACGATCCTGTAACGATCCTACCTGAAAAAAGGGTTACCAACAGGATCGGATCGTTCACGATCCTACGATCCTACGAGCGATCCTACGATCCTGTAACGATCCTACCTGAATTACGATCCCGTAGCGATCCTGCTCGTTTTGTGGGTGTAGGATCGTAGGATCGTACGATCCTACGAGCAGGATCGCGATCCTGACAACCTGTGCGGATAGTAAGACTAGAGGTCAGGGCAAAGATAGGATAAAGTGGCATGAATGTGATGTTCTAGGTCCTATAAAATCTAAGAGTTGTATGGAGATGCAATTGGTAATCGCTACATACCTTTTAATCTTATTGCTGTTGTCGTTGTCAATCGAGCAGCGATAGGTTAAGTTTGGTCTTGGAATTTAAATAATTAAGTTTTTGGGAAACATGGGTAATTTATTTATTTAAAAAAGTGAATGTCGAAAATATTGAATGGCCATTATTGTTTTGTAGATGGCTATACAAAACCAAAATATGAATGCTCTAACTCTTCTCTAATAGTGAAGGAGAAGCTCAATGGTTCCAATTTCCTTGACTAGCACAGGAACTTGAGGATCATCCTTAAGTACAAAGAAAAGTTGGGACTGATTGGGGAACGCCTTCCAAACCCTCCTGCTGAAAATGCTCCTGAGGCTACACTTCAAGCTTATAATGCTATTGTAAGCGAATAGGAGAAAGTCGGTTTGCTAATGTTAATAAGCATGACGCCTGAATTGCAAAAGGAGATAAAGGATCGTACTGCCTACGACATGGTCAATGAGTTGAAAAGCATGTTTCAGACTCAAGCCAGTCAGGAGTTGTATGATACCCAACGATAGCTGACTTCTGCAAGATGGAAGAGGGTCAATCGGTTAGCTCGCATGTTTTGAAGATGAAGAGCTACATCGATAAACTAGAATGTCTTTGACACCCAATGCCCCATGTTATGGTGGTTAATACCATACTAGGTTTGTTGCCAAAGTCGTATGACAACTTTGTAATGAATTAAAACATGAATGGCTGGGATACACTCTCGGAGAACTGCATGCTATGCTGAAAACTGCCAAGAAGAATGTGCTTACCAAGAACGTGGTTCCAAGTTTGAATATGATTCGTGAAGGTAGTATAAAGAAAAAGTCATGGTAAATTGAAAAGGAAAGTCCAAGGAGCGAAAGAAGATTCCTCCGCCCCCTAAAAAGATAACCCCACAAAGGATGTTGAGTTTTATCATTGTAGAAAGATTAGACACTAAAAGAAGAATTATACCTATTACTTGCTGAGTTGAGGAAATACAAGCAAGCTAGAAAGTCCGAAAATTAGGTTTGTTCATGATTGAGCTATCTACTTTCTCTCCTAATTCCTGAGTATTTGATACAGGCTGTGGAATTCACATTTGTAATAATGTGCAAGGGATGAAAATAAATAAGAGACTGGAAAAAGGAGCCATGAGCTTGCACATGGGAAATGAGAATCGAGCTGCTGTTGAAGCTATCGGAACTTATTCTTTGTGTGTACCTAGTGGCTTAGTTATTGTCTTGGAACAATGTCATTATGCACCGTCTATTACTAGAGATGTTGTTTTTGTCTCTCGTTTGAGGGATGTAGGTTTTGAACTTGCATTTACACATTATGGTATTTCTGTTTCAAGAAATGTTATGTTTTATTTCAATGCCTTTGCTAGAAATGGTATTTGTGAAATAGATATGGATGGTGTAACCCCACATAATAAACATGTATTTGATATTGCTAAACTTACTAGACGTGATACAAATGAGACCTTTTTGTGGCATTGTCGCCTTGGTCACATAAACAAACAACACATTAAGAAACTTCAAAGTGAACAATGCTTATGTGGAAAGATGACAAAGTCGCCATTCTCTGGTGTAGGAGAAAGGGCTAAAGATCTGCTTGGAGTTATACACACTGGTGTATGTGACCTATTTAGATCTACAACACGAAATGGTGAATTATACTTTGTCGTCTTCACAGATGGTTTTAGCCGTTATGGTTATGTTTACTTGCTGAAACATAAACATGAAGTCTTTGAAACTCTCAAGTCATATCAAAGTGAAGTTGAAAATCAACTAGCTAAGACTATCAAAGCCTTGCGATCAGATCGTGGAGGTAAGTACATGAGTCAGGAATTTCTTGATCATCTAGTGGATTATGAGATAGTCTCACAGTTCACACCCCCTTATAAACCTCAACATAATGGTGTATCTGAAAGGAGGAATCGGACTTTACTAGATATGGTTCGATCAATGATGAAGTTGAGTAGCCTACCTTTGTCCTTTTGGGGTTATACTTTTGAGACTACTACATGCATTTTCAATATGGTTCCTACGAAGAAGGTAGAAAAGACACCATATGAAATATGGCATGGGAAGACTCCTTCATTGTCTTATTTGAAAGTATGGGGATGTGACGCTATAGTAAAGCGTAGTACTCCCGATAAACTAGAATCCCACACTATCAAATGTTTGTTTGTGGGGTATCCAAGAGAGACTGTTGGATACTAATTCTACTACCCTAAAGATAACAAAGTGTTTGTTGCTCGTCATGTGAAGTTCTTGGAGAAGGATCATTTACTTCAAGAATAAGTGGGAGCAATGAGATCCTTCATATGAATCAAGAACCACAAATTGATGTACCTTCTGAAAGTTCTATAATAATGTGTGATCCTGAGCTTTTTATAGAAGAGGCTCCTCCTATTATACAAGAGGAACCTGCTCCTATAATTCAGCAGGAAGACGCTGCACCTGCTGCAACCTGTTCTTCGTAGATCTAGTAGAATCTCTCATCAAGGAGTAGTCGCATTACAGGTTTCAACCCTTCACTGAGAAAGCTCATTAGTGAGAGAACTCATCACTGAGTATGCTCAGGGAGCAAGCTCATTCAGTGAGCAAGCTCATCAACGAACAAACACATTAGCAAGTATGTTGATGAGTTAGTGACTTTGCTAGAATTGATTTACTATTAACTTGTAACAGTTTTTGACATCTTCAACGACAAATTTAATTGCGGTTTAATGATCATAATCAATTGGTCTTGTAACCACTATTGCTATAATGAAGGAACATTATGAGGAGATTAATGGGACGATTAATTTCGATAATTCCATTGACCCAAGTACTCTTTATATAAAAGATACTAATGTGCATGAGAAAGACACCAAAACAAAAAAAAAAAAAAAAAAAAAAAAAAAAAAAAAAAAAAAAAAAACTCATTAGCGAAATGGTACTTATATTTATATTTGTGCCTAAATCAAGAACATAACTCCATGAATTACCCTAAAGAGTTATTCGTGCAACCCAGACAAATAAGATCGAACAGTTTATTTTAAAAAATTATTAATCGATTCATTAAGATATCCAGTTTGATTATCTTTACCCTTTTGAAAAATACCGCCAACATATGACACGGCACAACATTTTCTTAGAAATTGCAACGAGAAAATCGTTGTTAAAGGAGAAATAGACGTATACAAGAATCGGGGGTTAAGAAGTGGTCATCAAAGTCAAGCAAGATGACTTGACCAAATCATATTGACACAATTACTTATTTGTATTAGAATATATAGAATGATGGAAGCTAATATTCGCAAGCCGGCCATCAGCATGCTTTTGTTGATCTTTATTTTAGCTTTACTTGTAACTTCATGAGCAAGTTAGGCTATTTTAAATGGTGGCTTCAAAAGCACCCCTCATTTCTGAAAGAAGTACTAAACTATTAGCTAATAACGTCTACTCACATGACATTAATTTATAAGTTTTTTAGATGATTTTAATTCCCCACAAATCAATAGATTGATGCCATGCATGTATGTTTAGTTAAATATTTCTAAACAAGTTTGGACATTCGATTATTTCTATTATTAAACACACCTAGACAAATTTATATTTTCCCTTTCTCTATCTCTAATTCTCTACTACTCTACTATATATAAAAGAAAAAACATATTTGCTTAAACATTTTTAATGTGAGAAATGTTAGATTATCGATTTATCCCTGGTCTTTGTTCTTAAAAATATTATACTTTACATTCATATATTCTTCTTCCATTACTACTTATAAGTTGAAAGTTTAACCTAATAAACAATATTCATCCATTTTATACATGAAATACTTAACCATAATTTTATGACTATTAGACCAGTTACATCAGTTGCGTTAAAGCAACGTTAAAGGACCATTTTTGCAGCGTTAACGCAAGTTAAGGGGCGTTAAGCGATATATGTGACGGGCGTTAACGCTGCGTTAGGGGCTGCGTTAACACCCTAACGCAGCGTTAAGGGTGATATCTGCCCAATAAAAAACTTTTTTACACTTTTGCCCCCTAAAGTAACCGTTGCAAGTTTGAATTAATTGCAGTTTGGCCCCTAAAATTTCTAGCCGTTGAAATGGAGCGGCCTAACTAAAATAAAAAAAAAAAAAAAAAAAAAAAAAATTCAAAAAAATTTTCAATCCCCTATAAATAACCATTTCACACCATATTTTTTTCACACTTTCACAACTCAATACACTACTTATTTACACTATCTTTTCAACCTTCAACCCAAAAAAAAATGTCTCGATTCAACCTAAACGATGACGGGAACGAATCGTTCTTAGATCTCTTAAGCTCCGGGGTTAACCCCAATGTCGGCTCATCTTCTAACCCGAACGTCGGCTCATCTTCAATCCCGAACCCACTTGGATTGTCGGACGAAGAAATGTACCAACAACATCAACGAATGCTCTATTTGGAACAACAATCTAACCTAAACACCCAAAATTTCTCCAATCTCAACTTCACCCAACATTCACAACAATCTCAAACCGCAACCAATGAAGTTCCCGACACTCCAACGTCTCCTCCAAAGAAAAACAAGTTCGGGCGTATCAAACGTTCCCAACGCCAAGAAAGAAGTGGCGAAAGTGAACTTGATATCCTGAAACGTGCCCGAGAAATGTACCGGGACGAGCACAAAACCGCTCCTTTTAGCAACGAGGAGGCTTGGGAGGTTTTACGGGGTCATGTGAAGTGGGACACGCCGGAGGGAATTGATTTAACCGGCGATGAACCACCAAGCCAAACAAATGAGGCGTTGTTTGGTCATAATGAACAACCAAGGCCAATGGGAAGGCGTGCTGCAAAGAAAGCTCGATCCGAGAGCACGGGAGGAACGAGCACGGGAGCGAGTACGGGAAGTATGTCGTCAGTGCAATTCGTGGAGAATATGACAGTCGAGTATCGTCACAAAAAGGAATTGGCCGAAGCCGCGTATCGGGCAACAAAAGAAAAAGAGGAGGCGATAACAAGGCTAGAGGAAATAAAGTTTTTGAAGGAATCTACCGAAGGGCAACCTCCAGATGTGGTGTGGTATATCAACTAAGAAAAAGCTCGCATTGTGGCAAAATACAAGCTCGGGCAGTTTCCACAGTAGATTTAGGATTTCCTTTATTTTTATGATGTAATTTTTAATTTCGTCGTTATTTTTATTTATTTCTTTAATTTCGTTGTAAGTTTTTTTTTAAGTGTGTTATGTTTGAATGTAATGTTATGTTTTAATAAATGTGTTGTTTTTAAAAAAATGAAGTAATTTATAAGTTAGGGGTTGAATTTGAAAATTTATGTGTAAAGTTGAGTTAAGGTGTGTTAAAGCTGAGTTATTGATGTGTGGGTTAAAGCTGAGTTAAGTTAAAGGGTGAAAAAGCTGACGTGGCATGGCTTAAAATTTAAAGCTGAGTTAACTGATGTGAGTGGCCTTAGAATTTACCGTTATAAATTTTCATCACTATGCACGAGTACTCGTTTAATATATAAGAAGTCCGAACTAACTATATGTTTAAGGGTTTTAGTTACCTTTCATATAAATAAAAATGCAACCGTCAATAAACATTAAGCTTTTTATATTAAAATTAACCTTATAATAATTGAATAATTATAAAAACGAGGAAAAAAACGATCCCGTCGCGTTGCGGCGGGGCTATTCGTTAATAATGGGGTCAACCAAAGTTAACAATAACTAATTTTTTAATAAGCCTAATTACTGTTTCTAAGCAAGTAAAAGTAAGGGTGACATGTTTGTAGCCTCTGCAACACGTAACCCGCAAGGACAGTTCACAGATGAAACCTCTGAACGGAATATTTGTATATTCCTTGCAAAGAAGTTGCTATTATATGTAGCCAGGCCACTTATCTTTCATGAGTGTGATTCCTATGCAGCAAACTCAAACTAAGTTCCATATCATTATCTGCAAAAAAAGGATGATCCACTGTAAAACAAAACCCATAAACGGGAAAAAAATTGTCTGCAAAAAGGGACCATGAGGATCCCTACCGAAACGCGTTTTGGACCGAAAACGCAGGAAATTCTATGAGAAGTTGCCCACATGTTGGATTTTAATAAAATCAAACACAAATTAAGCAAGGATTTCTAGACATGTGATCTATTTACTTCTTTACTAATCATAACTACTGTACGTGGTTAACTTCATAAAACTAAAGCATTCTCAAAAAATAACGTAATACCAATTCTCCTTTATCTAGCAGTGACACAAAACTTCGATAGAATAGTACAATTTCAGTCACACTTTCATATACAAACTTTACACAATCACATTATAACAATCTAAATCAAGATATTTTAAAAAAATATGACAATGACAACAGTGCATGTGACTGTATTTAAACGCATATATGAAAATCACTTTTAATTAATTATCCTAGCCAGTAATCACATTTGTTACCTCTATGTTCGCATACCTTCACTAACACTTTTGTCGGCTAATGAGGTTGCTTTATATACACATTAGATGTAAGCTCAGGTCTGGAAAGTCTGTAATTATACATGCTTTAATGATTTTTACTAATGACTAAAAGTACCATGCACTGATTCCCTCGATTTTTGAGTTTTGACCAGTTTTTGGATTTTGATTATGGCTTCAAGTATTATGTAACATATTCGAATGATAGCGTAAGTTATTACTATTGCAAGCTGCATACCGTGAATCGCAGACATGTCTCCTCAGCTGCAATTCTAAATGCAATCTCAAATGCATTTCATTGAGCCGCTCCAAGCGTCATCAATGATAAAGCGTTGCACGTTTCCCCAATCTGCTAAGGAGACAGCAGCTATCTAGCAAAATAACTGCAAAACCAGTCCCACCAAGATACTCAGATAGTGCAGTACTACAACTTAAAGTAAAAAAGCAAACTTGCCAAGAAAAAGTTAACAATTCATTTACTGGCAAACGCTAATTTTCTTTTATAAACTTGAAATTTTTCGACCCAAGGTATTTTGATCCAGTAACCGATCAAAATGAGGTGTCGCGGCTGTCGCACCAGTAACTTTTTACACGTTGAGCTATTATTCCTGACATGGCGCATTGGCGCCTAAAAACCTATTGTCTTAGGCAATTAGGCTAAATCAAAAAATTGCCACTTTTATGGTCTATTTAGGCTTATAAAAGGTCGTTACCAAAAATATAAATTGGACCAAAGTTTTTCTCTTTTAATAAGAATTCAAATTTATATTAAAGCATAGTTGTGCCTACGCCTCAGCCGTTGTCAGAGTGTTTGCAATCTTATTCTCCCATCATCAGTATCTCTGTAAACACGAACCTGCACAATCAATTTAAAACATTTTGTTAGCCCAACCACGATATCCTGAACAGCATCTTCAAGATCCGTAACCTAAAAAGTTAAAACACAATCCAAAGGTCAAAGGCCAATTCAGTAATAAATGGGTAATCAATATTTAGTAGAATGACTTCCCGTTGAGTCATACCTTGTAGCATTCTCCACGGCATGTGGCACATCTGTACTGCAGGTTATTATCCATTTGAAATTGCATATATTTTTCATCACTGCAGAAATATATCCAATAGTTACAAAACAAATCACTTTCTACTTCGAACCCAGAATTTGAATAAGAGCAAACCTAATTCCATCACAGTGACAATGCACCCAGCGCTGACAGGCATCACAACAAACCATGGGTGTTGATTCATAGTCTCTATAGACCTGTATTAAAAGGAATAAACAAATCATAAATTTTGACCACCACTTCTACTATGTTAGCATATAAAGCGAACATTTATACATATCAATAGTTGCTCCGAAATCTAGATAAATGTTACCTTTAGACAAACAGGACAGTAATTTCCTTTAACAAACAATCTCCCACAAGCATCACAGCAAGTATACCCTAAAAACCACCTGCAAATTGCTTTATATCAATGGATTGAAACTATTTCTAACGACCAGAAAAAAGGTTAAAAGATTTTAAATAAGCCTTGAAAAGTGTTTAGCTTTACATGTGTTAATAAGCATACCTGACACTTAAACCAACTGCTTTTTCTATCCAAAACAGCTTATGTCACTCCCAAATAATCAAATACAAACCAAAGACCATAAAGTTCACAGCTTTTTCATAAAATGATTAAAGAAAACTTAATTAAACCACTAAATTTAACAATAAGAATCACATAAAGCAAAATTAACACATACCCATATAAAAATACATAAAAAAAAAACCATAAAAAGATTATAAGTTTGTAACTTTATGATCAACAACCATAAAAATCAAAACTTTACATAAAAACTAATAGCATAATCAATAAAAAAATATAGAAACAACTTTACATAGACCCCAATAATTAAATCAACTATCACATAGAATTAAAGATTAATTTACCTCCACGGGAACAGGAAAATATGATCAAGAATCCTAAGAAGTTGGGTAATCCGGAATTAAACTGTTTTTTTTTTTTGTCATCGTCGTCACAGAAGACGGAGATGTTAAGGCGGTTTGTTGTAGCTATCTTTGAGATATATCATCAGAGGGGTGACCATATCCAGCTTAAAAGTTGGGATCAGAGGCGGTGACCATATCCATTTACTAAGGTAAGGAAACTTAAGTTACCGTTGTGGAAATTATTAAAAGAGAAAGGGGCATCACTAACGTTGGCATAACCGTGCTGGTACATCTGATGGTATAAGATCTGTTGTTGGAAACCGTTCTTCTGAACCATCTGGACCGATAATGATGGCAATCTGAAATGATTAACAATCTGTCTTCCAAAGTTGCAATGAAATTTTAGAAATATATGCTAGCACTTGAAAGAACATGTACGTGTCTCATCGAACCCCCTTTTCAAAGCATAAATACGTTACACGTAAGTCATACTAGGGTGTAGACAAAGAGCTGTATGATCCATCGCCTGCTGCTTCAACAGCTGAAGCAAAATCAGGCGCACCTAAAATGAAACTACCGCACGTTATTTAATAAGGATATGACCAACAAAGTATTACATTCATTAAGCAGATACGTGTTTAGATTAGTTACCGGCTTCGCAAGTCGGGCGAGTCCCCCTTTACCCAACATCTGGGCCATCATAGTGAGCAACATGTAAATGTTCATGGAAGGTGTTCATGGAAGGGTGAATCCCAAATGCTGTATCTGCAGGAAAAAAACAGTCAATTAATGGCACGTATTGGGTTATTACGTATCGTGTGCATTAAAAGTTGGAATTATCGCAAGGTGATTGCAAATATCACTTTCCACTTACCTTTTAGTGGTTGTTTCCCGTTGTTGCTTGTTAGTTGTCGTAGGCGCCTATAGCCGGTCGGCATTCTGTCATGAGCGTCAACATTTTGTCGTAAACCATAGTTTCTCAGTTACCATGCACGGCTTCTGATGCGTCTGCTCAGCTTCTTCGAAAGCCAACATTTTCAGTTTAAACAAAACATTAACCACCAAATAACCAAATATCAACACAATACAACAACTGGATAAGTATTCAAATTTACTTACGAAAGCAAAAATTGTGTTATCCGGGTGTGCTTCCATGAACTCCTTCCTAAAATAATCCTTGTGACACAACAATTTATTCCAATTAATTACATTAAACTAAAACACACTACAACCCTGTATAAAAATTATCTTCAGCTTCATCTTTGTTTGCGCATTATCATAATTGAGTTCTCATATGTAGTAATCTGACTACGGTTTGAGGTCAACATACATGCAAAATATGGGATATGATGTTACAAATTACATAAGAATCGTGATTAATCTGTAGTAACTTTTACCTCAATTAACAACTCCTTTTACCAAGAAATGTTTCTTGATAACTAACCCTGCCGCGCCATTCTGTCTTTGATAACTCAGTCGTCTCCTGAGAATCCTCCCCATTACTGATATAGGATAGTCTGCGTCATTGAATGGAAGCCTGAAAGATGATCTAAAGCTGTTGTAAAGTCAATGTGTCTAACCAATGCTTCTTCTGTGGTTATAATATTACCCGCTCTCAACATTTCATACTTGACACCCTCGATACACAGGCCACAAATCCAATGTCCGTTGTAGTGCTCCTTGATCTGAGAAAGTGATTAAAATGAGTAAAGGAATGTTAAAAGTAATTTCGTTTTGGCAAAGGAATGGTAAAAGTATATGACAGATTTTGGCACATTCATAATGCTTAAAATAACTGTGACCACAACAAATGTATGTTGCCTTTGTAAACAGTCCATTTTATCTGAAAATGATTATTGAACAGATGATGGTCATTTCTGAATTCTAGCAATATTAGAGATCAGATGAGCAAAACAAAGGAAAAAGTTAAACTATTTCTCTATTGTTACGCAAAAGTGTTGGAAACAGAACTTCAATCTCAGTTCAAAAGGGTAAGAGCAAAAAGGAGCAATTCATACAAAATTAGATACATACCTTAAAAGGCGGTTCATGCAATCACTCGAAATGGTGAAAAACAGACACCAAAAAAAAAGTATAAATCTTTTATGAAAAGATTTAACCCTAATCGAAACCAAACCGTTTAAACAAATAAAAGGTAGCATAAGGATACTCAAAAGTTTTATAATTTATTGTCTACAACTTATACCTTTAAAATTAACAAATTCAAACAACAAATAGATCCCTTCAGACTCCTATATATATATCCCGAAAAAAGGACAACAAAACTAGAGTTAACAAACTTACAAAATCTTACTAGGCTAAACAAAAAAGCCGCTTCTTCTCCATCATAAAATCAAACAACCGCATGAACAGCCTTTTTTGTTTCCTTACAAAAAATTAAACACAGTTAAAACGAAACCACAATCTCATTATAAATTGGAAGGAAATACATCATCAATTAAAAAAACTTCAAAACATTACCTTTTATCAGAAATAAGTGTACAAATCAATAAGCCTTAACCCACAACCACAACTCACTATATCAATAATCAATCAACTAAACATCAAGATATATTGTTGTTATCATTTTAGGCTGTAAGCGAGGCTGAAGAAAGGCGAAAGTAGGCTGGTAGGTTTGTGCAGGAAAAATCTGGAACAATGTATGATAAGGATCAAACGCCAGCGGTGAAGTTTATCCGCAGATTTTGATAAACCCGAGGTGTTTATACCGCCTCTATATCTCTCTACTCTAACTTCTACATTGGGCTGGAAATGGGCCTCACGTGGACTAACGTTATGGACTAACAAACCGGGGCAAAACATTGAATATTTTATAATAAAAAAATTAATAAACAAATGCTACCGACGTTGCGCTTTTATATATAGATAGAATATAATTGCAAAATGTTATTTTAATCAATATAACTCTTAACGGTATAGTCAGCAAAATCTTATAAGAAGTCACTGTTCATTTCTTTTAGAAACTCAAAAAGAGAGGGGTCGTTTGATTTGTTATAGGCCTCTACTTTTTTTTTTTTTTTTTTTTTTTTTTTTTTTTTTTTTTTTTTTTTTTTTTTAGTAATTCTTACACCAATATAAATTAATTTACGTTGTTAAATATTTTATTCTTTTTTCTTGCAAGGTTTTCAACCAAATCCTCACTTCTTGGATTGAAAAATAATCATTTTTTCTCAGGAAGTCAACGTTGTTTTCTCTTAATAACTGTGTTATCTTCGGAAAACGGAGGACCAGAACCATGCGCTCTCAGTTGAAATAAGATAATTTATTTGTAGCGCTTTGAATTCCTAGCATAGCATAACTTTGTTGGATGCAAATAAATTTCTACATCCAGGAAATACAGAAATAAATGCTAAAACATAAGTTTGTTGTGTTACTCTTTATGTTGCTAAATACATCCTAACAAAAAAAATACTCCGTATATGAGTTCCTGTATGTGGCTAGTGCGGATTACATGACATTATTTTGATCAGTTTTACAATCGTTAAATTAAAGCAGGGGTAAACGACGGTTGTAAAAAACGCTATTCAATTTGAGTAGATTAATGTCCACACACCCAAAATATAACAGTAACTAAAAGAAACAAAAAATTCAGATGATATTGTACGTTATCTATTCGAGGTTTAGAATCATTTTTTAGAACTAGAAATTGACTGATGTGCGCTTGCTAATTTTATTGGAAAATCATGGGACCACATTGATATTTAGTTTGCAAAAGTCAGCTATTCGTACTTTCTTCGAAATGTCTCAGTTGAACCGGTCCGTACCTTGAAATAAGAGAGTAAATACTCGGTAATTCAATTAAGTAGATTAGAATATAATTTATTGGAATGTGACATGAGATCGAAAATTAAGAATAACACACAACACTCTAGTATCTCTTAGTTTACTTCCATCGATCTCTATATAAACTAACGATACGATACTAATAGATTTATACTACTACTAGAAAATATGGAGCACAGAAGCCACAATGTTTCCTTGCTTTTCTTTACATTGCTTTGTGTTTATTGCGTGGTTGGTTTGGTGAAAGCCTCCAACCAAGGTGATACTCCACATGCAGATTTATGTGCAGGTATGTTGTAACGCTAACTATATCCGAGTGTTAAATATGTTGAAAGAGTATTTCAGAACAACATTAATGTATAGTAGCTCATAGTTTGAATCAAATGAGAAATGCAATTGAAATGAGAAGTATGAGAAGAAATCACAACAAATTTTATATGCATCATCTCCCATCTGTTTCTCCTTCCTTATTTGAAATATGTGGCTCTAATTTCTTCTCACTATTCTCATTTCAATAATTTTTCTCGCTAGATCTATTCCCAGCTCAAGTTTAAAACATTGTACATATGCCTTGGATCGATCATATATAATAATTAATCACATGGATCATGAAGTTACTTAATGATTAATGAATAGAAAAATAAATGTTTAAACAGCTACAAGCTAAATCAATTAATCCTACGTAATTCATCACATATTTAGTAGACATTTTTTTGAACGGCAATTTTGTAATCATGCCTAGCAAGGAGCTAGGCGAAAGAGCAAAGACATTTTACAAAAAGGTTGGATCATATTAAGTAGACATGCTCCTTATCAGAACAAGCTATATGTGTTGCTGATAATTATTGTTAATTTTGCCATAATATTTGTTTAGACTGTTGCATTTTTTTACCGATATTGATAATGAGCGCTGTTTGTATGTGATTGCGTAAACAAAAGACATCATAGGACCACACTGAAACATGACCAAGCACGGGGAAACTCCATGCCCAACATTAGTTGTGTGGGTCCCCAAAAAAACAGGCTTCACTGAGTTCGTTAAAGTCAATGATCATCATCAAGTCGAAGGCGGATTCTCCATCGCCATCTTCTGTTATGCCTTACAGTTGCTACCATACAGTGTTCAACCTATCTTTATGCCTTTCATCAATGACAAAGGAGAGATGAATGGAACCTATGATCAACTTTTAAAGCATATTGAAGGCCAGGTATATATTTCTTAATATATCTCGCTATAACATCAATCTCATAAGTTTATTGAGGTACTTTATAGGTCAATTTTGTAACTGGAGATGAGTTGATATAGATTATTATCGGTTTATTCAAGAACGAGAAAAAAATATTATACTTTCAAAATTAGAAAAAACATTGTTATTTAAAAGGCACACATGAACTCTCGATAAACTAGCAGTGTAATGTATTATAGTATTCAAACTTAACATGCTGAAACATATCAGGATTTTCTATCTTGCAGAGTTGCCAGGCGGTTGCAGGGGATGTGACTATACGTGGAAACCGAACTCAATACGCTGATTATGTTAGAGTTTGTGGATATAAATTAATATTCGTATGTCCAGTTTCGAACACGAGACTTCGGGATTGCACACAATACGTAAGAGTCTCAATGGTTTGAATAATTAAATATATGTTTATGATTTATTTATTCATTTCACAAATAAAACACTTAACGGTCGTTAGTACTTAACGGGGTTAGATAACGCTCGTTAAAGGACTAATTATGAAAGAGAGGCCAAGAAGGATCTAGAAACCCTTGCTTGGGCTTAGATCGACCGAACCCACCCTTAGGGTTAGGGAAGTCGGTTTTGTAGCTTGGAGAGGAAGGAATTGGTTGCCTATAAATACAATCCCATTGTATTGGTTTTTCCTTAATCCTAATTCCAAGCTAGCCAAATTTCTCTTCCTCTTTTCCTCTAGTATTGCCGATCGAACTCCCCTATCACCTAGGGTTTTTCGATCCTAATAATACTTCAAGTGTTTGGTTTAGTTTGTGAATTAGAACCTAGCTTTTCCCATTGAAACGCTAGTATTACGTGTGTACAAGAACGGAGTACAAGCTTGCTTTAGCTTGTTGATTTTTTCCCCAATTGACTAAGGAGTAGTCGATCCTTCCTAAACCCAATTTAGGGTTTATATATTGTTTTTGGTGATCACGTGATTCTTTGTTCTTGCTAGAAATCAAAAGGTACGCTTCTATTTAGTATTTAGTTAATTAATTGCTGTATATGATCGTGTGTATTCCGCTGTGCTATATGCTTTGATGTTAATTGGTTATTAGTATACAGTTTTATGATTCTAATATTCCAACAGTGGCATCAAGAGCCTCGTTTAATACATGTAATTAATTACTAAACGCATAAAATTGAACCTATGTGAATAGATACATGCAATTGTGATCTAGGGTTTTAGATTTTTTTTGTAAACCCTAATTTATGGGTCGACACCCATTATTAAAATTTAGGGTTTTATGGTTTTGATAAAATCTTGTTAGAAACCCTAGGATTGCATGCAATTTTATGTGAAAATTAATGAGTACCTTAGAGATGTCATTAATTATAGTATGCGTACTATCTATATTGGCTTGTAAATATGTGTTACATGATTTAAAGTGCAATATGGGGAATCCATGACAAAAATATGCATGTTTGTCATGGAAATTTGATGCTATGTGTTACATGTTCTACGTGCTAATTGTTGCGATTATTAATTAACTATGGGTTTTAGTAATTAGATTGTTGTAGACAAATTAAAATTACTAAAAGTTAATTAATTAGGTTTTTAGGGAAGACCTAATATTGGGGAAGACCCCATAATCGCATGTTTTATCAATTATGTGTGTTATATATATGTTAATCATAAGACTTACGCGGCCAAGAAATTGGCGTCTGTGGTCCATTGGGTACAATGAGCTCGAAAACCAATGGGAGTCATATGACCAACATATATATATATATTAATTGATCTATTAGCATGTTCATTATTAAGTTATTTGTGTTTATTTTTATAATTGCGCATTTGTATTATATGTTGTAGACATGTTTAATACAAGGGTAATTTTTCATATATAAAAAATAAACATGACTTAATAATGGTGTAACATTGTTTTAAGCAAGAAAATCATAAGTGTTTAATTAAGTGATGCGACTGTACAAAAGTGGTCGAAGCGGCGGACCTAAAATTGACAAACTATAAAGTGGGTATAAGGAGGCATGACATTAAATTGTCATCCGAAAGAGGCGCGTTTTTAACTAGCCTTAGGGCAGACGTTTGCCTCTCCGCTCGCCTGTGCGTCAATTTTAGACTTACCAAGTACACCATGATAAAGTACGAAGCATCTTAAGGCAATGTTGTAAGTTTCTCAACGCCATTAATTAAAACTTTGATGATTTGAGCTTATTAATGTAACAAATGAGTAAACTGGTTTTGAAAAGTATATGATACAAAGATGAATGCATGACATCTTTGTACATATTTTGATTACACACATCAAAAATTTAATACCCTTAAATTTAAGTTATATGCCATCCAATTAATACGGAAACACCTGAGATTAAATTCTATCATTGCTAGCAGCCTCAGCTGATGTAATGATTCAAAGAATGAGAATCAAAGGGTAAATTGAGTACTTTCATTGCTAGCAGCCTCAGCTGATGTGATGAAACGACGTCAATTTATATGTTTCTAAATTGGTTAACTTAATTGAGCACTTTCATCGCTAGCAGCCTCAGCTGATGTGATGAAACAACGTCAAGGCATAAAGATTTGGGGATGAAACATGCTTACATTTGCAACTGAGGTTGGCATAATATGTAAGTCCCATGATTTCTAGGAATTGCAATTGGATATTGGCAATTGGGTGATCCCGTACCTTATTGAGTACTTTCACTACTAGCAGCCTCAGCTGATGTAGTGAAACGACGTCAATTAGGATCCTAGTTTTCAGTGAAAATTAAATGGTTATTTTACCAATGGGTGTTTAATTTTCTTGAAAAGTTTATTATCGAAAGTACTAACTTTTGAACTTTTTCTGTAGAAATGGCCCACCCCGACAATAACATGTCAAACATGACCTCTGCTTTCAAACAGATGATTGAAAGAGAGAAATTGACTGGACTAAAAACTTCAATGATTGGTACCGCTCTCTGAGGATTGTTCTTAGAGTGGCCAAAAGACTTGATGTTCTTAGTGAGCCTCTTCCTGTGGCTCCTGCTGCTAACTCAACCAATGAGGTATTGCAAGCATACAATGACAACTGGGAAAGGCACAATGATGTGGCCTGTCTAATGTTGTCAGGCATGGATACTCAATTGCAAAAGCAATTCGAGCATCATGGCCCTATGGACATGATAAACGAGCTTAAACGCATGTTTGAAAAGCCACCTATGGCTGAATTGTATGATGTCCTAGATGCTTTGCAAAAATGTAAGCAGGATGCTGGAAAACCCGTGAGTGCCCATGTATTGGAGATGAAAGGATATCTTGACCAATTGGACACACTTGGATGCGGGTATGTGCAAGATGTGCAAGTTGGCCTCATAAACCGATCCCTCAATGAGGAATTGTATGGTGAGTTTGTGCGCAACTTTAATATGCATTGCACGGGGAAGACGATAAGTGATTTGCATACAATGCTTATCGACTTTGAGAAGGGACTCTCAAATAAGGCACCTACACCAACTGTGATGGCTGTTCATGGTGGTAGGATCACTAAGCCCAATAAGCCACGACATGCGAACAAGAAGGGCAAAGGCAAAGCTGATAAAGGGAAACAGGTTGTGGTCCATCAGCAGAAGCCGAAGAAGCAGAATCCTCCTGTGAAGAAGGATTATCCCAAGAAGGATACGGCTGCTTGTCACCACTGTAACACTCCTGGACACTAGAAGAGGGACTGTTCATTGTTGCTTGAGGAGTGTCGCAAGAATAAAAATGCCAAGGCTGCAAATGGCGCGAGCACTTCAGGTATTTTTTTGGTTGAATTATTTTCCTTTCCTCGTAAGCAAAATGCCTAGATATATGATACAGGATGTGGTACTCACATCTGTAATACATCGCAGGGACTTAGAGGAGCGAAGAAACTGAACTATGGAGAATGCTACTTGTATGTCGGCAACGGTATACGTGCAGCAGTGGAAGCCATAGGGACTTTTGACTTGGTTTTACCTTCGGGTTTAATTTTAGTATTGAACAATTGTCATTACGCACCGTCTATTGTTAGAGGTGTTGTTTCAGTTTCTTTATTGTTGGATAATGGATTTGAACACGCATTTAATAATAATGGAATTTCTGTTTCTTTAAATTATGTTTTTTACTTTAATGCTATTCCATTAAATGATGTGTTTGAGATTGATATGGAAAATCATGTATCCAATGGAAATAATTCTATGTATAGCATTAGCAATAAGAGAATCAAGTCTAACTTGGATTCGTCTGATCCTTGGCACTGTCGTCTTGCTCATATAGGCAAGAAACGCATGGAAAAGCTGCAACGTGATGGGCTTTTACAAAATGTCAATGATGATTCAGTTGACAAATGCGAATCTTGTATATCGGGTAAGATGACAAAGAAACCTTTTCATAGTAATATGGAAAAGGCTTCAGATCTACTTGGATTGATACACACTGACGTGTGTGGTCCACTTAGACACGTGTCAAAACGCGGTGCTACCTACTTCCTAACCTTTACGGATGACTATAGTCGTTATGGTTGTGTTTATTTACTTAAACATAAACATGAAGTCTTTGAGACATTCAAGGTGTTTAAAAGTGAAGTAGAACTACAACTCGGTAAGAAGATTAAGGCTCTTCGATCCGATCGTGGTGGTGAGTATTTAAGCCAAGAGTTTAAGGATTATCTAGCTGAGTGTGGCATTGTCCAACAACTCACGTCTCCTTATACGCCACAGCAAAATGGTGTATCTGAAAGGAGAAATCGTACATTGTTAGATATGGTACGATCTATGTTTAATCTAACAACTCTTCCCTTATCCTTTTGGGACTATGCTCTTGAAAGTGCTGTTCGCATTTTAAATATGGTTCCAACTAAGATGGTTGATAAGACTCCATATGAACTATGGACTGGAAAGGCTCTCAACTTGTCTTACTTAAAGGTCTGGTGTTGTGAGGCGTTTGTTAAACGTGACTCACCTGATAAGCTCCAACAAAGATCTGTTAAGTGTATCTTCGTAGGATACCCTAAGGAAACAAGGGGTTACTACTTTTACTTCCCACCAGAAAATAAAGTCATTGTGGCTAGGTATGGCGAATTCCTTGAGGAGAGTTTTCTGTCTCAAGAATTCAGTGGGAGAGTATATGATCTTGAAAGTGATCATGAAGATATGTCACCTTCTGAGAACACTAGCACACTTCCTGTGGAACCAGAAAGTTTAGGTCCTCCACCTGAAGTTGAAGTGGTACCCATTCGAAGATCTACAAGATCTTCTAAAGCTCCTAATCGTCTATGTTTAAACGTAGAGTGTGAGGAGACTATTGATGAACTCAAATAAGTACATTTTATCATTATCATTTATCCTATTTAGTTGACTTGTTTTATTATATTATATGGACTAATTACGGAGCAAAACAAGCAAGATTGAGAATCTACTGAAATGTACAAGATCAAGATCATTCTGCTCCAGATACGCCGCAACATACTTCTTACATACGGCGCATCACTATCAAGATTTCACAAGTAACAATCCAAGACGGCAAAGGACATGCGCCGCATAGAGAAATGGAGTTACGCCGCATCTTCTGGCGGTGTACGAATATTCCTGAATATATTAATCTTGGACCCCACGCGAAGTTAAGTCAATGCGCCGCATCTACTTATCCTATGCGCCGCATCTAACCCTCAGACAGAAACTATAAATACCCCAAGGCCAGACAAATTTCGAGACACCTAGTACGAGACTTAGCTAAACTCAGAAGAGAAAGAGAGCCGAATTCAGACGTGTTAGCAGCACAAGACACACCCTAAACAAAGATACAAGAGATGTAAGAAGGTCCTGCATGTATTCAATTCATTAAGTAGTTTTGTTTTATTGTATTAGTACACTTTAATTCATCAGGATTGATGGGCCGATTCCATGTGACTACGGAAAACCATGGGCACCCCTTAAAATTGCTTTCCCATTAATTAAAGTTTATATGTTGATGTCTTTGGTGACTTTTATTAGTGCATTGATAACCTCTGTGTCTAGCTGAGCATTGCTTGGGTCGCCATGCCCCTTCCTCGCCTATTTATTCTATCGTTTCTAGGATAGTGGGATAGACATAAGTAATCATTAAGGGTTTACTCGCCGATAAGATTAGAGCCAATGAGAAAGGGTTAATTATATACACTTCATATAAAACTAGCAATAAAACAAGTGACAACCTACTTAATTATCATGACAGGTCTTCTTATTGTCTCAAGTATCTATCTGTGTACGTGTGTGCTAATCGCTGATTCGTGCTCATTAGTTTAGTTTATATTTAATCATAACCAAACCGTGCCAGTCTCTCAGGCTGAACCCCCTTGCGTTAGATTAGGTTGTATAGCTAACTTAAGATATTAAAATACTGATTAGAATAACTAGATAATACGTTCCACTCTTAGTGATCGACACTCTACTTACCATTATATTCATACTGACCGGGTACACTGCTCGTTAAAGTGTGTGTTTTATTGATAAGTCGGCTAAATATAAATTTAAAACTTGAGTAGGCATTAATACTGCTAAACCACAACGACACACCGTGGATATAAAAGAATTAGAGCAATACACGCACACATCAAGTTTTTGGCGCCGTTGCCGGGGAGTGAATTGTTATTATCTGTTAATTTGATTAGTATTTTAATTAGGTTTTTCTTTTCTTTTTAATTTTTAGATTCTAACCGCTAACCCCGTTGTATATTAGATAAATTGCATTCATTGTATTATTTGCATATTTTCTGTTTTTGTGTGTTTTTATTTTCTTTAATTTGTGTTTCTTTTTGTTTGTTTTTATTTTTGTTTTTCTTTTTCTGCATTCTGCTATCGTTGTACTGAGCTAATACAAACGATACGGCGCATCTGTTTTTACAGATACGGCGTATTGCGTTTAATTTTTATAAAATACAACACGTTTAATAAATTCGATACGACGCATCTTTCCCCAAGATACGGCGTATTGTGTTTTTAATAAGAAATTTTTCTAAACCCTAATGCCATACGACGCATCTGTTTTAACAGATACGGCGTATTGTCTATTTATATTAAAAACAGTTTTCGAATTATTAAACAGATACGACGCATTGATTTTTATCGATACGGCGCATCTACTGAATAAAAAAATCTTGTATTTTGAAACGTAACGAAAATACGGTGCATTAACTTTTGTTAATACGACGCATTCGATTTTAATAAATATAATCGATTTTTGATAATTTAAACTGATACGGCGCATTCTAATTTATAAGCGGCGTATCTGCTTTCTGAATAAAAGTCTGATTAAATTTTAACGATTATAAGATACGGCGTATCCAACTTTCTGGATACGGCGCATCGTCTGCAGATATCAGTTATTTTTATTCTTTATATCCGTTTCTTGATTCATTAATTTCTCTTCTAGCGAACAAATCGTACTGACGATATTACCTATGATGACAGGTTTTGCTATGGAAGACATGTCAGTGAATGGATATCTTGCTAAGGAACTCTTGCTTTTGGATTCATTCGAAGTGGAAGTTTTTGAAGATGTCAACTTCAATGTGCTCATGATTGATGCCGATTTATTCTCTTGGGAGACCCCTCTTGAAGCTACTTATAAGGAATTCAAACGCTTATGCAATATTGAAGATGGGATATTCTCTTATGATTTACTAATGAGCTACACTGAAGATGAATTGTTACTCTTATGGCCCATCATTGAATCTAAAGGATTAACTTGGACTACTATCGAAAAAAAAGATGGGAAATTCCATATTGAATATATGAACTCAGCAAATGCAGTCAACAAATCGAGCAACAAAAGCTATGAAGTCCGACCTATACAAACTTCTTATATGCCTTATTCCGAACAGTATTGGGGATTAGATAAAAGCTATCTGGATAACGAAAGAATGTATGCTGAATCGGAGATACTATTTCATGGAAAGTTGGTAAGGTTGATGGATATCTCTTTAGAAGAGTGGCTTGAACTTAAAAATGGCAATCCCAAATTTGCTCCTATGAATGAAGTCAAACGGATTGTGACCTCATGGTTGACACGAAGTTTTAAAGAACAATTTAATGAGTTCATGGAGATAAGAAGGAACATGATTGGTAACACTAGCTTTGACGTTAACCACGATCCTAACAATGTTGATTTTTCAAATTGGTTTGCTAGTAAGTTCAATAACCATAAGAGCATGGACCGTGCTACTAAAGATGTAACACCCCAACCCGGCAAGGGTAAAAGTATCACATTAATGGCTTCATATCAGATCAAACAAAGCATACATTCAAAAGTAATACAAAGATTCTCAAAGGTTACAAATGAAATATTGAATACACAAGGATACAAAGGAAACAAAAGCTAAATACTAAGTCTGCAAGTGCAATTCTTCTAATAACTTCTACTTCGAAATAACTATCAAGGTCTTCTAAGTCCAAAAGTCTCTTCACTCATACCCAGCTTCCAACTAAAACCTGCCGCACACGAAAAAGAAAACGTGCGGCTGAGCTTAAAAAGCCCAGTGAACAGATATATAATAAACGGAAATGAAGCAAACGAATATAACAAATGTACAAGATATGAATGAGGTACAAGAGTAAAGGTCTAGAACAGTCATCCACCACGAGCCCACATATCACATCACATATCACATCGTAACCATAATCTTCAAATCATATAGAGGGGAGACCTCTCAAATAATCAGATAATATGAGGGGTGTCCTCATTCTTCAAATGGAGTAGCTAGCTCCCAAATTTTGTGAAAGACGTGGATTGCACCCATCATCAGTCACCAAATCAAATCATATCATATCATATACAAAACAAATCTAGGATGCATCCATACGCCCCCCGAACATATCATATTGGCCATATCAAATCGTATCATAGTGAGCTCATATCAAATCAAAATGGGGACGGTGTGTGGTTAATCACTCTGACCACACAAGAGTCATGCCATTGGTGCATCAATGACACGGCCATGTTACCTTCATGGCTAGGAAAACATATTTGGCTCGTAGTATCAAACTGGGGTCACAAGTCAAAGGTTCATATCAAAGCAAAGGTTCACATGGTCATAATCAGAGTTCAAATGTCAAAGGTTCAAATCACAGTGTAGGGAACATAGCAATGGCTTAGGAAACCCTAATACGAATCAAAGTAAGAGGCCGAAGGCTCCTTATACAAAGAGCAGAATATCTGTACCTTATTCAACAGCAAAAACGAAATAAAGATGGATGGATCAAAGACACAGAATCACTCCCGCTTCCCGGAACCTATACAGATTAATAATCACATATTACTTCAAGTTCATACGAATTTTAGTATGCTTTCCATTTTTTTAGTAATTATCTATTTTTAGTGAATTTCCTATCTTTGGTAAGTTTTCTTGAATCGGCCATATTAGTCATTTATCGTTAATGTTACAATTTAATAAAGTTTAATTAGTTAAAATTACAATATACTCGAATTAGGATTTATTGTGATAACGTAAGTAGCTTTAGGGTCTCTCTTTTATTTTATTTAAACCATTCATGCTAACCATGACACCTTCCTTATTCTATAACAAAAAAATGAAAAACCAAGACTACCATGCATGCAACTTCTATACTACTCGTATGTAACATATAACAAAACTAAACGCATGTGATGACCAAATCCTTCAAATGTTTACCAGATCAAGAAGATTTTATGCAAGTATTTTACTTTATATGGAGTGTGCTCTTTTCCAGAGTTATATATGTTAGACGTGTACAATGTTAATTCAAGTTGTATAATATTTTATGATTTGTCGTAGCACATTATTAAAGTAATCCTTACTTTATAGGATTTGCCCATAATAGTGTTGGCTTTATCCTTTTATATCGTAGCCCATGTGGGCAATATGACAACAACACAACAGTTACAATACATTTTGGTTTATGTCCTCATCACATTCTTTAAATTATATTGTGTCTAATATGGTGCATGTGCATAATCATGAGTGTATTATAGCTTCATTTGGCAAATCAGTTGCATGCTCTGCTCCTTTTTTTTTTTTTTTTCTTCTTCTTAGGTCCGGTTTTTAACAACTTCAACAAAACACTTTTTAAGCTTTGTACAATCGAATGGGCATCTTATTTAGGTTATATGGATCACCTAGGACGTACATAATACATGGTTTCTCAACAGATCAAATCGCATAGCATGTTTTAGGGTTTAGTCGATTTAAACTTTTATGATTACAAATAAGTTATGTGACGTGCATGGATCGAATAGGTCATTTTATATGGCGTTTATGAGATGTAAGAAATACAAGGAAAAATAGCAAACCGAATATTGGACGTGCGGACTTGGTCGAACGAATTTGTTGTACGCGCATAGGAGAAAATCGATCCAAAATTCCTCACGACTCCACGAGCTACTCCACGACCTTGTCAATACTTTTCACAGGTCATATTCGACGTAAGGATCATAAGAAAAATGATGGACGAATTTAATATGGCTCGTATGAATTTATTCGAGATGTACCTTGAAATATAGTGCGACTAGGAAAAATAAATCCCACGGTCGACTCTAGCCACGAACAGCCTCCACACTATTTTTCACAAGTCGACTTGGGTGTAAGGAATACGTGAAAATTATTAGATTAATTTTTGAACGTAAGGAAACAAGGATCTTGAGTTATACCTCTCGGATGAGATAACTCGACAAGAAAAGATGCCACAGCCAAACTAGCGAACCACAAAACCAAGCACTATTTTTCTCAGCCTTTTTAGATGAAGAACAAACCCAGAAAAATGCTAGATCCTTTCCTGAACATCGCATGGCTCGTAGGTGAATTATTGTGTGTGAAAATGTATTGTCGGTAGGGTTTTTGAGAACAATAACGAGATGAATAAATTAATAGGAGCATTAGCCGTGAATTTGGGGAGAGGATCAAGACTAAAAACGTGTTTCACTAGCTGGCCTCAATCACAAATAAATTTGATGATACCTTCCTTTTAATATTGTAGTTATCCTTATTAAATTTTCTTTTTAAATACAAATAAATAATTTAATTCTTTTTAGGTATAATACATATATATATAAAAGTGTCAAAGTAATTTTTGTACATTCAAAATAATTTATTGTTGTCCCAGCAATTTATTTTGCTTCGCCCATAGCTCGTTTTCAGATGTTCGGAATCAAATCAAAATTTTGTAAGCGATTTAAATTTTGTTATATTACTTCAGGGGTATTTTGGTCTTTTTGCATATTTTAAATTTTGGGGTTTTACAACTCTTCCCCTCTAAAAGAAAAAATTTCGTCCTCGAAAATTGAAGTCGCAAAGTTAGACGAAGTCGTAGCAATTCGCAAAAGATCGTCACAAACGTTCTCACGCCGGGGAGGTTCTTTCAGAAAGGATCTTCGGATCAAATAAGTTCTCATGAATCGAATCAAAGCGAAGTGGGTTCAAATTTCCTCAGAAAGAGACAAATTAGGATGTTTCTGATCAGAGGACCATGCCACAAAATGGAGGGTAGGTGAGTCATCAAGAAGGCTCATACGGAAATACGAACTAAATTTCGGATCAAATTAACTTTATCAACAGTAGAGAGTTCTTCAAAGAGTTTAAGATTCATAACTGAGGTCAACAGAATGCAAATCGAGAATTCCAACCCATCCGGACATCTAATGAACAAAGGCAGAGTATATGCATAACGGTGGAAGCAGATTAAACGCATAGGTGGAATGAACCTAAAGTCTCACTAATTACGGATAATCCAACAGAGATCAAATTCTAAACTTCTTAGGTACTTCCCAAGATATCCTATGCCCACAATGAGTGCACGTTATATGGTGTAAGTATTATCACGTTGATCAGGCGTCATAATACTAGTACCACATAAATATGCCCTTACGATGGTCATACTTTATCTCAAGTCGTAATCAAAATCACCTATCTTAATCCACCTAGTACTTCTACAGTCTCGAGGTCAACAAAATCGTATGCCAGAGTCAAGAGGGAGAAACAATATCAAAATCCCAGATTGCCTAGCAAAAGTGAGGCACGCCGATACAAGCATCATATCTTCCACAATTCGCCAAATTTCTCAAAACAAAGCCATCATCGAACATATGAAAAATGAGCACGGAACTGAAATACTTCTAGGAAGTTGAAACATTAAAGGATCTTACTACTATATAACGAAACTTAAGAGAGTCAACGGAATGAAAGGTTAGTTGCCAAAAGCTTCGGCCTTCGTAAAATCAATTCCTCCAAACCTAAAGGGTCTGTTTCAGAAATCACCTCATTCAACACCTCCATCTCTTCAAGTCCGGTTAATCTGTCCTCGTCTGCCCATCAATCGGGAACTGGTGTCTAGTTCGTCGAGCCTCCTGCCATTCTTCTTGGAATGTGATGTGAATCCCTGGCATGCTCTTCATCATTCAGTCTGCTTCCGCTCTTAATTCATCTTAGTACAACCAGGATGAATAGGGAAGTGAGACTGTACGTCTTCCTCAGCTCCGGTTTCGTCGTCTTTACTGGGTTGTCTTCTTCTGCATCGCCATCCTTCTGCCTTATAAAGAACGTCGTCACTCTTCAGGGTAGCCGCCGTTGTTGTCAACTCCAAGTCAAGCAGTGAAGTAACTCTTCTGACATGTTCCTAGTTGTCCTGCTGCATACGAAAAACTTTCTGTCCTATAAGGGAGTATAACCGAGTCTCTTTCTGATTTATCCCAAAGATTGTTCCGCCGAGGGTATGGAAGCAAATTTCTATTTCAGCTTTTCCCAAAACTCCATTCTAAAACAAGCTAAGCTGTTTCTATCTGTTCACGAAATTTCTCAATGGTGTCATAAGTTGCAAACATCTTCTAGAATTCTTCTGCAAAGTTCAAGGGTTTCAGTTCTCCATGTGATAGTTTTCAAAACTTGCGGGACTTAAAGAGATATCTTCGATTAAGAACATCGTTGTCTCAACAAATATCAATCTCCCAGAATGTACAACTGATAGACGAATTTCCTAACGAAGTGCAAAGATGATTTTCATGCTCTCCGAACGTAATATTAAGTCATACAATGACCATCGTCCAAGTACTCACGAGAAACATCATTTATCAAATTCGAAAGACAATCAGAGCTTTAGCTAATACTATTAGCATCACTAATCGTCATAGCAGTCTTTTACGAATACTGAAGGCGATTCCAAGGATAAAATCTATTCATCAGAAGAAAACTTCGCGTACTGAAATTAAACAAGCACATAATCGTTTCAGGGTGGAGGAATATTGGTTTCTAACGGCATTACGGTTCAGCTTTCAGAAATCAACACGCCCAAAAGACACACTTAAACCAACCCACTTCTGGTCTTCGGTTCTTGCTCCTCTCGGTTGCTCAAACAAGCTGGTAGGATCTCGGACACATCTGAAAGACACCTTCGCTTGGTGACTAGACAATCTCTCGGTAACATATCAAATCTTACTTCACACTCCGGTGGGAAACTTGGTGGTTCATCCAGGAATCATATTCAGAAACTTCAGGGTGTCAATTTACTCTCAAGATAAGGTTCATGTTCAGAAGACTCAAGGTGCCAAAGAGCTCTCAAGATGAGGTTCATTCATTGGTGTACGAAATGGGTTCTAGGAAAACTTCATAACCACGAAATTACACACGAGTCTCCAGAGTAATAGTGATAGCAGAGGGTCTAACAATCGGTAATCATGGTAGGGAGTTCAAAATTGTTGCAAACGTTAAAGGTGAAACGTAGAAGGGTAGTTGTCGATATTTGAATGCTCATTTCCTAATTCCTTGTCAGAATAAAGTCGAAGTTAACTTTCCAAAGTAAGACAGATCACAAATCAAATCTTTATCATTCAAAAGTGAGGGAAACATTATATACTCGTGGTTACACACCACAAGACTTCTCATATGGACAGGGGTGGGTGAAACGAAATCAATTAGTGTCGGAAGATTCATCAAAAGCAAGAGACAAATAAGAGAATACATTAAGTACGTCATTGCCATGGAGATTCTCAGAATGATCGAAGAGGCATCAAAATGATTAACGAAAGGATCAGAGGTCAACGTCAATATCTGAAGATAAGGATCAAATAGTGTCAGGCAAATTACTATGCAATTCTCAATGCCTTCCAGATTTAATCAGGTTCAAAATTCAGGTGGTGCAAGGTGTGAGCCTTCAATTTCCTAAAGTGATATCAATAGGATCTAACCAAAAGCAAGGCACGAATCAGAGTGATGCGGAAGCAATGATATTCAAACAAATGCCTTATAGTCTACCCATTCCTCACTGGTCAAAACTTATGTTTCTATAAGGGAATCTTAAAGCAAATCTTCAAAGGTTGTCCTATGAGCGCCTACAGGGAAACTTAGTGGTCCTAACCTACACAGGCCAAGGGTAAATGTATTACGAATCGCAGCCTGTCTCTCTGATACCATAATTGTAACACCCCAACCCGGCAAGGGTAAAAGTATCACATTAATGGCTTCATATCAGATCAAACAAAGCATACATTCAAAAGTAATACAAAGATTCTCAAAGGTTACAAATGAAATATTGAATACACAAGGAAACAAAAGCTAAATACTAAGTCTGCAAGTGCAATTCTTCTAATAACTTCTACTTCGAAATAACTATCAAGGTCTTCTAAGTCCAAAGGTCTCTTCACTCATACCCAGCTTCCAACTAAAACCTGCCGCACACGAAAAAGAAAACGTGCGGCTGAGCTTAAAAAGCCCAGTGAACAGATATATAATAAACGGAAATGAAGCAAACGAATATAACAAATGTACAAGATATGAATGAGGTACAAGAGTAAAGGTCTAGAACAGTCATCCACCACGAGCCCACATATCATATCACATATCACATCATAACCATAATCTTCAAATCATATAGAGGGGAGACCTCTCAGATAATCAGATAATATGAGGGGTGTCCTCATTCTTCAAATGGAGTAGCTAGCTCCCAAATTTTGTGAAAGACGTGGATTGCACCCATCATCAGTCACCAAATCAAATCATATCATATCATATACAAAGCAAATCTAGGATGCATCCATACGCCCCCCGAACATATCATATTGGCCATATCAAATCGTATCATAGTGAGCTCATATCAAATCAAAATGGGGACGGTGTGGTTAATCACTCTGACCACACAAGAGTCATGCCATTGGTGCATCAATGACACGGCCATGTTACCTTCATGGCTAGGAAAACATATTTGACTCGTAGTATCAAACTGGGGTCACAAGTCAAAGGTTCATATCAAAGCAAAGGTTCACATGGTCATAATCAGAGTTCAAATGTCAAAGGTTCAAATCACAGTGTAGGGAACATAGCAATGGCTTAGGAAACCCTAATACGAATCAAAGTAAGAGGCCGAAGGCTCCTTATACAAAGAGCAGAATATCTGTACCTTATTCAACAGCAAAAACGAAATAAAGATGGATGGATCAAAGACACAGAATCACTCCCGCTTCCCGAAACCTATACGGATTAATAATCACGTATTACTTCAAGTTCATACGAATTTTAGTATGCTTTCCATTTTTTTAGTAATTATCTATTTTTAGTGAATTTCCTATCTTTGGTAAGTTTTCTTGAATCGGCCATATTAGTCATTTATCGTTAATGTTACAATTTAATAAAGTTTAATTAGTTAAAATTACAATATACTCGAATTAGGATTTATTGTGATAACGTAAGTAGCTTTAGGGTCTCTCTTTTATTTTATTTAAACCATTCATGCTAACCATGACATCTTCCTTATTCTATAACAAAAAAATGAAAAACCAAGACTACCATGCATGCAACTTCTATACTACTCGTATGTAACATATAACAAAACTAAACGCATGTGATGACCAAATCCTTCAAATGTTTACCAGATCAAGAAGATTTTATGCAAGTATTTTACTTTATATGGAGTGTGCTCTTTTCCAGAGTTATATATGTTAGACGTGTACAATGTTAATTCAAGTTGTATAATATTTTATGATTTGTCGTAGCACATTATTAAAGTAATCCTTACTTTATAGGATTTTCCCATAATAGTGTTGGCTTTATCCTTTTATATCGTAGCCCATGTGGGCAATATGACAACAACACAACAGTTACAATACATTTTGGTTTATGTCCTCATCACATTCTTTAAATTATATTGTGTCTAATATGGTGCATGTGCATAATCATGAGTGTATTATAGCTTCATTTGGCAAATCAGTTGCATGCTCTGCTCCTTTTTTTTTTTTTTTTCTTCTTCTTAGGTCCGGTTTTTAACAACTTCAACAAAACACTTTTTAAGCTTTGTACAATCGAATGGGCATCTTATTTAGGTTATATGGATCACCTAGGACGTACATAATACATGGTTTCTCAACAGATCAAATCGCATAGCATGTTTTAGGGTTTAGTCGATTTAAACTTTTATGATTACAAATAAGTTATGTGACGTGCATGGATCGAATAGGTCATTTTATATGGCGTTTATGAGATGTAAGAAATACAAGGAAAAATAGCAAACCGAATATTGGACGTGCGGACTTGGTCGAACGAATTTGTTGTACGCGCATAGGAGAAAATCGATCCAAAATTCCTCACGACTCCACGAGCTACTCCACGACCTTGTCAATACTTTTCACAGGTCATATTCGACGTAAGGATCATAAGAAAAATGATGGACGAATTTAATATGGCTCGTATGAATTTATTCGAGATGTACCTTGAAATATAGTGCGACTAGGAAAAATAAATCCCACGGTCGACTCTAGCCACGAACAGCCTCCACACTATTTTTCACAAGTCGACTTGGGTGTAAGGAATACGTGAAAATTATTAGATTAATTTTTGAACGTAAGGAAACAAGGATCTTGAGTTATACCTCTCGGATGAGATAACTCGACAAGAAAAGATGCCACAGCCAAACTAGCGAACCACAAAACCAAGCACTATTTTTCTCAGCCTTTTTAGATGAAGAACAAACCCAGAAAAATGCTAGATCCTTTCCTGAACATCGCATGGCTCGTAGGTGAATTATTGTGTGTGAAAATGTATTGTCGGTAGGGTTTTTGAGAACAATAACGAGATGAATAAATTAATAGGAGCATTAGCCGTGAATTTGGGGAGAGGATCAAGACTAAAAACGAGTTTCACCAGCTGGCCTCAATCACAAATAAATTTGATGATACCTTCCTTTTAATATTGTAGTTATCCTTATTAAATTTTCTTTTTAAATACAAATAAATAATTTAATTCATTTTAGGTATAATACATATATATAAAAGTGTCAAAGTAATTTTTGTACATTCAAAATAATTTATTGTTGTCCTAGCAATTTATTTTGCTTCGCCCATAGCTCGTTTTCAGATGTTCGGAATCAAATCAAAATTTTGTAAGCGATTTAAATTTTGTTATATTACTTCAGGGGTATTTTGGTCTTTTTGCATATTTTAAATTTTGGGGTTTTACAAAAGATGTGCTATGGATATATTGGATGAGAGGGGAAGATGAGGAAGTAGAAGGCTACAATGGAACGTCAGATGACAATTCAACAATCAAGGAAGGCATTGAAGAATTATTCAGCATCGACATTAATCTGCTCAATTATGAGACACCCTTGTGCGAACAGTTCAAAGAATTTAATTACCTTCTTCAAATCGACGCTGATGTGCTAACTGGAGATCTACCAGGATTCAAAACTTATGATGAGTTCAAAAACACCTGGTACTACGAATGAAATGACCAAATACCATGGGTTTGGGATAAACCATGGGAATTTGAGCATATTAATCACACTTGTAACACTTTCCATTTCAAGGATGGAAGTAGTGAATGGCCAACCTGTGATTGGAAGAATGATGGAACCTGCAATGGGGGAAGTATAATTGGAATGAAACGGGTTGGAAACGATGTATACTTTGAAGACGATGATTGGTATGAAAACGTTGAAGACTGCCAGCGTAAAGCAGAGGCTTTGCAAGAAAAAGGTAGAATCAACTACTTAAAAGAACTAAAGGGAGCATCGAATACTACTTTCTGGGAATGGGTGCATAGACAATTTGATGATTACACAAAGCTTAGTCGACGATTACAATGGGAATTGAAAAAAGAGTGGGATGAGATTCAAGATTAATATCAATCCTTTAACGTGGTTAATTCTGATCCCTATGATAATAATGATGAGTCGCGAGGAGAATTGATTGATGAACTTGATGACTATTTGAATGAGGATCCTTATTTCAAGTTTGTTGATAAAGACGAAGAAGAATTCATCAAAAGAAAGTGTCGACTACTTGGGATCCCTTATAATAAGCCACCCATGATTATTTATGAAAAAAATTAAAGTCATCAAATACTCTTTGGGACCTGATGAGGAATATGTTGCGACGAAGACCAAAGCATATATTAGATTAAGTCGAACGGAAGAAAATGTTGCGGAGCTATACGGGAACATCTTTCGGATGAAAGAAGAAGGATGGCACGTAACAAGAACAAAGTAAGGAGCTGAACATGAGTCTAACTTGAAGACTCTGGAATAAAGACAAGTGCTGACCGGGAGACAACCCGGAGAATTTTTACATTTCTTTTCTATGTCGAGTCTGTCAGACCTGTAGAAGATACGGCGCATCTCAATCCTGAGATGCGACGCATCGCCAGCAATGGTCATATCTTATTTTATTTTCTGCATTTTTATTTTTGACTTTAAAACTTTCTGTCAGTATTTTAATGCGGCGCATCCCTGGTTAAGGATGCGACGCATCTTTTATTTTATTTCGTATTTATTCCAGGCTCGATACGGCGTATCTTTTCCATAAGATACGGCGTATCGACTGACCTGATGATTTTCAGTTTTAATTTTTATGTTTTATTTTTACTAACTACTAATGTATTATGCAAGTTTGAACCTTCTTAACTCAGGTGTGTTAAAGTCTGAATGGTATTATAGATTCCTGCATTCTTGTGGATACATCATCTATGAAGCTTAAACGTTCTCATCCACAAGAAAGTTGATTTTTGCTCTTATACGAATAATGGAGGATCACACCGAGCAAATCTCAGGGGGGTTTTTCTGTTCTAATTCTTTTATTTTCCAGTTTTTAATCTTTGTCACAAACAACGAGGACGTTGTTTAACTTAAGTGGGGGGATTGGAGAATTAGAACATTTACTTGTCCTAAACTTTTTCAAAATATGCTTAAAATGCGCTTAATATATCAAAATTTAAATTTTTAGCATGTTTTTGTTTAAAGTCTAAATTACATAGCTGCACACATAACATTATTTCAAAAAATTGTGAACTTTTCAAAATTCACAAATCTATGAGTGTGCCGGTGACTTGTAAACTTTAGAACTTGGCTTGTATACTATTCGAGACCACCATAATAAGTATTATCTATATAATTGGAATGACTTGTCTAAATTGGTAAATTTCTTGGATTACACCCAAATAGCCTTTATATGTTATGTGATATTAACTAACTACATTGGTTAGTTAACCCCCGTATAAACCCTTTTGTTACTCTCACTTTTAGAGTAAGATACCCCTAGAAAAACACTCAGAGCCATTCCTTTCGTTTCTTACACCTTTGTTATAATGTTTCGTTACACCCTTACACCTTAGCCTACCCTGTAGATTAAAATCCGTGGTTAATTGCTTTAGGAAAAGTGTGTTTCCTTACATTACCTGTGTTCGCGTGCGGAATTCATTATCTTTGGTTGAGTCAGGAAATTGCACAATGCAATTGGTATGAAAGTAAATATTGTATATCTTTGAGTTTATTTTTCGTGTGTTTACTACTTTCGCTATTACAGTTATTTCTGAAAGTATGAAGAGTATGGAAAAATTATCCGGAAAAATAGTGATAGAAAAGTTGTGAAATTTTACACATATATGTTGATGTCAAAAAAAAAAAAAAAAAAAAAAAAAAAATCGAAAAAATAGAAAAGAAAAAGAAAAATGAAAAGTTGGAAGTTTGTTTTAACCAACTTATGTAAAGTTTTGTATTAAGTGGTCGATATCACCACTATTTGTTGTATATTATATTATATGGATTGAATGGGAGTTGGCCGTTATGGGAACGCCAACTAAGGTTATTCTTTGATTGAGATCTTGTTGAGTATAATTCGTGTCTACCTAAAGCGTGTGTTTCAAGTGTTAAAGCGTGAGTTATTCAATGATATGAGTCTTATTCATGGGATGGTTGGGATAGTGATTAACCACACTTAGGATTTTAATTTATCTGTTTTGTTTATTTTTCATTTTCACCAATTTGTATCCCAAAATATTATCCATACCCTATATCATTCTTTATCCAAACCTTTGATTTATTGAGATTAGGGATTTGAGCAATCTTAAGTATCGTAGTCATGGATTCGGCTATGTATTTATGATTTTGTCGCCCTTTTTGATATAATATTATTGGTAAAGATTACTTGGTCCTATCTTTAGCTTATTCGAGTTAAGGATTTGAGCAATTGCAAGTATCGTGGTCGTGGATTCGATCATGTATTTGTGATTTTGTCGCCTTTTCTGAAATATGAGATCGATAGAGATTAAGAAGGATGATTAACCCTTAACCTACAAACCCTTTTTACCGCTTTAAACTTGTTATTCCTTAGCTTTAGTGGAGGAGATGCGTATACTTGCCAAGCTTATGATAGAATATTCGTCACGACTGGACAGTTAAACGATTAGATTTGCTTTTATCGAAATATTTTATTTTATTTCTAATTCGTTAAGTGTTTGGTTGTGCAATTATGACAAAAACGAATACATGCTTAAATATAAAAATAAATCCTAATATCTTTTAGGATACATTTTCATAAGATTTATTCTAAGGTTTACTTGGGGACAAGTAAAGTTCAAGTGGGGGGATATTTGATGAACTCAAATAAGTACATTTTATTATCATCATTTATCCTATTTATTTGACTTGTTTTGTTATATTATATGAGAATTGATACGTTAATGTTTACTTTTGTAATTCTCAGGTAAAAACAAGTATTATGTGAAACTTGGTGATTTTGGACTAATTATGGAGCAAAACAAGCAAGATGTTAAGAGTCTACTGAAATGTACAAGATCAAGATCATTCTGCTCCAGATACGCCGCAACATACTTCTTACATACGGCGCATCACTATCAAGATTTCACAAGTAACAATCCAAGACGGCAAAGGACATGCGCCGCATAGAGAAATGGAGTTACGCCGCATCTTCTGGCGGTGTACGAATATTCCTGAATATATTAATCTTGGACCCCACGCGAAGTTAAGTCAATGCGCCGCATCTACTTATCCTATGCGCCGCATCTAACCCTCAGACAGAAACTATAAATACCCCAAGGCCAGACGAATTTCGAGACACCTAGTACGAGACTTAGCTAAACTCAGAAGAGAAAGAGAGCCGAATTCAGACGTGTTAGCAGCACAAGACACACCCTAAACAAAGATACAAGAGCTGTAAGAAGGTCATGCATGTATTCAATTCATTAAGTAGTTTTGTTTTATTGTATTAGTACACTTTAATTCATCAGGATTGATGGGCCGATTCCATGTGACTACGGAAAACCATGGGCACCCCTTAAAATTGCTTTCCCATTAATTAAAGTTTATATGTTGATCTCTTTGGTGACTTTTATTAGTGCATTGATAACCTCTGTGTCTAGCTGAGCATTGCTTGGGTCGCCATGCCCCTTCCTCGCCTATTTATTCTATCGTTTCTAGGATAGTGGGATAGACATAAGTAATCATTAAGGGTTTACTCGCCGATAAGATTAGAGCCAATGAGAAAGGGTTAATTATATACATTTCATATAAAACTAGCAATAAAACAAGTGACAAGCTACTTAATTATCATGACAGGTCTTCTTATTGTCTCATGTATCTATCTGTGTACGTGTGTGCTAATCGCTGATTCGTGCTCATTAGTTTAGTTTATATTTAATCATAACCAAACCGTGCCAGTCTCTCAGGCTGAACCCCCTTGCGTTAGATTAGGTTGTATAGCTAACTTAAGATATTAAAATACTGATTAGAATAACTAGATAATACGTTCCACTCTTAGTGATCGACACTCTACTTACCATTATATTCATACTGACCAAGTACACTGCTCGTTAAAGTGTGTGTTTTATTGATAAGTCGGCTAAATATAAATTTAAAACTTGAGTAGGCATTAATACTGCTAAACCACAACGACACACCGTGGATATAAAAGAATTAGAGCAATACACGCACACATCAACTATACTAGGGGATCTAGATGAACCCACTAGTTATAAAGCTGCCATAAATAGTTCTGAGAGGGAAAAATGGCAAGCTGCTATGAATGGGGAGATGCAATCCATGAAAGACAATAATGTCTGGATTGAAGTAGACCTTCCTCCCAATGCTAAGGTAGTTGGGAGTAAATGGCTCTTCAAAAAGAAAACGGACATGGATGGCAACGTACACACCTACAAAGCTCGTTTGGTAGCCAAAGGATTCACCTAAACATACGGTGTTGACTATGAGGAGACCTTTTCTCCCGTAGCTGATATTAGAGCTATTCGGATTCTTATAGCCATAGCTGCTTACTATGACTATGAGATATGGCAGATGGATGTCAAAACCGCCTTCCTGAATGGTCGCCTAGATGAAGACATCTATATGGCGCAGCCGGAAGGGTTTGTGAATCCAGATTTTCCTGAGCGGGTATGCAAGCTTCAAAGATCCATTTATGGATTGAAGCAAGCATCTAGGCAATGGAATAAGAAATTTGATGAGGAAATCAAGAATTTTGGATTTACTCAAAATTTCGATGAGCCATGTGTATACCACAAAGCTAGTGGGAGTAATACTACTTTCCTAATTCTATATGTCGATGACATATTAATCATGGGAAATCATATACCAAGCCTTAATGAAGTTAAGGATTATTTGGGTAAATGTTTTTCTATGAAAGATTTAGGAGAAGCAGCTTACATCCTTGGAATCAAGATCTATAGAGACAGATCTAAGCGGTTAATTGGATTAAGCCAAAGTGCTTACATGGATAAAATATTGAAGAGATTCAATATGCAAAATTCCAAGAAGAGATATTTGCCCATGCAAGTAGAACATGGCTTAAGCAGCGAACTATGTGCCTCAACACCTGAAGAGGTGGCACACATGAAGAAAGTTCCATATGCTTCGGCAGTAGGATCTATCATGTATGCAGTGAGATGCACAAGGCCAGATGTGGCGTTCGCACAAAATATAACCAGTCGTTATCAGCAGAATCCAGGGAAAGATCACTGGCATGCTGTGAAGAACATTCTTAAGTATTTAAGGAATACTAAAGATATGTTTCTTGTGTACGGGGGAAATCCAGACGCAGAACTGAATGTTACAGGTTTCTGTGATGCGTCCTTTCAGACTGATAAAGATGATACGAAGTCTCAGACGGGTTAAGTTTTTGTCATAAATGGAGGAGCTGTTGACTGGAAAAGTAAGAAGCAGAGTACAACGGCCATGTCTGCTACAGAAGCTGAGTATATCGCTGCATCGAAGGTGGCTATGGAAGCTGTTTGGATAAGGAAATTCATTTCGGATCTTGGAGTGATGCCATCTATTGAATTACCTATAAATGTGTATTGTGACAACTCTGCCGCAGTCACATTCGCCAATGAACCTGGAGTTATGAAAGGCGCCAGACATTTCCAAAGGAGATATCACTATGTTCGAGAACAAGTCGAACAAGGAGAAATCAATATACTCAAAGTTCACACAGATGACAATCTGGCTGATCCTTTTACGAAGGCATTACCTAAGGAAAAGTTTACTCAACATGCTAATGGTATAGGTCTTTGTTTAGCCAGTAGTTTCATGTAAATCTGTTGGATTAGATTTTTGATAAGGGATGTATAAACAATATTATTTTAAATGAAATAAAGTGCGGATAACGTTTATTATCATTTGTTAATATTGTATCCTATATTTGCATGTTTAAATCCGTGAATAATTTAATTTATTCTAAATTGTCCGTTGTCAATTAATGATATGAGAATATCATTAAATAAAGAAAAATGTGAGGATTGGTAGAATGTACTGTAAGGTTGAGACACCAATATCACATGATATTCAATATTGGATAAATTGAATATAGGACTATCCCAACCACATGATTATACTTTATGGATCGTCGTCATTAAGTAAATCATGAATATTTATCCTCAGACTTGAGATACCAGGTAACTGCCGAGGATGTAGCTCATTTTCTGTAAGGTAGTCTAACGCTATCCGTAACAGGTAGTTATAAGGGCTATTTTCGGAAGTGATGCAAAGTTTGAGGGTTATGCTCGTAGTCAATAAAGGATTTGTTCCTTCAAATGTGTTTTGAAGTGTAATACTGCTTGGCCACTCGTAGGATTGACAAGATGTATGCGTGCACGCCCAAAGGCTATCTGAATGATGTTCGGATGATTTGGTAATCTTGATCAATTATGTATAAACGAGAAACTAATTGTTAATTATAGAATGACCGAGATCCATATCCATATAACGCGGTATTAGAAACAAAAGGATAAGTATGGTGATATAATCATCACGTGGTTTTTTCTAGGAAAACCATACTCGAGTCGATCTGGGGGCATTGGGTCTATTAAGCTAGACTAGCTCATGTCATTACAATACTAATGAATTGTAATACCTTGTAAAATCCCATGTCATTATTATTGTTAAACACCAAGTAATTCTAATTGAAGGTTGATTAACCCATTTTTACGAACTATTTTTTTTTATACAAACATATCAAACAACACAAACACAAATCACTCATTGAAGGAAAATGTGACGCGACACGAATAGCTCACTTGCGCACCGACACTAAGTACAAAACACCGAGACAAATCGAACCGGGCTAGATATGCTTTCTTTTCTTTTCTTCCTTTGGGCCGAACATCACATCAAGCTTAAACCCATAACACTTCCTTCTTTTGTTTTTCTGTTGGGCCGAGCGAACCCAAAAACCCCAGCCCACCAACTACCCATTTCATTTCCTTTCTCTAATATACAAACTACAAAACTCTTTTACTTCTCTTTTGCTACTATACGACTAGACACAAACACATATAGCACGACACACTTTTTTTTTTCTTTTGCCTTTTACCTTCTTGCGTGAAAGACCATCCAAAGGCCAAGGGTCAAGCCACCCTAGTGTTGCCTAAAGACCTCCACTAAGAAATAAACAAATTATAAACCCCATACTCACTTTTACAACTTGGTTATCCCATGGTTAATATGTCCCTTGTTCTTCAACATGCACCTCCACACTTTCTTTTCTTCCTTCTTTCTTTGTTCCAGTTGTGACACAACTCAAAACCACCCTTCTTTGTTTCATTCGTACAAGTCAAGAGGCCTCCCTCAACCATATACTAAAAAGAACCCTAGCATCATGGCCTAATCAATAAACTAATGCCTAAACCATACCATACTTGACTTGACCTCACCTTCATGCTTTATGAACTTGACCATGTTAACTTACACAACTAGGACACCCCTAGCAATCCCTTCAACCCTTTCTTGGTACCATGCAACAAGAAGGTTAAAATATTCAAAGCCCCATGCTCGACATTGCCTATATAAATATTCACTTCTCACTTTTGATCTCACCAAAAACTTACAAACACATACCAAAACACTTCAAAGATCTTCTTGTATTTTTACTGTCGAGGAAGAGAGGAAAGGAGCAAGACATTTTGGGTCACATTTCAAGTTTAAAGACTTTTGGGCTCTAGTTGTATACGAGTTGGGTTTTGGAGGAAGAACTTGGGTCGTGTTCATATCTCTCGATAATACTTTCACCTTCGATCTCTTCACCACCATTCGGTGTTGTAAGTGTTCTCAAATTCGTTTCATTTTCATTACTTGTCTTTCCTTCACATGCATGTCAAGACAAATATAACTCAGGAAACTCAAAAACTTAAACATATAAAAACCCACTTAGACTCTTAGGATTGTCTCGTTATCTCTCAATTCGTACGTACAATGTGTAAATATTTTTACTTACCTCGACTCTTTGTACAAAGGTGAATCGAGATGACCAAACATGCAAGCCCGATTATGCTAAACCTATCAAGGATTATATTTTCTTTCGAGCTATAAAAACTCACATAAGTCGCGTGACTTATGTGAGCTTACTTTGGACACCACGAGTAACAACTTGCTTGTGCATAACTTACATTACTCATAGCTAATAAAAATAACTAATATCAGTTGCAAATGAAGGAGAAGCAAAAAGCCATATAAACCTTACTGTGTTGAAGAAGAAATATATGTACATATAAGTCATGGTCCAAGTAAACAATATTAACAAATAAGTGAGAAAACTAACACTAAGGTGGAGCTAGTCCACTGGTAGGGGTGTTGAGTTGTGAACGAGAGGTATGGAGTTCGAAACCTCTTGGCAACATTTTTAATATATAGTTCTTTTCTTATAATAGCCTTTGTTCTTTAAAAAAAAATAAAATAAAATAAAACCACACGTATAATTTTTTTTTACAAACAAACTAAACGCCCCCTTAATGGGCTAACAAGCCCAAGGCTAAAATCTTAAAAGATATTTATACATTCGAACTAAAAGGATTTTCGAGAAGGATAAGCTAATTTTAAAAGCTTGTATAAGCTAAAAAGAATAGTTTTTTATAAAAATAAAAGTTAACTTTTCAAAAACTAAAGTTTGGACTAAATTTGCAAGATATTTCGTTAAAGGGTCAAAAGTGTAAAAAAACTGTCAAACTTATGAGTCGAAACTGAAAATATAAATTTTGAGTGAAACTTTAGGGTGTAAACCGTCAAAACAGTAAACTTGAGGTAAGAAGGTGACAAATGGAGTTTTTGATTAAAAGTGTAACTTTTATAAAGTTAAGGGTAAAACTTGATATAAACATTTTAAGCTTTGAAACACTTTATAAATTTTACTTTTATTACATTTATAAAAATAACATATAGCCATACTAACATTAAAAACATTTTCTTTTTTTGTAATAACTTTAAAATAACTAAAAATATTTAAAATAAATATTCTTAGTAACACTTATGATAATTAACAATATTATACAACCAAGCTTTATTCGATGACATTTTCGTAAAATAACAACAATAACCATCATAAGTTATCTTTGAACTTTAAGCATCCAAAATACACAAATCCGATACAATCACTCTTGAAAGTCTTCATACTCGTCATTTCACATCGAACCCTAGAACAATTGAATCTAAACTTATCATATTACTCTAGGTCGCAAGTCGGAGCTATTCACTTACATCACTTGATCACTACTTGACTACTGTATCACTAAGGTGAGTTCATAGCCCCACTTTAACTCGTTTAACTGTTTTATAAACTCCTTGGGGGAGATACATGCTACTACTTTTTATGATCACAATTGTTTGAAAACTATATGTTTATTTAAATGCGTTATTGCCTAAGTACAACTATTATTATATCGATTACTGTCGATACTATCAATTACTGTTGATACTATTATTATATCGATTACTGTCGATACTATCAATTACTGTTGATGCTACTATTATATCGATTTCTGTCGATACTACCAATTACTGTTGGTACTCTGTTAACACTTTGGTTTCATGAGCTTAGTGCAATAATAACTACTTTCGATTTATGGGTGTAACAACGGAACCCACTGTCTCTTAAACTTGAAATCTTGTGATCAACTATTTTACTACTAAACCTATGAATTCACTCAACCTTTGTGTTGACCCTTTTAGCATGTTTTATCTCAGGTATCTAAAGATCTCAAGGCACGGAGTTGGCATGGGCATTGGAAACCTACCCTTTTTAATTCAAATAATTATATCATTCTTTTCAAACTCATCATCACTTTTGTGAAAAACTTATTTCTTTTGGAAACTATTGTGTAATCT